>CM077183.1:6794469-7114469 GCA_039654105.1 Coreius guichenoti
TGAGGCTTGAGGGTGAGTAAATCATGGGGTAATTTTCATTTTAAAGTGAACTACTTTAAACATCAGATATGCTCTAATTGGTTATGACTTGAGAAAACCCTATGAATGGGGTTTTAATGGGAATGTTTTGTTGCAAAGATGTAGGAAATCACAAAGATTTAGTTGTGTCCCAAATGACGCACTATACACTATGTACTGAAGCACTATGTACTCATCCGTATAGTGTATGAACTTTATAAGGTTATTTTGCCATTCAACATCACCGTCTGAAGCCCCTCCCCCTTTGCTACGCAATTAAAGCTGCGACAGTTGAGTGCATGAAGTGCCCAACATTCCACATTTTGTTTAGTTTTTTTTCGGTTATTTATCCAGGTATTTAAAGTGTATTTATTCTATTTGGAATTTACAGTGTGAACACACTATTCACACTATTTATACTACAAAACAGCATAGAATACTGTAGTATTACGCACCGTATGTGTTTAAGTCTATGTGGCTTTTAATAATATTGCAATGCATAATCAATATTATTTCATTCTGTTTCTCTCTCAGGCACGGCAGCAGGCTCAGATGAGACACCAGATGGCTTCTGACAGCAAGAATGAATATTCCTCATACCTGCAGAAGTTCAACCAGGAACAGAATGAACATTATTACACCATCATCCCTAATATTTTCCAGGTGCACACACACACACAGAGAAACATCCACTGGGAATGAATTACGGCTACTGATATTGTTGTTTATTTGCATGCACTAGCTGCATTGTTTTTGAATTCACTAAATTATGCAAATGAGTTAACGGCGTAAACACGCCCCAAAAAGCTGAATGCAGTTTGCATAGTGCAATTCCTGATCTTGCAGCTCTCTACTCAGAAATACACACACTAACTCTTTACCTCTGTGTGTGTGTGTGTTGCGAGCAGAAGATCCAGGCGATGGAGGAGAAGAGGATAGAGCGAATGGGCGAGTCGCTGAAAACGTTTGCCGAGGTCGACCGACAGATTCTGCCCATCATCGGGAAATGCCTGGATGGAATGACACAAGCGGCCGAGTCCATTGAATCCAAGAATGTTAGTAACACACTCATACAGCCTCAGTCATGACCGGGTCTAGCGCCTCCTTCTGTCTGAAATAGCTCTTGCATGGGCTGCTGCATGTGGTACAGTTTTAATAGAAGAAAAAATGCAGAAAATCATTCACATCATACAGTCATACACTACCGTTCAGAAGTTTGGGGTCTGTGAGATTTTTTTATGTTTTTCATAGAAGTCTCTTCTGCTCACCAATGCTGCATTTATTTGATCAAAAATACAGTAAAAACAGTAATATTGTGAAATATTATTACAGTTCAAAATAACTGTTTTCTATGTGAATATATTTTGAAATGTAATTTATTCCTGTGATCAAAGCTGAATTTTCGGCATCATTACTCCAGTCGTCAGTGTCACATGATCCTTCAGAAATCATTCTGATATGATGATTTGCTGCCCAAGTAACATTTATTATTATTATTAATGTTGAAAATAGTTTTATAGTATTTTTGTGGAAAACATATTTTTTTCCTTTGACGTATAGAAAGTTAAAAAGAACAGCGTTTATTTGAAATATAAGTATTTTGTAACAATATAAATGTCATTTTTTTTAATCAATCTATTCTAAATACAATTATTAATTGAGTATTAATTTTTTTTAATCTCTTACAGACCCCAAACTTTTGAACAGTAATGTAGCTCACATTTATTTTTTGCAATCCATGTTGTTTCATATAAAATGGTCTATATTAAAATTGTGGAAATACATATTTTCAATAGCATAACATTGAAATAAAAATATAAATAGTAGTGACATCCAGGTATGCCCGAGTATGACATATTGAAGGGTTTGTACTCCACAGCCTTATTATCATTTGAGCCAAATTAAATATGGTGTCTCCTCCAACTGAGGACTCTGATATAGTCCAGAATCTCTAAAATGTTTTGTATGTGTATTTTCTGTGTTTTTAATTGATTACTGAAATTGCAGTTGCAGAAATTATGTATTTATATATAGATATAATAGTCTGCAGATGATACTGCGAATGGCCATTGTCTCTGACAATAGCTTTTTAGGACAAAACGTCTCCAGAAATGACCTAAATCTGAGAAAACTTCTTTTTAGAAGCATCCTCAAAAAGGATCTGACATATTTCTTTCTGTTAAATGCTCCGTCAGAGCTTTCATCTTTGTGTAAGCTCCAAGAGTGTATGTTTAAGTCCATTCTTTTTCCATCCAAAGTTGTGAATTTAACTTATATGCGAAATTGGAATATTGCATAAAACATTTGTGAATAAAGTAGTGTTTCCATTCCATGTGTTCAAGAAAACAAAGTCATCAGTTCCTGGGAAATTAGCACAGAATCTCTGTAATAAAAATGGAAGTGTCTGCAATCAGGGAAGCCACTGTGGCTCTTTTTTGTACATCATAAATTACTTGTGCCTTAGAGCGCGCAGACAAAACTCACTACACGCTGTCATGTAATCTTGCATTCGAATGCCTGGTGTTTGGGAAGACAATTATGCGAGACGCTTCAGGGAGGTCATTATACAAAATCATTCTGATGACAGAGGGCCCTATTTTAAGGATCTGAGCGCATGGTCTGAAGCACATGGCGCAAGTGCCTGTCCAAATCCACTTTTGCTAGTTTAACGACGGAAAAAACGGTCGGCGCGCCAGGTGCATGGTCCAAAAGGGTTGTACCTAGTCTCTTAATGAGTCATGGGTGTGTTTTGGGCATAATGTGCAATAAACCAATCAGAGTCTCATCTCCCATTCCCTTTAAAAGCCAGTTGCGCTTGCGCCAAGGCAGATTCGCTATTTACATGGCTTAATTTGCTAGTGGAAAGACTGAATGCTTCTCCAGAGAGAAATCCTTTTATTTTTAATATTTAAAGGTGCAGTGTGTGAATTTTAGCAGCATCTATCGTTGAGGTTGTGAATTGCAACCACCCACCGCTCACCCCTCCCTTTCGAAGCACATAGAGACGCTACGGTGACCAACACAGGACAAAAATGTTGTCGTTGGAGAGAGCAGAGAGTGACTAGCGCTCTATAGAGAAGTTTGTCCGTTTAGGGCTTCAGTAGAAACATGATGATGCAAAATGGTGATTTCACTGTAAGGGGACCCGCGGTGTATGTAGATAGAAATGGCTCATTCTAAGGTAATAAGAAACATAACAGTACATTATGTAAGGTCTTTCTACACCACTGAAAACATAGTTATGTGTATTATATTGCATTTCTGTCAATAGATCCTCATAAATGTTACACACTGCACCTTTAAAAAAGAAAAATGTCAAAAATATATATTTTTTGGGAAAGGTTTATTTTATAGCAATACTAATTATCTTATTTTTAGCATTAGAAATCAATGTGAAGCCCACATTCAGAGACTCTCTGCGCTCTCTTTCTCCTGCAGGACTCCTCTATGGTCATAGAGTCGTATAAGTCTGGTTTCGAGCCTCCTGGTGATGTGGAGTTTGAAGACTACGGTCAGGCAATGAAGAGGACGGTGTCTGAGACCAGCCTCAATAACTCGCGCTCGGACAACAAAGCTGAGCGTTCCAGCAAGGGCAAGAGCAAAACTCTATGGCCTTTCATTAAGAAAAACAAGGTAAAACACACAGTCACTGCATTCGCTCGCAGTTACTTCGATTTGACAGGAAAAACTACATTTAAGTAAATATGAACGCAAAAATAGAGACAGGTTCATGAGAAAGAATGTTTCATGTGAGCTTTGTTTATAGTTTGTGCTGGTTATTTTCATTTGTGTAGGTTGTTTGTATTTGTCTAATTTTACCGTAGTACTTGTAGATGCTGTTATTCGTTTGCCACCATCGTTCTCCTCTCCTTTCCCTTCCCTGCACGAAAATACAAACGTTTCACGTTCATCCTGATGCTCCACCGATTACGTACTAATGCACCGGCCCGAGAGGCCTCACCTTTGACCTTTGACATCGCAGACAATTGTAACCCTAAACCCTTATTCCTTTCAAACCAAGAGTAATTTCCTTCTTTGGCCACTCATCGTTGCTGTTCTCATGGTAACCACATTCTTCTTCCCTCTCCTCGTCTTCCTCTGTCTTCTTGTGACCTTTGACATTTGTGTCAAAGGCTCCACTCTTACTGAGCATGCTCAGTCCAAACCCCGCCTAACCTCGCAGGACCAGGATGTGAGCATTAACACTGTGGTACATATTTTATGAGGTGTGTCTGTATGGCTATGGGCAGAATGGAAAACTACTGTATTGCATATTTCATACTGTGCTGTATAATATTGTATACTGCCTACTATTTTTTAGTACTGTTTAAATGTTTGGTGTCGGTAGGATTTTTTTAGTTTTTTTATGAAAGAAATGTGTACTTTTAACCAGCAAGGATGCATCAAATTGATCAAAAAGTGACAGTAAATGAATTTATATTGTTACAAAAGATTTCTATTTCAAATAAATAAAGTTCTTTTGAACTCTTGAGAATCCTGAAGCAGCACAACTGTTCACAACATTGATAATAATAATTAGAAATGTTTCTTGAGAAGCACATCAGAATATTAGAATGATTTCTGAAAGATCATGTGACACTGACGACTGGAGTAATGATGCTGAAAATTCAGCTTTAATCACAGGAATAAATTACATTTTAAAGTATATTCACATAGAAAACAGTTATTTGTTAGTTGTAATAATATTTTACAATATTAGTATTAGTACTGTATTTTTGATCAAATAAATGCAGCCTTGGTGAGCAAAAGAGACTCAAAAATATTTAAAAATCTTACTGACCCCAAACATTTGAACTATAGTGTATTTCTTAATAAATGTATATGTTTATGTGAAACATTATGCAATGATACAGTAGTAAGCAAAGCATATGGGTTGTCACATGATCTCATCACATCATGTTTAATTTGGCAATGGCACCCAGTTGTTATATTGGAAATAAATATGATTATTTTACATGTTTAGTCTACTTTTGGCAGATATTGAGTTTGGCATCACTTACAGTTCTTTTAATTCACACTGAAAATTGAACTTTAGTGCATTGCATTATGGGATATTGTTCTCTATGTAGTGTGCTTTGTTGTGCACATTTTGGCAAAGGAAGTAGGCCATCTGAGTACTAGATTTGCATATTGCCCATAGTATTAGTATGTAGAACGCTGTTCCAATCATAGCCTATGTTTGTCAGTTCACGTCTGTTCTGTGTGTGTTTTGTGTGTGCGACATGTCTGTTTGTGGTCAGAAATAACACAAAACTCTTTTCTTAGAAACTACATTCATGGTCATCTAGCTAAACGCACAGACATCTCATGCAAAACTGTATCAGATTAATGGCGTTTATACATGAATGCACATTGAAAGCAGATGATATGACAACATCAGATTGTTCTAGAGGGTTAGCAGTTGAATGTATGTTGGTAAAGATTACAGGAATATTCTGGGTTCAGTGCAAGTTAAGCTCTGTTGGCAGCATCTGTTGAAATGCTATCGATTACCACAGGAAATCATCTCAACTCGGTTTGTAAAAACAAGCACAAATAGTGTATACAGTAATACACTTACAAAGGAAGTCTATGTGCCAGTTTTATTCTTAACTAAAACTATTAAAAATCATGTTGAAATAAAGCTGAAACAAAACAGAATATAAATATTAGACTTAACTTAAAAAACTTAAGTTTTGGCAACTAACAGAAATTAAATAAGTACTAAAATTACTACAATTAAAGCATAGTAAAAATAAATTAATGCTAAATAGCTGTATTTAAAAATAAAATACAAATAAAATTACAAAAACACCATAACTAAGACTACGTTCAGACTGCAAGTAAATGTGACCCAAATATGATTTTTTTTTTGCTCATATGTGAATCAAATCTGTTTTCAGTGTGAACAGCACAAATCTGATCTTTTCGATTCCGATTTGGGCCACTTCCAAATGTGGTCCTAAATCCAATACATGTCAGATGCGACCTCAGTCTGAAATCAGAATTCATGCGACTTTTACATCACTCTAGAGCACACTGTAAGCCCTAATGCTCAAAATTATTAATTGGTTTGAGTAGGATAAACTTAAATTAAACAAATTATTTCAATCAACTTTTACAAATCAAGTTTTATGAGTATTTTTCTTTTCTATGAGTATTTCTTTTTCTTTTGAGTTCACAATGACACATTTGAAGTAATCTGAATTGTTTCATTGTTTTGAGTTTTATGAACTTACTTCTTTTAATTTAGACAAACTTAAATTTAACTGAAACTGGGCTGGGATTTCTATTTCCCAGCATGCTTTGCCATGGCTCTCGAAAGGGAGAGTAAATGCCAAAATTAAGTGATATATAATGTTTTTTTTTTTTTTTTTTTTTAAGTTTCGTCAGGGCGTGAAGAAACAAGCAAAATATACATAACAAGCAAAACATACATACAAGCAAAACATCATAAATGTTTAAAAACTCTGTTCTCTTTTTTCGCATCCTCATCTTTGTTTTTAATATTGCCTGCGCATAAATTTGCTGGGTTCCGCGGCAGATCACACAAGAAATAAACGCGTAATTGCTTACTTTAATGTCATCCGTGCTGTGTGATGTCTTTTTATCGTTCTTTTGCGGATGCGGGTCAGTTCAGGACCATGATCTGTTCACACTGGAATCTGATATTGGCCACATTTAAAATAACAATGTGAACAGCTATACAGAAAAATCGGATCTGAGCAATAAATCGGAATTGAGCACTAAGTTTTGCAGTGTGAACGTAGCCTAAATTACTAAAAGTTAAACTAAAATTATAATGAAAATGGAAAATATAAAAAAACAAGCTTTTTAAAAAATATTAAATAGTATATAAATACTACTAAAATGGCAGGACATTCTGGAGGGTATCAACGCAAAATATATGCAGCTCATATTTATGTTGAAGCGATTACATTATTTTGTACAAAAGCTGAGCTGTAAAGCTGACCTTTTAGTGGTGGGACTACTGGTTATGCAACACATTGCTGCATGGACTTCCATTGTAAGTGCATTACTGTGCATATAATTTTTGTAATAATTATTTCCGGTGGTATTCGGCACTCTTGTGTGGATTTAGATTTATTTCGAATTTTCCTAATGCATAAAGGCCATGACACACCAAGCGGACGGTCGGCCAATGTCAGGCCGCCGGTGAGCGTATGTCTGCTAGTTTTTTGCGGTGTGGCTTTAGTCGGGCTCACATCTGTGACAGTTCGGTCGAAACAGCATGTTGAATCGGCATATGGGCCGTTGGTGAGAGAGATCGCTCTGATTGGTTGTTCAGTTTAGCGAGCAAGTCAGTGCACGAGAATAAAAGCGAAATGATGAAGACTGCTCTAATTTTACATCATTCCAGTGTGCAGATATTTTCATAACAACATGAGCCGTCTGGAATGAAGAAAGTGATCAGCATGATTGATATTCAAAATGGTAAGAAGGCGCTGCTTTGTTTACGGTTTGTATATAGTCCTAGATTTGTTTCCCTTTTTTGAATGATGAAAATAGACTATCGATACCGGCTGATATAGACAGTTATTTTCTGACACAGAGGCGCAGAATGCATGTGCTATTTGACATTCAGCTGTAGTCAGTCCTTTTGGTGTTCAAGCACAGCTTTTTGGCCCAGACAAGAGGCGACAACACAGTCGGCTTTAGTCAGTGCTACCTCTTTGACGTCAGCTTGGTGTGTCACGGCCTTAAAGACAGATTTAGGTTTTCTAGTCTGTTGGGAACTGAACAGTTAATGTGAGCTCTCCCAGAACGAACGTTCATTAATTTCTCCATTACGCTTTAGGAATCTTGCTAATAAGAAAGCGAGAGAGAAAAAGAGCAACCTGGTTGACCTGAAATCAGTTTTTTGTACTTTAAAGCAGTGTGTGTGTGTGTGTGTGTGTGTGCTGTGCATGCAACATTTGTTAAAGGGACAGTTCAGCCAAAAATGAAAATGCTGTCGTCATTTACTCACTCTCGTTGACTTACTTTCTTCCATGGAACACAAAAAGTGGAAATGTCAGGAGTATTCACACTGCTCTTTTCCATACAATGAAAATGGACGTGACCATGGCTGTCAAGCTCCAAAAAGGCGAGAAATTCTCTAACCTCAGTTTTCCAGTTCTTCAGAAACCAATCGAATGCAGATGTTACTGGGGGAAGATAGTTATATTTTTCAGTTTCACATCCTCAGAAACCAGCTATTGCCTTCCTCAATAAAATCAAAGACACATATATTACAGTTTTTTTCTTGTTATTACTTGTTTTGTGTATAATGCTTTGAAAATACTGTATATAAACACAATTTATGAAAAACATTTATTTGTATAGCACTTTTCATACATGGAATGCAACCCAAAGTGCTTCACAAGCATAAAAACAAATAATGGGAATACAATTTCACACAGTGTCAATATAAAAATATTCGAAAACAACTATAAAAGGTTCACAATGTAAAATAAAGAAATTGGCAATACAGTTTCACCTGAATATCAATATAAAATAATATAAATAAAACATAAAAAAAACAACTATAAGAGAATCAGAAGGTAAAATAAAAACATAAAACAGACTTACTCACAACTTCACACAATATTATTATACTGATAAGAATCCTTAATCGACTGAATAACGACTTTAAGTCTTTTTTTCCACATAAATCTGTTGTGTGGCTTCAAAAGACTTGGGAAATAGTCATATGTACAACATTTACATTAATTTTTGCCATTTTTTAGGCTTGACAACCCATGGTCTCCATCCACTTCCATTTATATTGAGAAAGCAGCATAAACATCCCCTTCTGTGTTCCAGGGAAGAACAAAAGTCCTTGACATGATGTCAGACTGTTGATTTTTGAGTGAACTGTCCCTTTAAATGGTTCTGCAGTGATTTGACCCCTGCATGTGACCCCTGATATACCGAAGCGAGTTTAACGCACTAACTCTCTCGCTCACAGGGTTAATAACACCACAGCTGCAGCGTGTTTCTTTCAGTTGGCATTTGTTTTACGTTCTGTTTTATTTTTTGTTTTCCTTCGTTCTATTAATTGATTAATTGATTAATTCGTTGCTTTAGTTCTGTAACATTTTTGGGTCCTTATTTCTCTTGTTTTGTGTTCCCCCTCCTTTTTTGTTTACCTCTTTCTGGATCGATTTCGTCCCCACCCTCTCTCTCTCTCTCTCTCTCTCTCTCTCTCTCTCTCTCTCTCTGTAAATCTCTCTCACTCACTGGTCGCTGCTCTGTGGCACGTGTCTTACCGATAGCTTATGTCCCTGTTAACATCCCCCGTACCTCGCCAGCCCCCCCCTGACCCTCCCTCACCTTCTGCTGTGACCCCTGACCCCTGCCCCACTCCCCAGACCCCCAAACAGTCCAAGGAGCCCCTGTCCCACCGATTCAACGACCTCATGACCTCCAAGCCCAAAATGCACTGCCTCAGGAGCCTCCGGCGAGGGGTAAGTATCCGTGCATGCTGGCGTTCCACGTCTTCCACATCTGTGTGTTCATGTAAGTGTGCGCGTGCGCCGCTCTTTGCCTGTGTAATCGCCTGTGCTGTCGTTTCAGTGTACGTTTGCATAATGAAAAAAAGGAGCCGAATGATCCTTTTAGGTGTTTTTTTTTTACATCATAATCTAAATATAAAACAACCTATTGATGTCATTATGTGACTAATGCTGCCTTTAAGTCATGACTGAGTCAATCTTCAGTTAGGGGAACTTTTCTGTGCTCTAGGATGATTTTAGGATTTTAATAGGATAAAATGTTCCCTGGGATGATAATTTTTTTTTAAAAGATTTTATTTATTTATTTAGCGATTATCCATTCTTAATGGATAGAATACAATGGTTATATTATTAACTTATTATATTTTTTAATTCTTTTTCCTAATTTTTAAGACTATTAATATCTGTAAATTTGCCAGAATTTAACTATATTTTGCATTGGTCTTCTTTTTTTTCTTTTTAGTATCCCTTCTATAATAAATTATTAAAATTCTTCTTAGATTTTTTTCCTAAGAACCTTAAAAATTTTTTTATTTTCAGTGCATTTGGTATTTATTTATATTTTTTTATAACAAAGAATTGCTGCCCCAATCAGTGTCATTTTAGTGTTATTAGTATTAATATTTTGAATTCGATTTTTATATTTATATTTTCAGTCTTGATTTTTATATATATATTAGTGCTGTCAAACGATTAATCATGATTAATCGCATCCAAAATAAAAGTTTGTTTACATAATATACAGTATGTGTGTGTACTGTGTATAATTATTATGTATTGTATATATTTAAGAAAAAAACTGTTATATTTATATATAAAATATTTATTATTATTTATATATAAATTATAGATTATATAAATTACAGTATATACATGCAAATATTTCTTAAATATTTCTGTATGTTTGTGTATTTAAATATACATAATAGTTATACACAGTACACACACATATATTATGTAAACAGCCAAAACATATATATATATATACACTCACCTGAAGGATTATTAGGAACACCATACTAATACTGTGTTTGACCCCCTTTCGCCTTCAGAACTGCCTTAATTCTACGTGGCATTGATTCAACAAGGTGCTGAAAGCATTCTTTAGAAATGTTGGCCCATATTGATAGGATAGCATCTTGCAGTTGATGGACATTTGTGGGATGCACATCCAGGGCACGAAGCTCCCGTTCCACCACATCCCAAAGATGCTCTATTGGGTTGAGATCTGGTGACTGTGGGGACCATTTTAGTACAGTGAACTCATTGTCATGTTCAAGAAACCAATTTGAAATGATTCGAGCTTTGTGACATGGTGCATTATCCTGCTGGAAGTAGCCATCAGAGGATGGGTACATGGTGGTCATAAAGGGATGGACATGGTCAGAAACAATGCTCAGGTAGGCCGTGGCATTTAAACGATGCCCAATTGGCACTAAGGGGCCTAAAGTGTGCCAAGAAAACATCCCCCACACCATTACACCACCACCACCAGCCTGCACAGTGGTAACAAGGCATGATGGATCCATGTTCTCATTCTGTTTACGCCAAATTCTGACTCTACCATCTGAATGTCTCAACAGAAATCGAGACTCATCAGACCAGGCAACATTTTTCCAGTCTTCAACTGTCCAATTTTGGTGAGCTCGTGCAAATTGTAGCCTCTTTTTCCTATTTGTAGTGGAGATGAGTGGTACCCGGTGGGGTCTTCTGCTGTTGTAGCCCATCCGCCTCAAGGTTGTGCGTGTTGTGGCTTCACAAATGCTTTGCTGCATACCTCGGTTGTAACGAGTGGTTATTTCAGTCAAAGTTGCTCTTCTATCAGCTTGAATCAGTCAGCCCATTCTCCTCTGACCTCTAGCATCAACAAGGCATTTTCGCCCACAGGACTGCCGCATACTGGATGTTTTTCCCTTTTCACACCATTCTTTGTAAACTCTAGAAATGGTTGTGCGTGAAAATCCCAGTAACTGAGCAGATTGTGAAATACTCAGACCGGCCCGTCTGGCACCAACAACCATGCCACGCTCAAAATTGCTTAAATCACCTTTCTTTCCCATTCTGACATTCAGTTTGGAGTTCAGGAGATTGTCTTGACCAGGACCACAGCCCTAAATGCATTGAAGCAACTGCCATGTGATTGGTTGATTAGATAATTGCATTAATGAGAAATTGAACAGGTGTTCCTAATAATCCTTTAGGTGAGTGTATATATATATATATATATACAGTGGTGGTCAGAATTATTGGCACCCCTGGTAAATATGATCAAATATGGCTGTAAAAAATAAATCTGCATTGTTTATCCTTTTGATCTTTTATTCAAAAAATTCACAAAAATCTAAACTTTCATTGAAATAAAAGAATTGAAAGTGGGGGGTAAATCACATTATGAAATAAATGCTTTTCTCCAAAACACGTTGGCCACAATTATTGGCACCCTTCTATTAAATACTTTTTGCAACCTAGCCAAGATAACAGCTCTGAGACGTCTTCTATAACGCCTGATGAGTTTGGAGAACACCTGACAAGAGATCAGAGACCATTCCTCCATACAGAATCTCTCCAGATCCTTCAGATTCCCAGCTCCATGTTGGTGGTGCTTCTCTTCAGTTCACCCCACTCATTTTCTATAGGGTTCAGGTCAGGGAACTGGGATGGTCATGGCAGAAGCTTCATTTTGTGTTCAGTGACACATCTGTGTGTTGATTTTGATGTTTGTTTTGGATCATTGTCCTGATGGAAGATCCAATCACGGCCCATTATAAGATTTCTAGCAGAGGCCATCAGGTTTTGATTTTTTATCTGTTGGTATTTGCTAGAATCCATTATACCATGTATCTGAATAAGATGTCCAGGACCTCCAGCAAAAAAATAGGTCCACAACATTAAAGATCCAGTGGTATTTTTAACCGTGGGCATGGGGTACTTTTTATCCCTGTTTGCACCAAACCCATCTGGTGGATTTACTGCCAAAAAGCTATTTTTATAGTTTCATCTGACCACAGAACCAGGTCCCTTTTGAATTTCCAGTCGTGTCTGACAACTGAATATGCTGGAGTTTGTTTCTGGATGAGCAAGAAGGGTTTTTCTTGAATCCCTCCCAAACAACATGAGGTGATGTAGGGGTTGTTTGAATTTTTTTTTTTTTTTTTTTTTTTTAGGCTTTCTGACTCAACTAATCTCTGCGATTCTCCATCTGTGATCCTTGGAGAGTCTTTGGCCACTCAAACTCTCCTCCTCGCCGTGCATTAAGACAGTATAGACACACGTCCTCTTTCAGGCAGATTCGTAACATCTTTGGAAGTAACAGTTGATTGGAACTTCTTAATTATTGCCCTGATGGTGGAAATGGGAATTTTCAATGCTTCAGATATTTTCCTACAGCCACTTTCTATTTTGTGAAGCTCAACAATCTTTTGCTGCACATCAGAACTATATTCTTTGGTTTTACTCATTGTGATGAATGATTAAGAGAATTTGGCCTTTGTGTTTCCTCATATTTATACTCCCGTGGAACAAGACATCATAGCTGGACAATTTCATGTTCCTAGTCACCCTGGTGTGCTAAAAAATGTAAATATTAATGGGAATATACACTCACCTAAAGGATTATTAGGAACACCATACTAATACTGTGTTTGACCCCCTTTCGCCTTCAGAACTGCCTTAATTCTACGTGGCATTGATTCAACAAGGTGCTGAAAGCATTCTTTAGAAATGTTGGCCCATATTGATAGGATAGCATCTTGCAGTTGATGGAGATTTGTGGGATGCACATCCAGGGCACGAAGCTCCCGTTCCACCACATCCCAAAGATGCTCTATTGGGTTGAGATCTGGTGACTGTGGGGGCCATTTTAGTACAGTGAACTCATTGTCATGTTCAAGAAACCAATTTGAAATGATTCGAGCTTTGTGACATGGTGCATTATCCTGCTGGAAGTAGCCATCAGAGGATGGGTACATGGTGGTCATAAAGGGATGGACATGGTTAGAAACAATGCTCAGGTAGGCCGTGGCATTTAAACGATGCCCAATTGGCACTAAGGGGCCTAAAGTGTGCCAAGAAAACATCCCCCACACCATTACACCACCACCACCAGCCTGCACAGTGGTAACAAGGCATGATGGATCCATGTTCTCATTCTGTTTACGCCAAATTCTGACTCTACCATCTGAATGTCTCAACAGAAATCGAGACTCATCAGACCAGGC
The DNA here is from genome assembly GCA_039654105.1 of Coreius guichenoti. Taxonomy (NCBI): domain Eukaryota; kingdom Metazoa; phylum Chordata; class Actinopteri; order Cypriniformes; family Gobionidae; genus Coreius; species Coreius guichenoti. The sequence goes on from CM077183.1 coordinate 6,808,223, forward strand.
AACATTTTTCCAGTCTTTAACTGTCCAATTTTGGTGAGCTCGTGCAAATTGTAGCCTCTTTTTCCTATTTGTAGTGGAGATGAGTGGTACCCGGTGGGGTCTTCTGCTGTTGTAGCCCATCCGCCTCAAGGTTGTGCGTGTTGTGGCTTCACAAATGCTTTGCTGCATACCTCGGTTGTAACGAGTGGTTATTTCAGTCAAAGTTGCTCTTCTATCAGCTTGAATCAGTCGGCCCATTCTCCTCTGACCTCTAGCATCAACAAGGCATTTTCGCCCACAGGACTGCCGCATACTGGATGTTTTTCCCTTTTCACACCATTCTTTGTAAACTCTAGAAATGGTTGTGCGTGAAAATCCCAGTAACTGAGCAGATTGTGAAATACTCAGACCGGCCCGTCTGGCACCAACAACCATGCCACGCTCAAAATTGCTTAAATCACCTTTCTTTCCCATTCTGACATTCAGTTTGGAGTTCAGGAGATTGTCTTGACCAGGACCACACCCCTAAATGCATTGAAGCAACTGCCATGTGATTGGTTGATTAGATAATTGCATTAATGAGAAATTGAACAGGTGTTCCTAATAATCCTTTAGGTGAGTGTACTTCAGAGATATTTTACTCATAAAAAAATTCTAGGGGTGCCAATAATTGTGGCCAACATGTTTTGGAGAAAAGCATTTATTTCATAATGTGATTTACCCCCCACTTTCAATTCTTTTACTTCAATGAAAGTTTAGATTTTTGTGAATTTTTTGAATAAAAGATCAAAAGGATAAACAATGCAGATTTATTTTTTACAGCCATATTTGATCATATTTACCAGGGGTGCCAATAATTCTGACCACCACTGTATATGTATGTATGTATGTATGTATGTATGTGTGTGTGTGTGTGTGTGTGTTTTCATATTTTTTACTTCAAGTTTTTGTGATGTTCTTTTGTCATTTTTGTCGTTTTTTTATGTTTCTATTTAGCTTTAATTTATTTTTATTTCAGTTTTAGGTTTAGTAATTTAAGTACTTCAACTTATACACTTATTTCAGTTAGATGCTGAGGCAAGATTTCTGTTTGTTTAAGTTTGTCATCTAATATTAGTCTCTTATTTTATTTCAAATTTATTTAAATTAAGGAAAGCAATTTTTAATAGTTTTAGTTAACAAAAACACATTACAATAACAACGTCGAGCATTTTGAGTTTTTACAAAATAATTAAAATTATATTATATTGATGATAAATTATATTTTTTAAATTATATTATTCATTGCTAGTGCTAAAAAAAGCTTCCTGTTTTAATGGAAATGTGAGAATGAAATATGAAATTTGAATGTTTTTCCTACCAAAATTACGACCTATAAGGACTTGAAGGCAGCATTAGATTCCGAAGCGATGATGCCATAGTGTGACTCAGATTCTGGAGGTGATGATGTCATGCAGTGACAGATTCTGGAAGCAGCAGTGGAATTGTTTATATCCTTCGGCTCCTTTTTCCTCCACCTCACGCAGCCAATAAAATCCACTCTGCCTCTCCCTCTCTCTCTCTCTCTCTCTCTCTCTCTCTCTCTCTCTCTCTCTCTCTGTCAGGCTCTCTCTTTTTCTCTCTCTCTCTTTTATGTTTCGTTGTTTGCGTTTATCATGGTTTCACTGTCTCACGTGCAAACACAATTATGCACTCAACGCGCAGAGGTGCCAGTCAGGAGGCCTGGAAGGGACCCTACAGTGACAGATAAAACAAAAACGGGTGCTCAAACATAAAGGTTTATCCTGAGTCATGTACACAAACGTTCAGAAACAATGTCTTATATTTACACACACACTGACACGTGACTTTCTGATACAATCTGACCAGATTCACCTTCCCCTCAGGAAGGCCAGTCGCATGTTTCCGTGTGTGCGAGCAGAGATTCGGACTTTTGAATGACTCTCTTAGATAACAGAGGCAAAACAACAGATAACGCAGCAAATCCCAGTTTCCCATGTGCAAATCTCAGGCGTTTTTATCTTTTCACACTGCACCGAACACACATAGTGTTCTCTGTTCAGCTCACAGATATACAAGGATCGATGGTCAGTGAATGGAAAAACAGAACAGATTTATCATTTCCTATGTTTGGCTGTTTATCCATCAAACAGGAGGTGGCCGGTTAAGTTCACCCATTGTTTTCTGTTTTCCATATCTTTAACGTACATATACATACTCAAGATTTTAGCTTAACTGACATTAGAGCTAGTGGCATAAATCAGGTCACAGTGAAGAAAGGATGTTATAGACACAAATGGTTAAAAATAGACAAATAGAGGGCAGATGGGAACATCTTAAAGCATTTTAGCTAAACATATTAAGGTCGTGGACACATTCATTATCTTCATTTGTGCTCCTGGCTTGTTTATAATGTATGTGTTTATGGTTGACATTATTTTATGTACACTACTGATTAAAAGTTTGGGGACTGTAAGATTTTTTTTTTTTTTAAAGAAATTAATACTTTTATTCATCGAGAATGCATTAAATTTATCAAAAGTGACAGTAAAGACATTTATAACCTTACAAATTTCTATTTCATATATTTAAACTTCTGTCCATCAAAAAATCTTGAAAAAATGTATCACGGTTTACACAAAAATATTGCGCAGCTCAACAGTTTTCAACCTTGATAATAGTAAGAAATGTTTCTTGAGCAGTAAATCTGATTTCTGAAGGATCATGTGACACTGAAGACTGGAGTAATGATGCTGAAAATTCAGCTTTGATCACAGGAATAAATTACATTTTAAAATATATTCAGATAGAAAACTGTTATTTTAAATTGTAATAATATTTCACAATATTCCTGTTTTGACTGTATTTTTGATCAAATAAATGCAGCCTTGGTGAGCAGAAGAAACTTCTTTCAAAAACATTGAAAAAATCTTACTAATCCCAAACTGTTGAAGAGATTAGTATTAGAGCATTATTATTGAAGTTGAATTTGTTATAATAATGTTTGTTTTTTTGCTGTCTACGCTAGAGCATGTCACATACTTATTTATGATGTAAGACCATAACAATCCGTGAATATCTTAAAGAATAATGTCAGTGTGTCTGTGAGTGTGTTACAGTAGGTGTCTATCTGTTAGAATTGTATGTGTTTGCTGGTTTAAAAAAAAAGTGTGTAAGTATGCGTGTTTGTCCTTGTCTGCAAAAGATTTTTATGTGTATTTTTGTGTAAAAGTGTGTTTGTTGAGTCACAGGGTGTGTGCGAGTGTGTGTATGTGTCTGTTTGTACAGTTTTGCGTGAGTGTGTGTGTGTGTTTAATTAGGGTTTATTCTTTGCTGCAGTCTGCCCAGTCTCTCTATTATAATAAAGAAATCATGAAGAGGACTCTTGGTCGGCCTACGTATGCTTTCGAGGCCAGGCAATATGTCGTAAGTGTGTGAGAGGAGGCAAGAGTGTGTGTGGGTTTAGATATACATATAAGAAGTGAGCCAAAAATGACAAAAACCTCTTTTTGGGGGTCATATTTATTTTGAAAAATAAATAAATTCTTTAAATAAATGATATATTTTTGTATAAGTATATATTATTTACATCATTTTATATTATAAATGTATATATAATTAATATACATTTATTAAAATGTTTTCTATTAGGGTTTGGGTCAGTTTATGATAATTATTATCTTTATATTAAAACAATAGATGTCTATGGTATTTAGTGGTGTGTGTGTGTATGTGCGCTTCAATGATGAGATAGTAAAAATACATTTAACAGACTTAACCTCATTTAGTGTTTTTTGTTTTGTTTAAATGAATGTAATTGGTATTGTTCAGTAACATAATTAAATGATCTGAATTTCTTCATTAATCTATATCTGTTTGAATTCATCCCTTAAATGAGGTTAATGTCTGATATTCAGTATTAAAATACATCTGTAATTGAAAAAAGTTACATCATCATCAAATGACTCTCTCATTGGCTCTTCTGGCTTCTGACCCCGCCTCCCATGTGCAACCCCAGCAGCCTGGCTCCGCCCCTGTGCTCTGGCAGCAAATCAGCTTGTGTGGGAGGGGTTAATTCTCGAAAGTGTCATGAGTGCGACTTCTGAATGCGAGCCTAGCGCATTCACGATCAACTTTGACCCTTCTGGTGCTCGTAACACTTTATCACACACAGATACATTCAGAATTCACCCCTTTTGGTGTCATTTCGCTGCTTTGATATTGGGTGTTTATCTCTATATGTACATCACGTTCACACAAACAAGCTCGTCTGTATTCGCTATCTGTGTCCGTTATAAACACATTGAATTCTACATCCTGTTGGTGCATTCATGAGTTTGAGAAGTGTTTAAACATGTTGAACCGTACGTCCTGTCAGTGCGTTTATGCATTTGTCAAAATACATTTTTCAAAACTTCAGACAATAGCTCCATAGTTTGAGCACCCTAAAATATGAAGATGTCCCAAGTCTTAGGAAGCTCCACAGAAAGGTTTCTCAAAATCAGAGGGTTTTGCTCTCAATGCCTCATTAAAATTAGAGTAGGCTATTATTTTTTTTTTCTTTTTTGCATAATCAGTACACTTTATTCCAAGGTGCACAAAATAAATCAAATATGTATTTTAAAAATCAAGTAAGATTTGATATATATAATTCATTTATTATGAATTATATATCAAATAATACTTGATTTTTAAAATATATTTTAATGTATTTATTTTCAATAATATTGTAATATTGTATATATATAATGCTTTATTTTTAAATGTATATTTTTTATATTTTATTTTTAAATTATATATTAATATTGTATTTTATTTGCATAGTTCTTTACATGCATGCTCATTTGTTTTTATGCCAGGTATTTTCTTATGATAAATCATTTAGTAATCTCAGGTGTTCACCTACTTATTCACATATTACACAGTCAAAAAGTTTTTGACTAAAAGTTTACTTCACATTTACCACACTTTTACCTTTTCTCCATAAGTAGTTTTGATTTGAGATCCCTACTCAGGTACGATTACCCAGAATCCTCTCTGTTGTGATGGCCATGTCACAAACGAGCCTATCTATTGTGAATATTATCATTTTGTTTCTCTTTCTCCCTCCTCTGTCTTCTCTCTTGTACACCCATCCCTGTCTTGTTCTATTTGTTGGCTGACTATTGCTTTAGACTGATGATGTCATCCTCATGTGACCCTGTAACATTCTGTGTAATAATTGGTTCATTGGTGCCTGCTGAAGTTCACTGCATCAGAAGAAAATGCCAATCAGTTCCTGATGGAATAAAATCAAATTGCATCCTTTTTTTTTCTCATTGTATATCCAGTTTAATTCGAATACAATACAAATACAAAATGATGCTTTTGAACTTTGTTGTATCATTGGGGTACAATATTGCTAAACATTGTAATATTATGCATAATTTAAATTATCAACTTAACCTCATATGTGCATTTCAACAAATATTTAGAACATTCTGGAACATTTGAAAGGTTTAGAACATATTAAAACTCCTTCGCTAAGGTTGTGTGTCCACCGAAGTGTTTTTAGCCAGATCTGACAGTTAATGGGCCAGTGCTGCATAGTCGCGAAAGTTTAAGACATGCCAATTTAAATATTCAAGGGAACTCAATTTTTTACTCGCGTGCTGTGTGGGAAGTTTAGTGTGCGCAAATACTGAAATGAGCTCTGTTTCACATCTTCTTGCGCTTGAACGGATATATTCACTCAAAATTGTCAAAAACTGCCCGTCTCAGCGAGTATCCTAGTAAACACAGTCGGTTATGGTGTGAGTGAACGTAAACAGTCGAGAAAGACAATGCATGTGTATCAGTATATTGGATCCGTGCATTAGGTCTTAAAGTGACAGCAGCCTAATATTCAAAAAAGTACAAAGGAAAAATCACTCTGCTCTTGACTGAATAACTTTTGAAAATTTAAAAAGAATTAATCTGTTTAATTTATACAGTGAAGATTATCCAGTGTTATTTTACATTTGATTAATTTATTCAGTGTCTCTACCTGAAAACTACTGTTACTTGTCTTGTCTAATGTTTTAAATTTATATTAGATAGGCTAGTAGTTTTAGCTATGGTATCGAAATTGGAATAGAGAATTGTGAATTATGAATATCTAAAATTTTGGTGTCATAACTGCCTGTTTTTGCAAAAACTAGAGATGCACGATATATCGGCCACCATATTGGTATCTACCGATATATGTTCATTTTTAATGTTAACGTTATCGGCCTGATAAGAAAATTTGGCCGATATATTAAAGCTGATAAATAATGGATTATTTCCGTCCGCCATGATGGTTTTGAATCGCTTAAAATATGATTGGAATCACTTCAAAAAGGAAAATACAGTTAAGTGCAACATGTGCAGTGCAAGTCTGTCATATAAAATTATAATGAAAACATTATAATTGTATGCTTGGGACATGGCTTTTAATGGTGAGACTTTTGTTTTTTTTAATCAGGCTCTCAAAAATTATATAAAAATTAGGATTTAGATTTATCGGCCAGTATATCGGTTATCTGCCAAAATTTTCATATTGGTGCATCCCTAGCAAAAACAGTTTAATGGCCAATAAAAAATATTTATGGCCGGTAAATTTTCTTCAGTCACTGGCCATGTGTGGCGAAAAGTTAGTTACTAGTATCTGATTTTGCAGATAGTTTGTTATAAAAATGTTGACACATTCCGTTGTTGTGCTTTTTGTTGTCATCTGTCATTGTTGTACAAGCAGAATGTGGCGGTTGGTCGGTGTGGTATTAGTCCCGCCCCTCCTCCACTGTGATTGGATGATTGGGTAAAAAGTGATGAGCGTTCGTTTTACCCAAAGTTGAATAGTTTTCAATTGAAAACAAAACAGTTGAAAAAAACGCTTTAGTGGACACACGGCCTGAGTGACCGAATATATTTAGAAGGCTTGTACTTTGCTAATGTGATATTTTCCTCGTTCATGTGCCAAAGTGAGGCTTTCAGCTAAATTTCACGTGGCTCTGCCAGCGGATATCTGTCTTATGACAAAGCACAAAGTTCTGCCGGCCAGCCAAGTGTGATTGTGTGAGGTGATGTAGTGAGCTTCACCGGTGACATCATCATAACACATGAACACACCTGCATGTGTGTGTATGACGTGTACAGCGGTCTGATGTTGCTCCCTCTGATGTTTTCTCTCTTCTCTCGGTTCTTCTCTCTTTTCACCCATGAGAAGCTCTCTCTAAGGCTGGTAAGCATGACCTCAGTAGCATATTCGTAGCGGCATGACCGTAGCATGTCCGTCGCTGTAATAATAACACGTGGTCCTTTAACATCACTTTTTTTCCTTTGTGTTCAACCCGTATCAGTATTTTGTTTAACGGAACTTTTGTTTTTTATATAATTTTACCTTTGTGTGTATTTAAGTTCAAAACCATGTTGTTGTCTCATTTATCTTTTTTTGTTGATGTCTGTTTTTGTTTTGTTTTGTTTTGTCTTGTTGCCGTGGTGACTGTCCCTCTGTGTAGCTCTCACTCAATGCCCACGTGCGGAACCTTATTGAGGTGATCTGAAACCCGTTTTTTTTTTGTCCTCGTGTTTGTTTAACTGTCCAGTTTTCCCTGATTTGGTCTTTATGTATTTCAAACAACTTTTTCAAACAAATTTTGATCCCTAACCAGATGTGCTGAAGTGTGATCATTTTGAATGTATCTTATGCCGGGTTCAGACTACACAATAATTTTGTCTGTTACGATAGTCACTGTGTCAGATTACGCGATTTTGACTCTTAAATTCTTGTGTCGTGGACAAGAAACGTGTCAGACTACACGTTGCTTCCCGACCAATCACGTGTGCGATGTCATTGAGAAGGCGGAGTTAGCAACTGACTTTCGGAAACAAGAGCGTAAACAAACAATTAATAGAGTGCAACAGTCGGCTTGCGGAAGTAAAAATTTATTTTCTCCATAAGGAAATTTATTTTGATTGATAACTTGTAAACCTTTAAAGACAGCCCTACTGTGAGCTACGAGGTTGTTAATCCATGATATTTGCCCGCATTATTTCATCTTATTTTTAAAATAATTGTTTAACAGTGGAATTTCTAGTGAAAAACTACATTACCCATGATGCTGTACGGAAAATTACACCAATCAGAGAATCGAAAAAGCAACACGCTCCAAAATAGCTCTTTAGCTCCGCCCATTCCCATGAAGCACATATATATATATGTTTGTTTACTTACTTTTTAATTTTCTTCCCATTAAACGGCATCATTTTGTCCATTCAGACCGATTCACGAACATGCACAAAAAACAGAGGATTTATCGCACAAACCAATCATATCCAACCATAACCAATCATAGCGCGATGGAGGCATTGCCTCCTCTCACGTGACTTTCCCCCATTCATTCTTAATTACTCACCGCACGCTTTAGGGGGTCTGTTAAAACTCAATGGGCTCAGGGGAGGCACGAGAGACGTGGATTCCCGCTGTAACTTTACTTCCGGGTGTCACTGTTGGACAGTAAAAATACACAATTCTAGTGTTGCGATTCATCTCGTAGCTGGTTGGCTTGGTTCATGGCTTATAACGCTTTAAAGAAGACTATTTTAAAAGTTAAGTATTAAAAATGAATGAAAAAATACTTCCGGAACCAACGCTGCAGTTGCACTCTATAGCGAGTAATGAATGATTTGCTAGCTTAATGCTAATTCCAGTACTCACTGGGTTGCAGAAGCGCCTCCACTGTCATTCGCCAGAACTTATCTTTTTTATCGTGGCAGTCTCGAGGAAACATCATAAAGGCAGGAGTATTGTTGCCATATCTCCACGAACCTTTCCTCCATTGCATAATTCCACCTAGTAGCACCAATACTATCGTCTCTCTTTCGTTTCGCCATGTTTGAAAGCTGTGTACAGAAGAGCTTCTGTGCTCCGATTGGTCAACGTCACAGATGTGACGGAACCCGACGTGGAGGACCAGAAAAAAATGAAACATGCTAGTCTTTCTGTGAGGACGTTGTAAAGCGTCAGAGTCGGTTGTCGTCCACTACGACACACTATACGAGATAAAACGACCGATTCTTGCATCCCGATGGCCATTGTCGTTTACAAATCACCATGACACCCTATGTCAAATGGATTGTGCCAAAATCGGGCTGATATCATGTAGTCTGAACCCGGTATTAGAGATTCTTTTTAAGACGTTAGTGTAAGTTAAATGGATTGTTCACATACCAAAAGAATATTCAGTCTTTACTTTTTCACCCTGAGTCATCCTCAACCTGTTTGACTTTATTTTTTTTCTTGGGATGCAAAAGGAGATGCTTACTGTCACTTTCATTATATGGAAAAGAGCAGCGTACACATTTCACAAAATATCTTCTTTTGTGTTTCACTGAAGAAATGGAGTCAAACATGTATTAAATGACATGAGAGTGAAAAAATTACAGAAATACCATTTTTGTGTGAATGATCTCTTCAATTATTATTAATTATCATCAGTGATTAGAATATATCAATTATTTTAACCAATCACAGAGCGTCTTACTACTTTAGTCACGCCCAAAGCTTTTTACATGTGATTTTTGAATTGCCTATTCACTGATGGTGTAGTATGATGATGATTTACAGTTGAATATTATACCACAGGTATTGTTTGTTTTTAATGTTATGTTTATAGATATGTGTATTTTGATCCATATAATGTCTTTCTAAGATGGTTCAGTTGATTTCTGAGATTTTTAGATTTATTTATTTTTTACTAAAAAACATTTTCAAATGTTGCACAATTAACATTTTATTTGAACAATTTGTCTGTTTTTTTTTTTTGAAGAGGGTGAGTACAAACGTGAGTGTAGCATGTGTGTTGTGCTTGTGTGGATCTTGATATATTTCAAGTTTGCCTGGGGTGAGTTTGTGGTTTTATTGAACTGTATTTTTCAGAGATAATGCCATGCATGCATGCTCAGTAAAATCTGGATGTTTATTGTTGCATGACAGTATGGTGGTGTGGAAGAAGGGGTAAGGTTGTTGTGCCTGCCTTGTGACCTTTGACCTTTTTGTTAGACGTTTGCATTGACCTGTGGGCGGGATTAGAGGAAAATATACAGCCATGCACCTATTCAGTCAAAACTCAAATTAGAGATATGCTGTGAATAAATAAGGTCCAATTTCAGGCTTGAAGTTTTGCAGAATCTTTAATGTCCCCAAACTCACAGCTCTTTAGCACCACCATGTGATTAAATACTGCCTGTCAGAGAGAACTAATGTGGAAAAAACAGCAGCTTGAGTGTTCAGAGGATCGATGCATTAATGTAGACAGGAAGAGGATATTAGAGCGAGCGAGAGAGAGGGCACATAAGGACAGATGCAAACCAAATCTCTCAGATCAACCACAATCAGGTTTCAAAGATGAGCGAGCAAGATAACAGTTTATTTTATGAGAACCGTTTAATCAATGTTGTTGTTGGCATTGGACTGAATAGGTTCTGTTAATCATTGATCTTAGATTTAATTAGCTCATCTGGTTTGCCTTTGATAAACACCTGACTTGAAAGCTGATTGGCTCATTACTAAAGTTAGCCAACCAGATGACAGGAACAGAAGAATACTTAATAGTCAGTTGATGTGATTGGATTTGGCCTGGTTTGACCCGCCCCATTTATACATATGCATATTTTTTAAGTATTTGCAGATTCTAACAGGACTGAAACTCATTGTTTGTCTCCCTCTCTGTCTCCTCTCAGGGTTCGAATCCTGAGGATTTCAGTCATCTTCCTCCAGAGCAGAGAAGGAAGAAGCTTCAGGCGAAGATCGACGACATCAATAAAGACATACAGAAAGAGATGGACCAGAGGTATACGGACAAAACACACAAATAACAGAAACACAAACAAAAAAAATCCTAAAGGATACGTTGACAATGTTAAAGACTATTTAAATAAGAAAGCTATAAAGACTTTTAATCTTTCTGAGCCTTACAAAGTATTTACTCTTTACAATAAGGTTCCATTAGTTAATGTTAGTTAATTCAACAACAATGAACGATACATTTATTACAGTATTTATTAATCTTTAATAAAAACACATCTGTTCATTGTCAGTTCGTTAGCTCAGGTCCGTTAAATAATATGAACAGATACATCTTTTGATTTTAATAATGTATTAGTAAATGCTGAAATTAACATTAACTAAGATTAATAAATGCTTTAGAAGTATTTTTCATTGCTAGCTCATGTTAACTAATATCGTTAACTAATGTTAACAAATGGAACCTTATTGTAAAGTGTTTTTATTTATTTATTTATTTATTATATAAAATTTATTTTATATTTGTATACCCAGTTGTGTAGTTAGTTAGTTAGTTGTGTTTCTCTTTTTTACTGTTTCATTATTGTATGCATAATTGAATAATATTTAACAAAATATTGAACAAAAAATTTGAACAAAAGTGCATGTATAATCCTATGTAAAAAATCCTAAAGGAATCCAATTGGAATTTTTGTTAAATTTGAAAAAGAAATTCTAAGGGATCGCTGGGAATTTTCTTATCGGATTCCAACTTGACATCAGACAAAAACAAGATTTTTTTTTTGAGAACACATGGTTTCCAATTGGATTAATATGATTATTAAAGTCGGCATGAAATCAAAATTTAAGTTTTTCGGATTTTAGTATGAATGTTAGCCTTAAGGTTGTCTATAAGCTAGTGTGCTTCAAAACAATGACAAAATTCACATTTAGAAGATATAAAAGTTCAAAACTTACAGTCTCTCACTTTGATTTTGATCACTCTGTACTTCAGCTTCTCATCAGATTTTCTGTCCAATCAAATTTTCTCTAGAATCTTAAGCGTCCCGCCCCCTACATTATCGGTCACTTGCTATATTTTATATGATATATTTGAATGCTATATTTTAAAGAGATATTGAGATTAGAAGGTTAGAGGAAACTGGTTTTATCGAGCTCAACGGCTCTGGCCGAGCTGTGACATAAACGAAACGCTATTGGCTATTTTAAAAAAGGGGAGGAGCTGTTTGATATGTCCCGCCTTGTCTTCCTGTTTCTGTGGAAATTACGTCAACACATTGAATGATGCTGCGCGTTTCAAGGCACTTCAGTGGGCCTTTAAATAAACTCTTTTAAAACCCCCTCTACAACTCCCTCTTTAACCATCTTTAATTTTTCAGTGGCACAGCATTAATAAATACAACATGAAATGATTTTTTATAAAGACAAACAACATTCAATAGGACTCAAGAAGATCAAGTAAGAGAAAAGAATCCTTTAGGGTCTTATTTGATTCTTCAGCAGGATTCCTAATGATGAAATTCCAATAGAAATGCTTTACATATTCATTTCGGAATATTTTGACTTGGCCAGGGTTTGATGGGATTTATTCCGCAAAAATTTGTATTTCTATGTGTATTATTTTCTTGGCAGAGATGCTTTGACTAAAATGAAGGAAGTGTATATAAAGAACCCACAGATGGGGGATCCCAACAGCGTGGACCCTCGGTTAGGAGAGATCGCCAACAACATTGAGAAACTGCAGGCGGAGGCACAGAAATTTGAGGTGCGTGGAAATGAACATCTTAAAATATATATAGCACAGGCCTGGATGAGTTGTTCAGTTCAGTGGAAATGTGTGTGTGTGTGCTCTAGGGCTGGTTAGCGGAGGTCGAAGGAAGGATGCCGGTGAAGAGTGAACCACCGCGACGGACAAGTGTCCTATACGAGACTCAAAACAGCACGCCACCCACCAACAACAACAACTGTGCACAGGATAGAGAGAGGTACACGCTCACACACACATACACACACATTGTGTGCCTGAACTTGTGAGGACTACCTTAGCTCCGCCCACAGTGGAATTTGTTCTGATTATTGCTTAGTTTTTAACTTAAAGGGATAGTTCACCCAAAAATGAAAATTCTGTCATGATTTCCTCACCCTCATGTTGTTCCAAACCTGTATGAGTTTCTTTCTTCTGTTGAACACAAAAGAAGATATTTTAAAGAATGTTTGTAACCAAACAGTTGATGGACACCATTGTCAATGGGGCCCATCAACTTTTTGATTACTCATATTCTTCAAAATACCTTATTTTGTGTTCAGCAGAAGAAAGAAACTCATACAGGTTTGGAACAACATGAGGGTGAGGAAATCATGACAGAATTTTCATTTTTGGGTGAACTATCCCTTTAAGTTAAAAACTAAGCAATAATTTTACTGCAAAAAAAACTGAAATTATATTTTAATCTCTAAAATTGAATTAATATTATTATTGTTATTATTCATAATTAATATTATTAATGTAATGTTTATATTATATATATAATTATTATAATAAGATACTATATAATTATTTGTAATAATAATAATAATAATAATAATAATATCACATTAAAAGGGAATAAGAATAAAATATAATTACAAGAATAACACAATAAAAAACAAAAGCATGAGGTAACATTCATATGTTTTCTGTAAAGCACATTGTAAACACTTTTTGTGCTATATAAAACCCAAAAGAATCAAATAAGAATAATATTATTGTTATTATTAATAATTAATATTATATCATATTATAGTGTATATATATATATATATATATATATATATATACTATAATGACATCATCAGTGACAACTGGAGATTCACCCGTAGTCAAAAGCAAAAGATTAGACTGTACGGAAATTGAAATCTACAGGTAACGCTAATAAACACCAAATACACGTAGTCACGCAATGCTAATGCTGTTAACATTAACAATTTGAGAACAAAGTATAACAATAAATAATAATTTGCACGGTTAGATTTAATCACCGTTAGTAGCGCGATTTATTGTAATGTTTTGTTCCCAAAAGTGGCAAACATGTTACTTACTTGTTCAGATGACATTTTCCGGTGAAAATTCTTATTTAGGTTATACTCCAAGACGTAGAATCTGTGATTCTGAAGTACAGTATCCACACCGGTGCGGTGACTGACAGCAAGCCGCACATACTCCTCAAAACATTAGATTCATCCGTGCTGAGGAGCCGCCAACGCACAACTCACGCACAGATGATAACTCCACAGATAACTGCAATTGCAGGTTTCAAACAGAGATGGCGACACAGAGGCAAAACTTACAGACTGCAGCTTTAACTACTGACGTCAGTCCTTACATATCAGTTTTAAGATGTTTTACAATATTTTTGAGGACATTTTTGAAAATTGTCTGTCACGAGTGTAATAAAGCAAATATATGCACATACTTTCAAAGCAGTTGCTATAGTTATTGTCTACGTGTGTGTGTGTGTGCGTGTGTGTGATGGAGCAGTCCGGATGGCAGTTATACAGAGGAACAGAGTTCTGAGGTCCAGAGTAAAGTCCAACCAGAAACAGCGGAGTCTGGAGATGAATTTGATGACGCAGACGAAGAAATGCTACCGACCATCGGCACATGCAAAGCCCTCTACCCGTTCGAAGGTATTTCATGTATAAATGCATAAACAAAAAATAGCAAAAATATGGGCTTCGCTTCAAACCTAGTGAGCTGCCTCACTGTCTGCTTTATTTGATGATAAATACAGTAAAAAAAGTAATACTGTCAAATATTTGTAGTATTATTAGTAGTAATTTATTCCTGTGATCTAAGCTGAATTTTCAGCATCTTTACTCCAATCTTCAGTATCACATGATCCTTCAGAAATCATTCTAATATGCTGATTTATATGCTACTCAAGATATGCTACTCAATAAACATTTCTGATTATTATCCATGTTGTGCTCAGGATTCTTTGATGAATAGAAAGTTCAAAAGAAGAGCATTCATTTAAAACAGAAATCTTTGGTAACAATGTAGATGACTTAACTGTCACTTTTGATCAATTTAATAAATCCTTGCCGAGTAAAAGACTCGAGATATATATTTATTTTCCCATCACTTTTCTCTGTAGGTCATAATGAAGGCACCCTCGCAGTAACAGAGGGTGAGCTCTTGTATGTAATAGAGGAAGACAAAGGTGACGGATGGACACGTGTTAGAAGAAACGAGGAAGAGGAGGGTTACGTCCCCACATCCTACGTCGAGGTCTTTCTGGACTCCAACGCCAAAGGTGCCATAACCTACATATGACCGAGAGCTTTATGTCCTGTGATCTCATGAGTCACATGTTTGTGTATATGAACACTTAAGGAGACATCTAGGATGTGTGTTTGATCCTGACTCTCTCCAAGCCAAGAATGACTGTTTTTGTTAATGCGGACAGACTTTTTTCTGAAACTGAATGACTAAATGATTGTACTGTATAGAGCTCCACGATTAATCGTTAAAAGATCGCGATCTCGATTCAAACACCCACGCAATCTCATTCCTAAATGACTATATATAATTCCTGTCTATTAAATCTTTGACAAGGAGAGCAGTTGTCATGCATAAGTATGAAATAACTTCTTTTCAATCACACAGTATCGTTATTTCTGTGTTACAAATATTCATATTATCACAGAAGTACCAGGATAAAAGAATATAGTTCGGATATAAACACTGACGTCCACAGTAGGGATCAAAATAGAGCAGATCACCTTTTTAGAGTAACTTGACGCTTCAGCAATGTATCAATTACATCGTTACACCAGTAGGTGGCGACAAGACTTTTAAACAAATGTATTGTTATTGAATCATTCGTTCAAGAGATTTGTTAAAAAAACACTGATTCATCCAGTAATGAAACAAGTGAAGTATTTATGAGTGAGTCATTGAATCATTCATTCAAGAGATTTGTTCAAAAATGCTGATTCATCCAGTAATGAAACAAGTGAAGTATTTATGAGTGAGTCATTGAATCATTCACTCAAGAGATTTGTTCAAAAATGCGGATTCCTCCAGTAATGAAACAAGTGAAGTATTTATGAGTGAGTCATTGAATCATTCACTCAAGAGATTTGTTCAAAAACGCTGATTCATCCAGTAATGAAACAAGTGAAGTATTTATGAGTGAGTCATTGAATCATTCACTCAAGAGATTTATTCAAAAATGCTGCTTCATCCAGTAATGAAACAAGTAAAGTATTTATGAGTGAGTCATTGAATCATTCATTCAAGAGATTTGTTCAAAAACGCTGATTCATCCAGTAATGAAACAAGTGAAGTATTTATGAGTGAGTCATTGAATCATTCATTCAAGAGATTCATTCAAAAACGCTGATTCATCCAGTAATGAAACAAGTGAAGTATTTATGAGTGAGTCATTGAATCATTCATTCAACCTGATTTTTAAAAAGAATTCATTCAGATTAATTAAACATTCTAAATAGACTGCAGCAATTATTATCAATTAGTAAATTACTAATTGTTATGTTATTTTGTTTAGTTGTCTGTTCAGAATCGTGGGAGAATCATGATCTCTGTTTGAAACAAAGAAATCGTGATTGTCAGTTTATCCAGAATCGTGCAGCTCTATTACTGTATGTGTCTTAGCACATGATGGTTTTAGATATTAGTCCACCATAGTTTAATATGGCGGTAGTATCTTGTCGTTTTGAATAGCAGTGCATGTTAGATCACTCCAATAAAATCCAACACACATACACAACACACGTTTTTGTACTGTTTTCATATATAAAGTAATTGTAAATTGACTTAAGGTCCAGCCTAGATCATGGAGGAAAATGTCAACCTAGGTGCCGTTCACACAGGACACGTTTTCCCATTCCACTGCTCTACTTTTTCAATGTTTTTCAATGTAAATGCACTAGATCGATGTCTCGTTCATGACACGGCATTCTAAAAACATGGCACTCAGGTTAAAATAAGTTCAACTTTTAAAGAACGAGTCTATAGACCTTGCATTTTTTCCCGCTCCACTGACCTGCAAAACACGTTCTGTGTGAACCAGCCCTTATGCTGGTGTTTTCCCCTAAAAAAAAGATCATCACACATTGACATCAGCTCAAGCACTAGTAATAATAAACAGTTTACAAGTAGCATAAAGTTTATAAGTAGAATTTCTTTAGTAAACCATCATCATGCCTTTGAATATATTTGTGAAAAGCACATTATTTGCTAATACGTGTTAGATAGAGACTGCTGTTATGGAGCTTTAGCTGTATTATTTGTTCAAATTGTGTTCAATCTTAATACATACACTGAATCAAATTGGTGTAGAAACAATTTTCACTCAGACATTGCTAAGAACTGCAACACAGTGAATTAAACGTGAGATTTTGAAGTAGTAAGACTTCGATGTTCTTTATAGATATTATAATAGATACACTATAGTGTATAGTTGATATAGATATTCATAAAAAGAAGAAATAACCCTGGAAAAAACCTTATGATACATAGGAGTTTACAGAAAAACACAATGCAACCATTTAAAGGGATAGTTCACCCCAAAATGAAAATTTTATCATCATTTACTCACCCTTATGTTGTTGCAAACCTGTATGAGTTTCTTTCTTCTGTTGAACACAAAAGAAGATATTTTGAAGAATGTCTGAGACCAAACAGTTGACAGTAGCCATTGGCTTCCATAGTATTTATTTTTCCTACTATAGAAGTCAATGGGGTCCATCAACTGCTTGATAACCAATGTTCTTTAAAATATCTTCTTTTGTGTTCAACAGAAGAAAGAAACTCATACAGGTTTGGAACAATATGAGGGTGAGGAAATCATGACAGAATTTTCATTTTTGAGTGAACTATCCCTTTAAATGAGTAAAATCACAATATTCATTCAAGAATCACAATCACATCGTTTGATTCACGACGACACAATCATGTTTGGTGCTCCTGATCTTTATTCCTGACTGAGCGCTGTGAAATGTGACGTATGAAACGTTTCTGAATGTTTCCTCTCAGAGCTGTTTTCCTGGAGAAGGGTTTATCTTTCTGAGGGTGAGACGGAGTGCTAGTTGAGTGCATTAACTGTGTGTGTGTGAATGAAGAGATCTTGAATCAAGCTGATTTCTCTTTCTTTTTAAGATGCCTCAAATTGCATTTGAATACCTTAGACATTTGAAACAGTTTGAGTTTAATACCGCACGAGTGTGATTTCCTCAAAATGAAGTGTTGAAGTCTGACCTTTATTTCAGTTTAAACAAGCATGAACCTACTTACTGTATGTCACCTTTAAGTTATAAGTGTCTGCAAAATGACGTGTGCACACACACACACACACACACACACAGAAAAAAACATCCAGTTCACAAACCAACAGAGAGATAACTTACATGCTGATCTAATTATTGATATAAACATACTGATCTTCATCTGAGTGCTCTGTTTCTGCAAACCCGCCGGTTTGAGTGAGTTTTGCCAGTTTTTCTCTGCATAAATACATGTTTGAGTGTTTCAGGCCGCATTTGTTCTTGAATTCAACCAAGAAAATTTAATTGCTCTTGCCAACAATTCTTGCATATTATAAATCATGTTACACAATCCTACATGTTTATATTGTCATTTTCCAGTCCATTTTGTAATTTTACAGCTCATATAAGCATATACATAAAATGTCATGTGTGTGTTTTGGTGCATTCAAACTGGCTTTTCACTCTTGTAATAGTGGTTATTTTTAACCTTGGATTATCTTGTTCCGTGTTTCACGCTGTTAGTTTATCCTGGGTTAATCACTGTGTACAATTGGTTTTAAAATTACAAGCATAAAACAGTGTTGTTATTGTTAACTAGAACTAAAACTATTAAAGTGCCCCAATTACGCTATTTTAAAACATCCTCATTTTGTTTAATCCTACAATAGATTTACATGCATCAGTTTCTCATAATATACATTGCACATCACCTAATTTCTCAAAGATTCAGTCTTTCTTAACCCCTCCTTTCTGAGAGCCTACTCTGCTCTGATTGGTCAGATGGCCCAGTCTGTTGTGATTGGTCTACTCTGATCTGATTGGTCAGACAGTCCAGTCTGTTGTGATTGGTCTACTCTGCTCTGATTGGTCAGACAGTCCAGTCTGTTGTGATTGGTCTACTCTGCTCTGATTGGTCAGACGGTCCAGTCTGTTGTGATTGGTCTACTCTGCTCTGATTGGTCAGACAGTCCAGTCTGTTGTGATTGGTCTACTCTGCTCTGATTGGTCAGATGGTCCAGTCTGTTGTGATTGGTCTACTCTGCTCTGATTGGTCAGATGGTCCAGTCTGTCATGGTTGGTCTACTCTGCTCTGATTGGTCAAATGGTCCAGTCTGTTGTGGTTGGTCTGCTCTGCTCTGATTTGTCAGATGGTCCAGTCTGTTGTGATTGGTCTACTCTGCTCTGATTGGTCAGATGGTCCAGTCTGTTGTGGTTGGTCTGCTCTGCTCTGATTGGTCAGATGGTCCAGTCTGTCATGATTGGTCTACTCTGCTATGGTTGGTCAGATAGCCCAGTCTGTTGTGATTGATTGAACGCTTATAGCTCGTGTCAGAAACAAAACGCTCATTACCATATCTAAATTTAAGCTCCGGATCTTCCTCAGCACTTGATACACAGTGATACAAACAGTAATGATGGTGACGGTTTTACCGTATCAATTCGAGCCCGAGTCCTCATCCTTTTGAAATGCATGCAAAGTGGATTTGCTTTCGCAGTGCAGAAAACAGCGTCTTCTCGACATGTCGACAACATGAACCAAACTCTTCCAGTCTCAGCTACAACTACAGTGTTTGAGGGTCAAATTAGACGTTGTTCACAGCAGCCAATGAAGAAAATAGGTGGGCGTTATGCAGATTTTTACATTATGTAGGTATGTAACAGGAAGTCAGACTGGAATTACTGATGACTCATTTCAGGCACTTCAGAATCGATTCTTTCTTTTAGGAGACAATAACTCCATTTTTCTGTACTTTGATCTCTGAAACTTTGTAATATTTGAAAAAGCATAAATATTTTTTGTTAATAGTAATAAATCTGAAATAAAATCAAATATAAATATTAGATGAAAAACTTAAATTTAAAGAACAAATAAAAAATTGAAATGTTGGCAACTAAATGAAATAAGTTGATGTACTAAAATGACTAAAAAAAAAGTATAATAGTATATAAATAATACTAAAACAACACTGGCATGATATATTGCTTAACCCATGGATAAAAATGATCTAAAAATAAAAAGTAGATAACCCAGGGTTAAAAGGATAGTTCTGTCATCATTTACTCACCCTCAAGTTGTTCTAAACCTATGAGTTTCTTTCTTCTGTTGAACATGAGAATGTTGTTCAGTTTATGGTCCCCACTGACTTCCGTAGTATCTTTTTCTATACTATGGAAGTCAATGGGGACCAGCAACTGTTTGGTTACCCATATTCTTCAAAATAACAAAGAAACTCATACAGGTGTGGAACAACTTGCGGCTGAGTAAATGACAATATTTTCATTTTTGGGTGAACTATCCCTTTAAGTATAGTGTGAAAAGCCATTCATAGGGGGCATGAATCCATCACTTCACCAAGTCTAACATGTCTTTTTTTTTGTTTTTCATATGTTTGTTTGTTTGTATGACTGCAGATTCGTAAAGTATGGAAGGAGGACTCAGTGGTGCAGGGCAAACAGCAGCCACATGTGGGGAAAACTACAGCCTACCCTCCATGAACCGCCCTAGAGTGAGACAGATGAGAGACAGACACAAAATAAAGAGAGGAACAGTGAAAGAAGCGAGAGGAAGAGGCTATAGAGAGCTCTCGGCCTAAATTCTCCTGCTGTAGAGAGGAACTTTAACAGCAAATCAGAGAAATATTATGACATTTAGATTTATTACCTGTCTGTTATTTTATAATGAGGTGAATATGATCTACATATATCATTTTGCTTTACGGCTCTTCATCGCTGCTGAACGGCGCTAACGTTTCTTTCAGCTTGGTGCGAATGAGTGTATGTATGTGTGTGTGGTTTCGTCTTTAACAGCTTGAAACGGTCTTGCTTCCGATTCCCCAACCTATCCTGAACTGGGAACGTGGTCTGTAAAAGGAGTTGAGTATGCGGTACCACATCAGTGCTGCGTTCCGTCCGTATTCCTACTTGACATCTGGAACAGTTTGGAATAATTATGTTTTTGAGTCTCTTCTGCTCACCAAGCCTGCATTTATTTGATCAAAAATACAGTAAAAACAGTAATATTGTGAAATATTATTGCAAATTAAAATAACTGCTTTCTATGTTAATATATTTTAAAATGTAATTTATTCCTGTGATCAAAGCTGAATTTATCATCATTACTCCAGTCTTCAGTGTCACATGATCCTTCAGAAATCATTCTAATATATTCTAATGAATATTTTTGTGGAAACTGAGATACATTTTGTTCATGATTTTTAGATTAATAAAAAGAAACAAATCTTTTGTAACATTATAAATGTCTTTACTGTCACTTTTGATTTCATTTAATGGATCCTTGCTGAATAAAAGTATTATTATTTTTTTAATCTTACTTACCTTAATGTGTCACGCTTTCCACAAAAATATTAAGCAGCACAGCTGTTTTGTACATTGATAATAATCAGAAATGTTTCTTGAGCAGCAAATCAGCATATTAGAATGATTTCTAAAGGATCATGTGACACTGAAGAATAGTTTACAATATCACTGTTTTATTGTATTTTTGATCAAATAAATGCTGCCTTAGTGAGCAGACTTCTTTCAAAAATATTTAAAATACATAATTTTTCCAAACTTTTGGCCGGTAGTGTATAAAGAAACAAAATGACAAAGCAAGCACGTTTTACAGGTTTATGATTATCAACATTATCATGTTTTACACAGCTAAAAACATATAATGTAGGAAAAAACGTATTTTATTTGCTTAAAAGCTGTCCTTCTATTGCATTTGTCCAAGTTTCAAGCTGGAATTTTTGCCGAGTTGAACGGAATGCAGCATTAGAATTCTTCATGATGTCACTCATTCTGGCTCCTTTATCAGGCCACACCCCTTTAGACCCTTTGACTCCACCTCCCAAAGATAACAGCTGCTGGGCACACGTCAGGGGCGGGGCTTCACCGGCCAATAGCATGTCTGCTTGCCCTGGCACCTCCTCTGTCTCCGCCCTTCCAGTGCAATTACTAATATTCTGTCTGTCTGCCATCTTATCTAACTCATTTTTTATCTAACGTCCCTTCAGTGATTCACATTTCCATTCATTTAATGACTTCCTGCTTTACCTTAACCGTCCAATCGTCATTTTGTTGTCCAGCAGGGGAGGGGCTATATTTAGATACATGAATATGCTAATGTGCTGTTGACATGGGTATGTATTTATTGTGACAGCTGTTTTGTTCATGTCTTCATGGTTTTACCCTGTGGAGAACCCAGCCGAGAATACCGCAGCCAAAAACATTGGGCGGTTACCTTGGCGAAAAGGTATATATATGTAAGGGTTTAAATGTACTCTGAGCCAAATGTACAGGTTAACCAGACATTTAACATGCATCATGTGATCTGTGTTTGGCATTTGTAAGAATGAACTCCATGCTTGAGGTTTTTTTTAATGTAATCACTGTGGTTTGACGAAGGGGAGTTTGTTTGTTTTTTTTCTGTAATGTCTGTTGTGAAGAGATCATATTTTTTCATTTCATCATCTCCCACTGACTACTCACCATCCCTGAGGCACATAACAATTTTAACTTTTCTTTTTATATATATTTTTTAAATTCTCTCACACAGTCATTTTGGGTCCAGGAGAGGTTTTAGATATTTTAATTTTTTGATTTTTCTCTTGATTCTTAAGTAGGTTTGAAGCCCAAAACATCTCCATCTCTACAGGCAGCATCATGGAAATGAAAATTCGCACATGCCACAAATCTGCTATTTAATGCTGAATGCTTTTATTATGTTTAATAAAGCGCTTATTGATGAATTATGATATTTTATGTTGAATGAATTGAACAGCATCTCCTAATAACTGACCGACTCGCTATTGATGAACCTATAAATATGGGAATGTGTAATCAGTTAGAAAAGGTTTTGAAAAGCGGAGAACATTTTAAAGAGGAAAGCATCATTACGTCTGTCTTCCGAACATACACACTGTCTCAAGTGCTCTGTTTCTCTTTTGAGAACAAAACAACTTTAACATTTCAGCCTTTTCAGCATTGTTTAACTCTGTCGGCTATCACCACATGACATATACACACACAGCTGTCTTTATCAGTGATAAGAATCATTTGCCCTCGGCCCCTACTTGCTCTATTTGGGGCTTCAAAACACCATTCCCAAATCAGAGAATTTTAAATATATATACATATATGTATGTATATCTATACGTAGAAATCTATAAATAAGAGTGAGCTACCAATCCATGGTAAGAGTCTATTTTTAAATTTTGATTAATAAAAACATCCCAGTTTCTTTTCTCTGCTTTGGTAAATGAGTTATACTTTTTTTTCTTTTGGTCTCGTTTGGTGGGGTCTGCCAAATGTTTGTTTTGCACTTTTTTTCTTTGTGTTCTATTTGTTTTGCTTGTGTTTTTGGAGCACTGAATACTTTGTATGTGTTAACTGTGCCAATTAAAGATAGAGGGAAAAAATATAAGAATTATTGTCTCTGTGTATCTGTGTGTGTGTTTGGCTATACATGTGAGGGCCAAATGTCCTCACTTATACAGTGAAATATTATGACAACTGACTAGCGAGGACATTTTACTGGTCCTTCTCACTAAAAGGCTGAAAAATCGCCAAAACGTGTCTTTATTTACATCTAGTGTTCTGCACGTTTCTGTGATGGGTAGGTTTAGGGATAGGCTTGGGTTAGGCCATAGGCCATATTCTCAGTGGAAGTCTATGCAATGCCCACACTAATATAGTGGAAACAATTTGTGCATAAAATCTGAAACTACTTGCATGACATCACATATAATTGTATCATTTTTACACCAATCAGTGGCAGATCCATTAATCAGGGCTGGATATAATGTAGAGTAAATTATTTACACATTTACATTCATTTGAACTTTATAAACACGTATTATTAATACAAATATTTATTAATTACAAAATATGTATTTATTAATTTAATTACAGTTAAATAGTTATCTCATTTCATAATTTCATATAGTACAAATTATCATTTCAGTATCCTAAAAAGGCTAAAAGAAATCTTCATATGAATATTAAAAATGTAAATAAATGAATGAATATTTATAATTATGTAGTAAAATACAACATTTTTATTTTGTTTACTTCCTGCAAGAGTCTGAAGTATGCTCTTGCGTTGTTATGATTGGTCAACGTGTGCAAGATGCAAATGAGAAAGCTGAGCTTTTTAAAGCATAAATCAAACATGAATCCAAATAATACGCTTATAACGTTTATGTAAACGTATATATAGTAATATGTAATATATAACATGAAAAACCACTTTAACTTACAATATAGTAGAAAGTATCATTCAGTATCCTACAAAAAGAAAACACATATGAATTTTTTTTTAAATGTGAATGAATGAATATTTAAAATAATGTAGTAAAATACATAACAAATGATATCAGTTGTATTGCAACAATGGCTTTTATTATTATTATTTTCTGTATAAACCCAAGGTCTATTCTAGATTTTTGTGACATGTCTGCTTTAAACCACGTAAATGAAGGAATACTGTTTCCATGGACGTAAGTAAGCATCCAGCAAAGAAAAGCTGTTACAAAAATCATTTATAACTAAATTAAGGCAATTAACATCGAGTCTTGGAGGGAATCTATCTCAATGCAGATCAGGGCCTTCGTTAAAATCCCCTCCCACAATAAATGCTGCTGAAGGAAATTTTAGCCTTAAAGGGTTAGTTCACCCAAAAATGAAAATTATACCATAATTTACTCACCCTTATATGTATATGACTTCCTTCTTTCAGCCAAACACAATCGGAGTTATATTAAAAATATCCTGGCTCTTCCAAGCTCTATAATCACTGGCTTCCGGGAACGGCCGTGCGCGAGTCTAGTTCTGGCAGAAGAGTGACCTCTGACCCGACGCATGACGTAGGATGTAGGCGTAGCGTAAGCTTAGGTGAGAGTAGACGCCTCTTGCGGTTCAAATAAATAGGGCAACAAACTCAAGCTCATCTAACATTTCTCTTTAAAAATTCCCTAATTCATTCAGTGTTTAGTTTTGCTCTATCCTCTGCGCCTCCACGTTCGTCAATACGTCATGTCAGAGGTCACTCTTCAGCCGGAACTAGACTCGCGTACGGCCGTTACCGGAAGCCAGTGATTATAGTTTATAAAGTTATAAATATGTATATTTTTCTTACAAAAAACACATTCCTTCACTTCAGAAGGCCTTTATTAACCCCCTGTATGGATTACTTTTATGATGGATGGATGCACTTTTTTGGGCTTCATAATCTAAGGCTACCGTTCACTCCCATTATTACGGAGCCCCGCACATGACATGCAAGAAAAATTGTGCGTACAATTTACTAAATCATTCCCTCGATTTATAAATCGTGGGCATGATTTAGCCTACTAGTTTTTTCCTGCATGTCATGTTTGGGGCTCCGTACATTATAAAGCTTTGAAGAGCCAGGATATTTTTTAATATAACTCTGATTGTGTTCATCTGAAAGAAGACACCTCACCTCAGTCATATACACCTAGGATGGTTTGAGGATGAGTGAATTATAGGATAAATTTAATTTTTGGGTGAACTAACTCTTTAAGTATCAAATAGCTTATAAAATAACTATCAAAACCGATAAAATATCTAATGCATTCAACAAATAATGACAAGTGAGAACAAAAAGGACACCATCTTTGCAAAGAGGTTACAGTCAGCCGTGCTTTAAGATAAAGTTTAATGTCACTTTTTTAATCCTCAAAAGGATAAAAGGGCAAACGTTAACATGATTCACATAAGTTATATCATCTTCTTTCCATCAATAATGGCAAATGATCACTTGCTCCCAGCTCGTTTTTCATCTCTCCTGGTTTGACTTTTACCAGCGGCCACAGTTTATCCCGTTGTATCAGATCTTGTTATTTTAATGCTTTTCTGTTTGAGGACTTCAGTGTTTTTCCAACCAGATGCGATCCCGATGAGTGCGTGAGAAAAACTGCACAATGATCCGCCTCGGACCGATTCTGCGTGCACCATCAATGGACGTCTGAAGAACATCTCTCAATCCCGGCGAGACTTCAGAGAAAAGATCCATTGCGATCATTTTCACATTTTCTGCTGCCTCCTCCGGAATACCAGACATTTTCAAATTCCACCATCGTTTATATGCATCATCCAGTTCGTCGACTTTTCCCCACAGTTGCTTGTTTTCGGAGATCACAGCCGCTACTTGAACACCCAGCTCGTCAGTTTTAGCTACAGCTCTCTCCGTGTTATCGGTAACTGAATCAACTTTGGTGACAAGTTCGGATAGCAGGGTCGAAGTAGATGCAACAGACCTTTCAATTTCCAGTAACTTCTCCATTATATCATCTTGCTTTTTTCCCAACCTCTCAATCGCCTTCAGTATATCCGCTTTTGTGGGCTCAGATACCTGCCGCCTCGTTTTCGGAAGAGGGCTGTTAGTCGGGGTTAATGGTAAACAATCCGAACTTAAATCCACTTCGGGAGTGGGTTTTATTGTAATCATGCACACGCTTCACACATTCCGCCATTTCTTCTATTTGTCTCGGGTTATGTTTCAATCAACGCTGTCAGCTGACCGCGACATACGTTTAGTTCTAACAGTAAAGAAGGTAAATATTATCAACTCAAGCTTAAAGACTGTATAAGGAAAGTTTATGAGAGACAAATGGTTCAGCTACACAGACGCCATTTTGGCACTCCCGCGTGGGCTTGTGTTTACTTCCTGTGCAAGAGTCTGTGACGTATGCTCGTGCGTCGTTGTGATTGGTTGACATGTGCGAGATGCAAATGAGTAAGTCATGCAAGGCGCCTAAGGATAGCAAAAAACACTTTTTAAAGCATAAATCATGCATTAATCCAACTAATAAGCTTATAAGGTTTATGTAAACATGTATACACAACAATATGTGATATGTATGTGAAAGTATGATAATAAGGTTTTCATTTTGTAACTGAATCACCGTCGTTGTGAATTACAGGCACGTACTGCCCTATATATTCTGTGGGAAACTACAGCACCGATCGTGTTGTATGAAAGGAGAGAAGGTTAGCACTCCCCTTGACAAGGATGGAAGAGGTCCCAGTGGCCTTCAACACACATATGGTTAAGGCATTGCCACTTACTTCGTGGCATCTCTAACCAAGTTTTTTTTGTAATGTTTTTTGCCTCGTTATTGCACATTGTGCATGATGCAGAACACAAGCTCAAAACTACGCAGTTTTCTCGGTGGTAATTTACGTGTTAATACAATGCTATATTAGAAGCCATAATATTATTCTGTTCTATAAAATTCTATTATGAAGATTCTATGCTTCTTATACATTCGTGAGGCTATTATATATGTTGGCTTGTGTGTGAATAAATTGATATAATGTTCGCACTGGGCATTTTTCAACAAACCTTTTCGTTTTTCCACAGTATCATAAATCATAAATCATAAATCCAGCAGTCATTTAAAAATGACTGAATGGTCAAATTTAGCACTCATGGAAATATTATCATATTTTGTAATATTTTGTAATCTGACTAATATTCAAATTGTTTGTTATAAATCAACATCTCAGGAAAATGTTGGAGTTTCTAATCAAAATGACTTTCTGTTAAAAAAAAAAAAACAGGGCATTGATTTCATACATGTCCTCAATAGAGGAGCATGTTTATCAGGCAATTTAGGAGACACAGCAAGTAAATAGGGGAAGAAATGACATATCAATGTTCCTGTAAAATATTAGATAGTATTATGAAAATGTTGCCAACTATTACTCCCATTATTACAGTTCTTTTAAATTAGATCCAGTGTATACTTTGTAGATACATTGCATTGAATGGGAAAACCCAGGTATGGCCATTTTACCCACATATTGCATAAAGTAAAATGGTATATCAATTAATATATAACGGATATAATTCCGTTATATCTTTCATAATATAGTTGAGAATCATCTTTAAACAAAGTTTGGTTAAAAAAATCCTACATGTCTACAAGGCTACATGTCATGTCACGTCATTTCATGTCCTTTTATTTTTTAAGCAACTGAGTCTCGGTGTCCATTTACGAGGACATAGCATAACATATGAATAAATCATTTTTCAAAACAAAAAAAATTCCATTTGTTTCTTATGCTCTAAACAATGTAATGACATGAAAAAATACTAAATTCAAAAGACTTTGTTTTCCTGGGTCTTAGGAGGGTATGGTGGTTGTAAAAATATTTATCTTATTTATAACTTAACTTTTGTGAAATGTTACATTCAGTGCTGTTAAATTTCCTCGGTGTGATTATTTAGGTGCAGACTGTTAACGAAAAAACACAAAACTAGCTCTGTCACGTAGTGACATATCACAGTTGTTTCATTGAATAATTATTTTAAAAGAATTTTATATAGATTATTGGAAATGTTTTGTATGTTAGGTATCACATTATCCTTCACAAAGCACACTGAAATTTGAATGCACTGCAGCTCTATGGATGATTCAGGTTTCTCTGAGCAGCTGTCGTGCGCCCTCTTGAGGATGAACTACTACAGTGCTGCTGTAAACTACACCGCCAATGAAAGCGATCGACAAAATATCGCGAGATTCACTTGAACAAACGAGCGGGAGTGTGACTTCCATTTCAAACCTCAGACGTGTGTGTCGGCGATGTTTTTCTTTGTTGTTTCAATTCAATTTAATGTTGTTTAGGTTTTTTTAGCATTTGGGAATATTTCATTTTGTGATAAACTACGATAAGAAACGATGGATTCAACAGAAGAGGACATATCGGCTCGGGTTTTGTTGAGGAGAGTCCTGCACACAGAGTTACCCAGATCTCCTGTAACCAGAAGGTACATTTATTTCAAATGTCACTACATTTAATAAACGTATAAAATGCCCAGCCTAATTTTACATGTGTTTGCTTGCTTTTAAATCAGTTTACGCAAATGGTTTATGCACACAGATGCATTTTATAAGCAAATAGTTACGTAAATATTAGAATGTTGATTATTATTAAATGTAGCTGGGTAACGTTAACGACTAAATACAAAAATGCTATAAGGTGAAAGTTATACTATCTATCCCGGTTGTAGGTTAAATCTGTATTAATTTTCTGTTTAGCATTACGTTTTAAAATCATACAAATTATGAATTATAGCCATTACAGTCAACAATGCAAAACTTCCTTAGACTAATAACTTTCTGATATATATATATATATACACACATACATGTAAATATTTAAGAAAATGTTATATATATATATATATATATATATATATATTAAATATTTATATATAAGATAAATTATATAAATAACATAAATAATACAGTATATACATGCAAATCTTTCTTTAATGTATACATGAAGTAGTGTGTATTTATATATACATAATAATTTTACACAGTACACACACACATATTATGCAAACACAAGCTTTTATTTTGGATGCGATTAATCGATTGCCCAGCACTAATATATATACATACATACACACACACACACACACACACACGTACGTGTATATTTATAATTTTCTGTAAGTTTTGTGTATTGCTTTTAAATGTTTGTTATGTTTGTTAGTTCAACCAATGTACGGCGGAGCATTAGGATAAAAAATACCCCTGGTCTGGAGAGTCCCGGATCTGCCTTACGTCACAGACTCAAAAAGAAGCTCCATGAGGTATGTGTGGTGTTTAATAAATTATTATATATACAACTGCATATTCTATATAATCACGTCCTTAATACCTTACTATTTTTTTTCAGAGTGCCTCTCTGTCACCCCTCCCTTCACCTAAGCGACGGAGGTCAATGGTGGCCAAGACGGACCCTCCTGCCGCGGTCCCGTCCCCACTGTATGACGAGGACATGACGACTCGTGGTCTCCTCAGGGGGATCATTCAGATGGGTGAGTGCAAACTCTCTGCCAAGGATTCAGGGAAGAACTGATAAATGTCAAGAAACACTCTTAATAAAGAGAGAGATTATAGCTGTGGAATACCTCGAAATATCAGGGAATTTTTATTGGATTTTTTTTATTTTCAAACATGGAAAAGCCATGGAAAGTACAAATAGTTAAATGAATAGTTTTCATTTAATTTAAAATTTTCATCTAATATTTATAATTTACTTCATTTCAGATTTACTCAAATTAACGAAAACTATTTTAATAGTTTTAGTTAACAATAACAAAACTGGTATGCACTCACTATGTTGAAGTTTTAGTTCATGTTTTCCTTTTAGTTGCAGTATTTAGTTCACTTGATCTGTCTTTGTAAGTTTACACATTATTTCAGGAGGTTTCTGGATACACCATTATCCAGTTGCTTAATTACATTTTTATTAATGACTAACATAATTATTTACAATTATCATTCTGTACTAATATAGTGAGTGATTTTGGATTATGTAGCGTAAATAATTGACAGTCTTTGACTA
Organism: Coreius guichenoti; assembly: GCA_039654105.1. Taxonomy (NCBI): domain Eukaryota; kingdom Metazoa; phylum Chordata; class Actinopteri; order Cypriniformes; family Gobionidae; genus Coreius; species Coreius guichenoti. The sequence continues at coordinate 6,838,671 of CM077183.1, forward strand.
GTTACAAGTTTTTAATGCTTAGCTATAACCAATATACACTCACCTAAAGGATTATTAGGAACACCATACTAATACTGTGTTTGACCCCCTTTCGCCTTCAGAACTGCCTTAATTCTACGTGGAATTGATTCAACAAGGTGCTGAAAGCATTCTTTAGAAATGTTGGCCCATATTGATAGGATAGCATCTTGCAGTTGATGGAGATTTGTGGGATGCACATCCAGGGCACGAAGCTCCCGTTCCACCACATCCCAAAGATGCTCTATTGGGTTGAGATCTGGTGACTGTGGGGGCCATTTTAGTACAGTGAACTCATTGTCATGTTCAAGAAACCAATTTGAAATGATTCGAGCTTTGTGACATGGTGCATTATCTTGCTGGAAGTAGCCATCAGAGGATGGGTACATGGTGGTCATAAAGGGATGGACATGGTCAGAAACAATGCTCAGGTAGGCCGTGGCATTTAAACGATGCCCAATTGGCACTAAGGGGCCTAAAGTGTGCCAAGAAAACATCCCCCACACCATTACACCACCAGCCTGCACAGTGGTAACAAGGCATGATGGATCCATGTTCTCATTCTGTTTACGCCAAATTCTGACTCTACCATCTGAATGTCTCAACAGAAATCGAGACTCATCAGACCAGGCAACATTTTTCCAGTCTTCAACTGTCCAATTTTGGTGAGCTCGTGCAAATTGTAGCCTCTTTTTCCTATTTGTAGTGGAGATGAGTGGTACCCGGTGGGGTCTTCTGCTGTTGTAGCCCATCCGCCTCAAGGTTGTGCGTGTTGTGGCTTCACAAATGCTTTGCTGCATACCTCGGTTGTAACGAGTGGTTATTTTAGTCAAAGTTGCTCTTCTATCAGCTTGAATCAGTCGGCCCATTCTCCTCTGACCTCTAGCATCAACAAGGCATTTTCGCCCACAGGACTGCCGCATACTGGATGTTTTTCCCTTTTCACACCATTCTTTGTAAACTCTAGAAATGGTTGTGCGTGAAAATCCCAGTTACTGAGCAGATTGTGAAATACTCAGACCGGCCCGTCTGGCACCAACAACCATGCCACGCTCAAAATTGCTTAAATCACCTTTCTTTCCCATTCTGACATTCAGTTTGGAGTTCAGGAGATTGTCTTGACCAGGACCACACCCCTAAATGCATTGAAGCAACTGCCATGTGATTGGTTGTTTAGATAATTGCATTAATGAGAAATTGAACAGGTGTTCCTAATAATCCTTTAGGTGAGTGTATAAATCAATGTTTAGAATTGCTTATTCCCTCTGACCACAACTGCACTTTTACAAACCTGATTCCAAAAAAGTTGGGACACTGTACAAATTGTGAATAAAAACAGAATGTAGTGATGTGGAAGTTTCAAATTTCAATATTTTATTCAGAATACAACATAGATGACATCAAATATTTAAACTGAGAAAATGTATCATTTTAAGGGAAAAATAAGTTGATTTTAAATTTCATGGCATCAACACATCTCAAAAAAGTTGGGACAAGGCCATGTTTACCACTGTGTGGCATCCCCTCTTCTTTTTATAACAGTCTGCAAACGTCTGGGGACTGAGGAGACAAGTTGCTCAAGTTTAGGAATAGGAATGTTGTCCCATTCTTGTCTAATACAGGCTTCTAGTTGCTCAGCTGTCTTAGGTCTTCTTTGTCGCATCTTCCTCTTTATGATGCGCCAAATGTTTTCTATGGGTGAAAGATCTGGACTGCAGGCTGGCCATTTCAGTACCCGGATCCTTCTTCTACGCAGCCATGATGTTGTAATTGATGCAGTATGTGGTCTGGCATTGTCATGTTGGAAAATGCAAGGTCTTCCCTGAAAGAAACGACGTCTGGATGGGGGAATATGCTGTTCTAGAACTTGGCTATACCTTTCAGCATTGATGGTGCCTTTCCAGATGTGTAAGCTGCCCATGCCACACGCACTCACGCAACCCCATACCATCAGAGATGCAGGCTTCTGAACTGAGCGCTGATAACAACTTGGGTTGTCCTTGTCCTCTTTAGTCCGGATGACATGGCATCCCAGTTTTCCAAAAAGAACTTCAAATTTTGATTCGTCTGACCACAGAACAGTTTTCCACTTTGCCACAGTCCATTTTAAATGAGCCTTGGCCGAGAGAAAACGCCTGCGCTTCTGGATCATGTTTAGATATGGCTTCTTTTTTGACCTATAGAGTTTTAGCCGGCAACGGTGAATGGCACGGTGGATTGTGTTCACCGACAATGTTTTCTGGAAGTATTCCTGAGCCCATGTTGTGATTTCCATTACAGTAGCATTCCTGTATGTGATGCAGTGCCGTCTAAGGGCCCAAAGATCACGGGCATCCTGTATGGTTTTCCGGCCTTGACCCTTACGCACAGAGATTGTTCCAGATTCTCTGAATCTTTGGATGATATTATGCACTGTGGATGATGAGAACTTCAAACTCTTTGCAATTTTTCTCTGAGAAACTCCTTTCTGATATTGCTCCACTATTTTTCGCCGCAGCATTGGGGGAATTGGTGATCCTCTGCCCATCTTGACTTCTGAGAGACACTGCCACTCTGAGAGGCTCTTTTTATACCCAATCATGTTGCCAGTTGACCTAATAAGTTGCAAATTGGTCCTCCAGCTGTTCCTTATATGTACATTTAACTTTTCCGGTCTCTTACTGCTACCTGTCCCAACTTTTTTGGAATGTGTAGCTCTCATGAAATCCAAAATGAGCCAATATTTGGCATGACATTTCAAAATGTCTCACTTTCAACATTTGATATGTTATCTATATTCTATTGTGAATAAAATATAAGTTTATGAGATTTGTAAATTATTGCATTCCTTTTTTATTCACCATTTGTACAGTGTCCCAACTTTTTTGGAATTGGGTTTGTAAATTGTATTGTATTTCATTGTTCTTATTGTTTTATTTTAACTATTGTGATTGTCTGTTAATGATGTAAGGTGACCTTGAGTGTCAAGAAAGGCGCCTATAAATAAAATGCATGATAATAAAAAATAACTAATACCTAAATAATCAGAAGATGATGTTATTACTTATTAATGTGACTCTAATGATTTTTTACAAAATCTTCTCTGCACCAAATATTATTAAATTTCACCAGTCCAAATGTTTGCATTAGCAGTTGTCAAAAAATTTGAAGCAAAAAAAAGTGATGTTTCACCCATGTGTGTTTCAGAGACTGAAGCGTCGCTGCTGATGTCGGGTCAGCCTGCACTGCAAGAAACAGAACCGAATCCAGCTGAGTGCAGTGTGTCCAGTGCCGGAGAGAGAACGTTAGTACATCTTCAGTCTCATGTACATGTAGTTCTCTACACGTTGTGTTCATGTGTCTGTGTTTTCCTCAGTGAAGGCCTGTCTGGAGTGGAGCTGTCTGATCTGACTCTGAACACTGAACCCCTGACGCATGTGGTCAGAGGACTGAGCCGCAGGAAAACACAGCGCGCCTTCAGTGTGTCTGCGTTTGAGAGACAGTTTGATCAACTGCCAGGTGCTTCACCCGTTTTACACCTGTTTCCTTTGATTTTGTTAGCAAGACTGTCTATGTTTGGAATTGAAAACAGGCGTGCTGCATAATATAGTGGAATATCGGCACATTATTTTAATTTATCACATATACAAAAGACCATCTCAGATAAAGCACCATCTAACCTTTTTCTACTTTCTCAGACAACACAGAGGATGTCTCGCATGTCTCTCACAGAGGTGGAGGCCCTCAAGAGAAACCAGATGCATCTTATGATTTGGATTTGTCTGCTGGCTCAAAGAGGTAAATGCTTTGTCCAATATTTTCCAACAGACTGGCCTGGTCACTAAAACTGGCAATGGAAAGTAGATAAAATTGCTAACTTGTTATTAACTTAAAGGGATAGTTCACCCAAAAATGAAAATTACCCCATAATTTACTCGCCCTCAAACCATCCATCAAGAACTATCCCTTTAATTAAGAACTGTATGGGAACTACATGGTTGAAATTGAATTGTAAGATGTAAGAGATGATTGAGGCATTTTAAATGTGATTCATTCAATTTTATTTCTGTCAGTGGGCTGAACCTGACCTTGAAGACCCCATTTGTGGATAAGCGCACCGAGAGGGCGGGGCTCCAGCGGAAGGTGTCCAATCGGAGGCTGCCATCTGTGGATGCGTTTGACAAGGCCGTTCAAAGATGCCTGGAGCAGGGCCCTAACCAAGGTTTATATACACTAGGGCTGCACGAGTAAACAAAATAAAACCAAAATCGTGATATGGCTGTAAATTTAAATATTTTATGTGCTGCATGTTTCAGAGTGAAGCATTCGTTTACATGAGAGCAGCTCATGATGCAGTGTTTTTTTAGTGACTCAGAGCGGCTCGGTTAGCATTATATGCTGCTCCACACGAAGTCCATCTCTGTATCTGCTGATTTTGGGTCACTTATAACGTGCAATTGCGAACGCAATATGCACCAACAATCTTCCCAATGAGAAGCACTTATAAAGCAGCAGTTGTCAACAAAAGATGCTTTATGGACTCCCTGCAGTTTTCTGCCGAAATGAAAGCTTGATGGATTAAGACTGTGTCGCTGCATGTCGCCAGTAGCTGGCGGTGAGGTCGCTAGTAGGCGTTCCCACCACTGGTTGCCTAGTAACATTTGTGAATGACATTGACAGATGTTACTCCATGTTGTAAACAACGAATACATTTTCTTGCCGCTACAAACAAACATTTTGGAAGGAATAATATCTAATATCAAATATCTAAATATAAATGGAATCAGTACATAAAATGCCTAATAAGATGAACGAGAAACAGCGAGTGCTCTTTGCCATCACAGCTTTTTATCTGCAGCAAAAGGGCAAATTCCTGGTCTATCTGGTCTCATGAAACCATTCAGGCTCAGAGTCAGCACAGATTCCCCCCCCCCCCCCCAAAATCGTAATGCCCTAATATACACTAGGTCCGATATTATGCATTCATCTTATTTGGTCTGTATCTAAAATGTTTTTTCTGACCTTTAGATCACTCTGTGGTTCAGGATGGAAAAACTCTAGAAGATTCTTCATGGCAGAAGTTCACGCTCGGCCTCAATGATGTCACAGAGCTTTACGTCCACCCGAAAAAAGACGACACAGTAGGACCATCACAGGAAGCGGAAGAGGTGGTGCCTTCATCCCAAGAAGCAGGAGATGATGTGTTTTTGAGTCCTGTAGATGATATCGTACTTGCTCCGACGCAGGCGATGACAGAATCACTTCCTGAATCTCAGGATGTGGAGCTACAAGATCGGGAAAACATTGTGGAAGTTGAGGCTGAGAACGTTGTGGAAGTTGAGACTGAGAACGTGGAGGAAGATGATGATGAGAACGTGGAGGAAGTTGAGGCTGAGAACGTGGAGGAAGTTGAGACTGAGAACGTGGAGGAAGTTGAGGCTGAGAACGTGGAGGAAGTTGAGGCTGAGAACACGAAGGAAGATGATGATGAGAACCTGAAGGAAGATGATGATGCGAACGTGGAGGAAGTTGAGGCTGGGGACATGGAGGAAGTTGAGGCTGGGGTCGTGGAGGAAGTTGAGGAAGAGAACGTGGATGAAGTTGAGAATGAGAATGTGAAGGTAGATGATGATGAGAATGTGGAGGAAGCTGAGGAAGAGAACATGGAGGAAGTGGAGGTTGAGGAAGCTGAAGATGAGAACTTTGAAGAGAACCCAGATGCATCACATAATCCAGAGCAAATAACTCGCAGAGCTCACCGCTCAGAGGGAGGAGGCGCTGTCTTGGGAGTTCCAGCCTCCACTAGAGTCACAAAGAGTTTCGGAGCTGGACTGAATCCCAGAGAGAAAGGTGAGGACAATGAGATTGCCTGAAATGACAATCACAATGTTCAACCTGATTATTACAGGCTCAAATGAGTTTGGAAAAAAGAAAAAGAAAAGTTTTTGAAAGAAGTCTCTTTCGCTTATGCTCACTAAAGATGCATTTATTTGTCTAAAACTTTATTTTAAAATGTAATTTATTTCTGTGATCAAAGCTGATTTTACAGCATCATTACTTCAGTCTTCAGTGTCACATGATCCTTCAGAAATCATTCTAATATGCTGATTTGCTGCTCAAGAAAAATTTATTATTATCAATGTTGGATGCTTATCAATGTACTTTTGAATATCGACCAATAATTGTTGGATTTGCTAAAGTTTGTGAGGTTTCTGGCATCGAATCTATGAAAGGCATTCAGGATTTTGATTACGATTAAATAAACAGAAATTGCATATTTATATGCCTCCTAAATGTCACGTTAAAAAGCAAACTGATCTGTTGCTTTACACAAAATGGTCTCTTCCTGTTTAAGTGGGCAGTTACTTTAATAGTAACTAAACTAAAATTAATTGATAATTTCAGAGTTTGTTTGTAGGTTGAAAAGCTCATGTATTTCTGTTCAGATCATCTGGATTTTGTTGACGGGAACAGAGAGAGTTTGCAGGATGTTCCAGATGAAGAAAGAGAACAAGCAGGCAGCCCTGTGGCAGAGGTCACCACACCTGAGTGGAGGTCATCGCAACATGAGGCTAGTCTGGCTGAGGAAGATTTGCCTGAGCTTGCAGAGCATCATGATGCCCTAGAGGAAGAGGAGGAGCTGATGGACTCTGAGCCAGCCAATCAGAGCCCTGAACCTCTACAGGAGGAGGAAGAGGACGATAATGATGATGATGACGACGCTCTTAGTGCAGGTGACTCTCACTTTCACATGGGTTTTATGTCTTCGTGTTGAGAAGTCCAATTCGTCTTTGCAATTGTGCTGTGTTTTATTGTGCCAGTTCACAGCAGTGACAGAAATCATCTTAATCAAGTTTAAATTGATTTTTACAACTTATGGGCATTTTTACCGTTATATAAAAAAATATAGTTTTTAAACCTAATTATATGCATGCATCATCTTTTGTGTCAATTTCATACGTTTAATATAATGTAATTATAATAATAAGACACAAAAGAGCTGTTACCAATCAAATGAAAGACAATAAAAGACATTTAATAAGACATATAATAACATCTAAAGTGGCATTTAGATAATTTACACAGACTGTTTAATGCAGCTCAGAGGTGACAAATGAATAACCTGCAGAGTTATGCATAACTAATGTTTGATGTTTAAAACATAAAACGTTGAATATTGATATTTGAAATGATTTACAACATGAAAAGATACTTAATGTGAAACATTAATGTGAAATTAAAACTGCCAGTAGGTGGCAGCAAGTCACTGTAAATGAGTGAGTCATTGAGATTCAAACGATTCATTCAAACGGATGATTCATTCAGGAACGAAGCATTTGATCTTAATCTGTCTTAGTCATTGAATCATTGATTCAACTGATTCCTTAAAAAAGCTGATTCATTCAGCAAGGAAACACCGTGTGTGTTGCTCAGAGATGCAATTACAGTACTGTGGCTTTGTTTTGAACTATTTTCGTAGGCGAATTAGAGCAAAAACATTTATGTTTGTAACATACATGTTTGTCTAAAATGTAAGTCACTTAATATTAACTTCTTGTTTAGTAAACTTGTATTAATTCAATATCACATTTGTTATGCTGATACCTGGAGAAAAACTGCACTCTTTGTGTGATATTTATTAACTATAACTATTATAACTATGACTAAATCATGCAGTGAAAGCGTGCACTGTAAATGCGCACTCACACTAGTCTAATCTACAAGACTACATCATGTAGTGTGTGCATGCACTCTCTGGATGTGTGAGGGATATACTCAATAATGTCAGATCACACATCGTTAAAACAACAATTACGATATTATCGCAGACGATATATATCACACACCACTAATATACATTATATTGCCAAAGGTTTTGGGATGTCTGCCTTTACATGGACATTAACTTTAATGACATCCCATTCTTAATCCGTAGGGTTTAATATGGAGTTGGCCCACTCTTTGCAGCTGCAACTATTCTGGGAAGGCTTTCCACAAGGTTTAGGAGTGTGTTTATGGGAATTTTTGACCATTCTTTTAGAAGCGCATTTGTGAGGTCAGGCACTAATGTGGAACGAGAAGGCCTGGCTCGCAGTCTCCGCTCTAATTCATCCCAAAGGTGTTCTGTCGGGTTGAGGTCAGGACTCTGTGCAGGCCAGTCAAGTTCCTCCACACCAAACTCGCTCATCCATGTCTTTATGGACATTGCTTTGTCCACTGGTGCGCAGTCATGTTGGAACAGGAAGGGGCCATCCCCAAACTGTTCCCACAAAGTTGGGAGCATGAAATTGTCTAAAATGTCTTGGTATGCTGAAGCATTAAGAGTTCCTTTCACTGGAACTAAGGGGCCAAGCCCAACCCCTGAAAAACAACCCCACACCATAGTCCCCCCTCCACCAAACTTTACACTTGGCACAATGCAGTCAGGCAAGTACCGTTATAATATAACACTTTGTTATAATACCACTAACAGTTGACCGTGGAATATTTAGTAGTGAGGAAATTTCACGAATGGACTTATTGCACAGGTGGCAACCTATCACGATACCACGCTTGAATTCACTGAGCTCCTGAGAGCGACCCATTCTTTCACAAATGTTTGTAGAAGCAGTCTGGATGCCTAGGTGCTTGAATTTATACATCTGTGGCCATGGATGTGATTGGAACACCTGAATTCAATGATTTGGAGGGGTGTCCCAATACTTTTGGCAATATTTTGTATAGATATAGTTATATAGATTGTTAAATGTTTTCTTGTAATTTGAGTGAATCGTTTGAATCAGTTTTATCGAATCATTAAAAAAAACACTTGTTGATGTGCTTGCAAATCAGATTTAGCTAATTTTCTTTTGCATTAATTGTATTTTATTTTATTTCAGAACTGTCCATGAAAACTCCTGCTTTCATAAGACAGAAGAGAGTGTTTGCAAGTCCTAGTGCACAGCCCATGCCCACAGTCCTTAAAGAAGTGAATGCTGGGTATGTACCAAAAACATATCTCTTCCCTTTGTCTGTTTTTAGTGTATCCTAATGCAAATCTAAAACCCATTTATCTCAGCCCCGCACCTCAGGCTGCCAAACGAGCCCCCAGACAGAAGCGTCAGATGGGAGATGATGTTCTTCCCAAGAGTTACGTCATGAGCATGTTCAAGCATTTCGCTAAGACCAAAGTGGCCAGTGACGTGTACCCTGTCATTAATGAATTGTAAGTGTTTAGGAAAAGATTATTTACACTATGCAGCATGAACATTTGAAGTTGCGTCTCCTGCAATGTTTCTGTCTTTTCTGTTTTATTCCTCTTAGTCTTAAGAAGTACTTTGATCGGCTAGCAGATGATCTGGAAGTATATGCTACTCATGCCAAACGTAAAACTATTGAGGTTGAAGATTTTGAGCTCCTCATGAGAAGGTAAACTTTAAAGAGGATTATGCTTTTTTACATTTTCACCTTTCTTTAGTGTGTAATGTTTCTGTTTGAGCATGAAAAAGTTCTGCAAAGTCACAAAGCACAAAGTCACTCTAAAGAGAGTTATTCTCTATATCACTGTGTTTCTGAACTCCCTGAAACGCCTCCACTGTAGTCTTGAGTTTCTTCCAGGAACGAACACGTCGCAATATTCCTCATTTAAATAATTCCCACCCAGTACATTGCCAAAAAGAGGGGCTGGGCCTGGTTGAGTTAGTTAGTGGTGTGTTGAAACTGTTAAGCAGTTGAAGCAGTTGACCAATCACAACACACTGATCCAGCCGACCAATCAGAGCACACTGTGCTTTTCAGAAGTAGGGGCTTCATAGAGACAGGAACTAAACAGAGTTTTACTGACAGACTGGGAAGAGAGGAGCTGCAAGAGTGTAAAATATGTGGAAAATTAATGTGTTTTGAACATTCAAGCATGAAAACTTATTCTAGTAGAGCCCAAAAACAAAATCAAGACTTTGAAAAAAGGGCGTAATAGGTCCTTTTTAAATGGTTAGTTCACCCAAAAATGAAATTTCTGTCATTAATTACTCGCCCTCATGTCGTTCCAAACCCGTAAGACCTTCATTCATCTTCAGAACACAAATGAAGATGTTTTTGATGAAATCTGAGAGCTCTCAGGCCCCTCCATGGACAGCTTTTTAATTAACACATTCATGGCCCAGAAAGGTAGTAAAGACATCGTTAAAATAGTCCATGTGACTACAGTGGTTCAACTTTAATTTAATGAAGCGACAAGAATACTTATTGTGTTCAAAAAACAAACAAAAATAACGACTTTATTCAACAATCTCTTCTCCTCCGTGACACTGTCCTACGCAATTCACGTAAGAACCACAATGCATGCATGTGGTGCTCAGCCAATAGTGAGCCACCATTTTGCTGTAGAACTAGGAAGCGCTGCACTGTGAATAGCCCAACAATGTGAATAGAGAGTGACAGGGAAGAGAAGACATTGTTGAATAAAGTTGTTAATTTTATTTATTTGCGCACAAAAAGTATATCTTAATTTGTGTTCTGAAGATGAACGAATGTCTTACAGGTTTGGAATGACATGAGGGTGAGTAATTTGACAGAAATTTCATTTTTGGGTGAACTAACCCTTTAAGTTTGATGGAGTTGAATGACTTTTGCAGCCTTTTCCCCCTTAGAGTCATATTGGCTATGTTTAGCATGCTCAACTACTTGTTTCTGTTGTTTTTCTCAGGCAGGGCTTTGTGAAGGATGGTACGCCTGTGAATATACTGATAGAGAAATATCTTCCGCTCGAGTATCGGAAACTTCTCATCCCGGTGGCCACCAGCGGAAATAAAGTCATCCCAACACAAAGAAGGTGAACATGCAGACGTGACGTCCTCCTTAAACACTGGAGTAGATGCCTGCTCATATCTGCATGTGCTTTTGTAAATGTTTATATGTTCAAAACATAAATCCCTTGTTTTGTAAATAAAGATGTGTGTAATATATATCTGTCATTTTGTTTTATGCAGCACCATTAAGAAAACTAATAAACTTTCAGTTTGTTGTATTTTTAGCCGTTTATGTATATTTTCTGCAAAGCAGACATTAAAAACCGCATGGTATTTAAATGAAAGTCCCGGTCTTATTGTGCATGATTCATCGGTGCACAAAAAGCTTTCCTCAATTATTTGCCTCAAAAAAGTTTCTGCCATGGAAAAATATAAACCACAACATCATAGCCTTCTGATTCTGTGTTGGAAATTATTCAAAATATGCTAGTTGGAATAGAGTATTGTTTACTGCATACTATACTTTAGGATGTGAAACCATATGCAATATATATACACAGTAGTATTCTATGCTTTGCATGTTTTTATTCCTATTCTCATCTAGTTAGTTGTTTTACGTTTTTAATTAAATTGTGTGTAAATCCAATGCTTTATCTGCCACACTAGAAATGGAAGTGTATTGCATTCTGGGATACACCTTCCTGCGCGCACTTCTCTTGTATATTGCACATTTTGGCAAATGTAGTAGGTTATTCATGCAAACAGTTTGGAATATACTGTGCACGTTATGCATACAAAAAATATATTAAGCAGGGGTGTGAAAATTTCTTTTTTTTTTACGTATTTATTTAGATTTCCACATTTTCCGACATGAGACCTGACCAGTGTGAATCCAAGGTGGGGTGGGTGGGTGTATGGGTTTTGAACATATTTAATACATGCTGTTTTTGAATACATTTAAAATGTGTTTATTTCATGCGTGGATACAGTTGTAATGACAGCACCAGTGTTGGGTCATTAGTTACTGTAATTTAATTACTTTTCCCCTGAAAAAGTAAAGTAAGGGATGACTCTTATTTTTTCTGTAATTTCATTTACTTAATTTAATTGTAATTTTAAGTTACTTCTGATGTAATTGAACTAAATGCTGTGTATAGACTGTAGAACAATTATATAATAGTGGAATTAACATCAAAATTTAAAGCCTAGCTTTAAAATGCATGTTTTTATGTATCCTTCTTACATTTGTAATACTTTGGTCAGTTAATAAGAATAATTTATGTAGTTTTATATTATTTATTTGAGTGAATTAAAAGAGCCGTTTCATGTCTATCCTTGAATCACTTCACTAGTCGAGGTTGATATAGGATTTAGAAAGTAATAAGTAATTAAATACTTTTTGGAGAGAGTAATTTGTACAGTAATCTAATTACACTATTGAAGATGTAATTAGTAACTAGTAATTAATTACTTTTTTAGAGTAACTTGCCCAACACTGGACAGCACTGCAAAAGCTAGCTTTAAGGTCTCTGCAAAATAAAAACTCTATGATTTTGAAAGCAAAGAAACACATTTATAAATGTTTGTATTATAATTTTACTTTTGTTCTGTAAATAAAAGTATTATTAATAAATACTTGTTTTTATTTTACAGTGCAATATCATTTCAGTATATTTCTGTATTGACTTAAACATTTAATTAAATATTTTGAATATTGTATTATTGAAAATTGTATATTTATACTGAATTTTTTTTTATTATTCATATTGAATAGGAATTAACGGATCTTAGCTGATCAGTTACTTGATTATATCCAAGTCCAACCCTATATTTCTTCTGTCACTTGGGAAGTCACAGAAGATTAATGTTAGATTGAAGGCATATTATTGTTTGAAGTAATCCGAATCTTAACTATGATGAGCTGGCTTCTGTAGATTCTCTGTCACTCCTTATGCAAAAATACCAGATCTAAAAATGTGTTTGCGTGCAGTGTCCACTAGGTGGCAGTGTCACTCCATCACAGCAGTTTAATAGGCGTGATATCTGGTATCTGTTACAGGCTTTTGACTTACACACCACTATTTTTCATTATAAAATGGATAATTCTGATCTTGAATGCTAATTGGTCAGTACGATGTTGCAAAATATCTCATATAGACTATATCACTGCACAGCACTAGAAGAGACCAACTATTAACCTTAGATTGCATGTCATGATCTTATAACAGAAGTACGACATGCATTTGCTTAATTTTGCATTGACTGTTTTATAAAAGCAGACACATGAGACAATATTTTGTGAGTATAATTTTGTGAGTCTTTAGTTACTCGAACAATTTCAGTTCCGCTATCCAGCTAAACCTTGACCTCTTATTCACTGTATGTCACAGCCTCTTGAACCTTATTGTTAAAATAACTGCTTTAATATGGTGCAATGCTGAGTTACACTTTATTTTAAGGTGTTATTGTTACAGTGTAATTATATATTTAAGTACTGATTAATATTTAGTAACTACATGTACTTAATATAAGGTTAGGGAAGGATTAGTTGCATGTAATTATGCATAATTTACTGTTTTTACTATGGTAAGTATATTTAACACATGTAACATGGACACTGTAAAATAAAGTGTTACCCAATGTTGTATAGAAGAGTTTGGGTGAAGTTCGAAGTAACTAATGCACCATTTCTTAATCTTTCCCTCCAGCTTTTTTCCTTTTGCTAATGACCGAAGCAGACGTGTATGTGTGAGTTTTACAAGGCCAAGTCTGTTTTTGAGATTTGCGGGCCCAGACAGACGCTGGATTCCTGTTTCTTTCGAAACCTCTTTCAGTATCTCTTGTCTTTATTTACTGTCAGACTGGATTTAATCTTACAAAGCTTTCAATTCCAGATCCGGCTCATGTTTCACACCCTTCTCATTGTGGTGTCGCTATAGATTGAGCCGGCTATCCAGATGTTGGGTCCCTGTGGCCCTCTGGGGCCCCAACCTCCTCCTCTTCTCCTTCTCCTCCTGCTTGCAGTGACCCTTCCACATTCTCCACAGTATGAGTCAGCACTGCAGCCGCTCCAGCAAACTCCATCTATCATGTTGAGTTTCATTACAATGTAGCACTTAAACCAAACATTGCTCGAAAACGAACCTCTGACAAGCCAATCTGTTCTCTGTCTCCTTCATAAAACCACAAACGTGGGTCTCACAGAGCCGCGGCAGCCAGAACGCTCACGTCATCTAGTGCGTGACTCACCGGGTGAGAAACGATCCTCAGTGTGGCTTGATCTGCGAGCGAACACGTGTGTGAAATTAGCTGACTTATTGTTTAAGATGAGATTTTCAGCGATGGAGAGAGTGATGAGAGCTGTTGTGAAAGTGAAAAACCACCCGATCAAGTCAACTTGAACATCATCTACTTTCTTAATACAGTTATTCCAAATAAAAAGTTTGTCTTTCAAGTGTAACAACTTGCTCCGCCTCTGAAACGACTTTCTTTACAGCTGACATCATCAAGCCCTCTTATTTTTTTAGCCCCTCCCCTCCAGCTACCTGCCATAAAGGGACACTTTAAACTATCTAATCAGTTCCTGATGGAAAAACATTTGTTTTTGTTGAGAAAAAGGAAATATCACATTACATGAGTAAAATAGTTTGCAGATTTTTCATGTTGATATTTCCCAGATATTTTTTGTTTGGTCATCTGATCTTACAAACAGTGGGCACTGCTGAGTGGACCAATCTTATGTAGACTAACTGCATTCCATTCAGGAGTGATCATCCCTATTCTCTGTTCCCTTTAAAGGCTCCACAATGAAAGCTTTGGAGGTTGAAGGGTGTATGGGCTCATTTGAAATAGGATACTGAATATATCTTTATATGGTAGAAATAGTAACAGTATGCTATTCTGAATTGAAAAACCCTGCAAAATTATTGCCATGAGTGTCTCCCTTCAAAGTGCCCTGGAAAAGCGCCATTTATGCCATTTGGAACGCACTGTAAGAAGCCTCGCTGCTTTTACTTTGTTTGTCTATGTAAACATGCGCTAGGCTAAATAGATGTGTTTGACCTTTTGGGCTTGTCTCTAGACCTTCTTTTCAATCCCTGCGTCTTGCGTTTTTGCATTGTGAATGGCCTCTTGGCACTAGGCCACTGATGTGACAGGACATTTTGTTGGTCACTTGGGCAGTGTCCGAAATAGCCCCCTATACCTTTAAATAGGGTACTATTTGAGGTGACAGCCATTTTGTGTCTGAAACCATAGTGGGCGTTACAATGAACCATAGTGGGTGCAATCATTCAATCCCACAATGTACAGCAATAATGAGTGTACAACTGAGTACACTCAACGTCTAGAGAATACCCATAATGCACTGTGACGGTCACGTCGAATGAACTCCTGCGTCTCGCCAGAAGATGGCGCCCGCAGCTGAATCATCCATCCATCCATTTTCCAAACCGCTGGTCCAATGTGGCTACAGCGTATCATACAGATATACATTTACTTTTTACTTGATTATTGAATTGTTTAATTAAAGGGCACATAACACACACAGTTTCTGCCAGTCTCATGTTAATCTTGAGTACCTCTAGAGTAGTATTGCATCCTTCATATCTCTGAAGAGTCTTAAGTTTTATCATATTTATAAAAGACATACGCTGTACCGATTCTTTCTGAAAACACCCGAGCTCGTGCAGGCGTGCAGTGGGCGGAGCTTAAGAGACACACACACACACACACACACACACACACACACACACAGGAAATACATCATGGCATTATCCCTGGATAACTTTCGATTCACTATACATTCGTGTTGTTGACATTATATGCACTTACGCGCCGATTGCCAACAAAACTCAGACATTTGATGCAGTTTCGACTCATGACCGGGAACAAACAAACACACTTGCAGAACTCCGTTGCTGCTCCGGAAAAACAAACTGCATCCACTGTTTCCTTAACGCTGGGTTATTTGGGAAGCTGAACAAGGTTATCTTTCCCTCACAACCAAAAACACACTTCTTTAGTGACATTGTTGATTTCGTGTTCTAAAAACAAAATGACAGCGCTGCCGACGGCTTCCGTAACCCGAACGAAGCTCATTGATGTGCGCGCTCTTGCTCTCGCTCTGGTTGATGTGCGCACGCGCTCATCCGGGAGAAGTGGCCATACAAGGAATTCTGCCCTTTATGACGTCATACAGGGCCATACTCGAAAAAACCTTTCCGAAACTTATTCGAATCCTGAAGGAGTGTATTTGGCACAGAAATACACATACGTCCAACTCGTTTTTTGAAATTTTGGCCATGTTTAGCATGAGAATCCAACTCTTTAACAGTGTAAATAAGTCAGAATGCACGAAATAGCATTAGACCCCCTTCTTTAAGGTTTATACATGCTAGTTTCCATGACAAACTTCAAGATAAACCTTTTCATTACTACCGGAGCTGCCAGTTTGCTAAGTTTCAAATGTAATTAAACAGTAAGCACAAACTATGCAAAAGCGGCAGCCCTTCTGGCGCACTCAGTGTAAGTAAAGGGTAAAGTGCATGTAAAGTATCTAGCTTCCGCCAGACCACCTTCCGTATTCAACTAACGAAGTAAGTGTAACGCCTCTCGCAGTTCAAAACGCTTACATTACGTCATACGTCGCGCCAGTTACGCTTTTTTCGTAAGTTGAATACGGAAGGCGGTCTGGCGGAAGCTAGATATTTTACTTTATAATGTGTTAAATATGGATATTTTTCTTACACAAACGCATCACTTCACTTCACTTCAGAAGGCCTTTATTAACCTCCCGGAGCCGTGTGGAGTACGTTTATGATGGATAGATGCACTTTTTTGGGCTTCAAATTTTGGGCTGCCATTATAAAGCTTGGATTAGCCAGGACATTTTTTAATATTACTCTGATTGTATTCGTCTGAAAGAAGAATGTCATATACACCTAGGATGGCTTGAGGGTGAGTAAATCATGGGGTAATTTTCATTTTTGGGTGAAATATCCCTTTAAGGACTCAAATACAGGACTGACAGCCGTATTCTGCTCCCATTAACTCATTTTTTTGTAATTCTTTTGTAGACTCGCGCTTAGGACTGCACATGCGCATTGGCTGGTCTAGCCTGAAAAGTACACTTTTTCCAACGCTATTTGAGCATAAGAAACAACATTTATGGGACAGTTTGTGTCAGATTTTGTTGCTAATTTGAAATGTTATTCAATTGCGAGTTTGTCAAGCAGTTTTTGAGATTTCAGGATTCCCCCATTCAGATAGATGCAATATGGCCGCCGAGTGAACAGACTTTCCTTTGAAAGGGACTTTGATAGCTAGCAATGTTGTTTTGTTTGTAAAGACTTAGTGTAGCACACAAAAGATCACATATGTGGTTTATATGCAAGTATAGACAAAAAAAATTCGCTTGTGTGACATTTTATGACATTCTCTATTGGTGAGGGGTGACATCAGCCTAAGGCTTTTTTGGTACAATGTAGAAAAGACATTAGCATGTCGTCCAGCTATCTGTCATAAATCTCTAAGTTTGAACGGTCAACCTATCCAAAACAAACATGTGAAGCTCAAGCAGAGTTGTGGGGTCTCTCGTCCAGCGCTGGTCACTAGGCACGGATGTTTTTGTGTTGGTCTGTATCTGTTTTTGCAGTGTTGTGTGAATGTTTTCTGCTCTTCTGGCTGCAGAGGAAGTTTCCGTCTTTTTGGCACTTTTTCTCGTCCGTTCCTGCCAGAACTTGGACCCAGTGGACCCAAACCAATTTCATCATCAATGTGTGACTGAGTCACACTGCTACTCAGCAAAGAGAGTGAGAGAAAGATCTGCTCGGCCAAAAATACAGGAATACTACACACCAGATGGAAATAAAGTAAAAAGTAAATAGCAAAACAGAACGAAGGACAAAGACCTAGAAGGGTCAAGAAAACTCTTGCTTTCTGGTCTGGCCTGGTCTGCTCTAGTCAGACCTTTGCATAGGCAAGTACCACTCATGTTTTCTTCATAACATGTAATTTACAGTAGTTAGTCATATCCTCCAGCGATATTAGCTAATGTATTCTACTGGTTTAATATGGCTTTAATTACACACACTAACAATTTTTTTCCTAGGTTTCTGGCAGACGGACCATGACATTCAAAATCCCAAGTCTCAAAAGCCACAAAATCGAGTCATTTCCATGGGAGATGAGGCTGAGAACTACGTTTCCCAGAGCACAATGTGGGCTCTGTTCACCGAGTTGACTTTGTAGTGTCCCGACATATTTAGTCTTTATACAGTATGTTTCCTCTCATAAAGATGCCACGGTCCAGATTCCTTCTCACTGGTCCTATTCTGGAACATTCTTTTCCATTTTGAGGTTTATCCCTCTTTAAAGGGATAGTGGTTACACTTTACAATAAGGTCTCATTTGTTAAAATTATTTAATGTATTAACTAACATGAACTACCAATGAGCAATACATTTGTTTCATGTATTTATTAATCTTTGTTAATGTAAGTTAATAAAAATACAGTTGTTCGCTGTGTTACTTCACAGTGCATTAACTAATGTTAACAAATACAACTTTTGATTTTAATAATGTATTAGTAATTGTTGATATTAACATTAACAAAGATTAATAAATGCTGTAGAAGTATTGTTCATTCTTATCTCATGTTAACTAATGAAACCTTATTGTAAAGTGTTACCGGGATAGTTCACTTAAAAATTTACATTCATTATTTATGTCCTTCCAAACCTGTATGACCTTGTTTCTTTCATAAAAAAATGAGAAGAGATATTCTGGATATTGTGCTGTTCACTGTTTTCTGCGTAATTACAATGGAGACCGGAGCTTTCAAGATCCTAAAATGATACGCAAGTACTTTAAAATATATATTTAAATAATAATAAAAGTGCTCCATATGATTAATGCACTATATTTTAAGTCTTTTGAAGTCATACAATAGCTTTGTGTAAGGAACAGACTGAAATTTAAGGAATTTAAGCAAAAAAACAGTGCTGTCAATCAATTAAAAAAAGTAACTAGATTAAGTTAAATTTATTTCTGTGAGTATAATCACGATTAAAAACACTTATGTTTTTGTAAGTTTTTAATATATATTTTTTAAAATACTTGTTTAATGGCTTCTTTTCATGAATTAAGGCCAGTATCACTGATACCAATACAGCTACTGATGTTTTGATGAAATAGATTTTTCCCCCCAATTTTAAACATTAATTATAGCCATTCAACATTACAGTGTAATTGAAAGCTATCCTTTTTTTTGACATTTATTAGGCTTCAAAAATGCTGCATAAGTTATAAATTAAAATATAGATTAATCCTTATTAAAGCTAGAAGTTATTTAGTCAGGAGCAGTGAGTTATTTTCTCTGTTGCCTTTGTTCTTTGATTAACATTAATGACAGACATCATAGAGTGGTGCAGGTATGATGTCACTTTGTAGGCCAACCGGCAGTTAGCATTGCACTGGTTCCCTCGAGAAAAACCCAATACGATTTTCCTATAGGCTTTTGGATTATCGCTAAAAACAAGCTCTGTGATCAACACAAGTTTATGATACTTACACGTTTTGTCCATCAAGATAATTATCACAGATGAACACAACTTTTATTAATTTTGAAGCCTAAATGCAGTCACCAGAAGTAAAAAGCTAAAGGTAGGCTACACACGAACTACACTATGGTCCAACGATTTCAATGTCACCATCACTAAGCTTCCGAAAACTCTTCTATCTCAAAACATTTTCCCAGAACGTTTGAGTTAGACTAGTTTATGAGAGCACAATTATGAGCATAACGAGGCTGTAAAAGCGGACTGAGTTTACCTGTTCGGCATGATGACTTTTAATCTCCTCAACAGCCTCTGTAGTCCCATTTAGCCCCTTGTTAGCAACCGCCTTTTCCAAGACACGTAACAGCTTCAAAAAAATCACGAGTGGGGTAATACTGATGTATTTTATGTCGTAGAATAAAACGTGAAAGTGTCTTGGGCTTGTGTTCACCACAGACCTTATTTCAGCCATTTAACCAAAACCCCATTCAAAAAATCCATTGACTTTGGGACGAGGGAACCGGAAATGCTAAAATGCTAACTTGCTTCTGCGTTTTGCCTACAAAGTGATGTCATATCTGCACCACTCAATTAGTGGTTACTGTCACTTTAAGATCTGCCGCTGCTACACATGACGCGGATCTCACACACGCCTCATTTTCTCACAGCTCTTTATGTTCATGTAAGACTTTATTTAACTAATTTAAGACTGCTCTTATGAGGATACTCGACAAAACTGACATTTTGGCATAATTGTGTGTGTTATTGTTCGTTCAAGCGCGAAAGAAATCGAGGATGACAGAAAAAAACGGATGCTGCGTTAATTGCGTTAAATATTTTTAACGCGTTAAACTGAAAAAAAAAAAAAAAAAATTATAATAATCCCATGATGACAGCACTAATTTTTCACTGATAATCTGTATTTGCAGTGGGCTGTTGCAGTCGGAAGGAGTCAGTGAGTTGAATTCAAGAACTGCTTCAGTCTGATTCATAAACAAATTGTTCACTTCAGACGGTTTCGTGCATTGGATCAACCAACTTTTTGAATCAGACATTGCTACTCTTCTCCTGAAAACATCCAGGCCGCATGTCAGGATTTTCAGTGAGTAATGATTTAAATATTAATCTGCTCTTCACAAAAGATATCATATACCTTTGAATGGTTATTTTGGATTTCGACCACCCCAGCCCTCATTCACTTTCATTGTATTGAAAACAAGATATTATTCATAAATTCATCTTTTTTGTTCAACAGAAGAATAAAAGTCATTCCAGTTTGGAACAACATGAGGGTGAGTAAATGGTGACAGAACTTTTATTTTACGGTGAACTTTTCCTTTAAGAGGTGTTTCAGTGCTTATGTGTGTGTTTCAGACCACAGTATCTGTATCATCATGTCTTGCAGTAGACAGTCAGGCCACCTCTAGCATACTGAGCGGTCCCGGGCCAATGACCACATCCCCCCTCCCCCTTTCAGAAAGATGGGGTGATGGATGGAAAGTCGGAATGATGGCTGTTTTTCCTATATTTCGCTCTCTCCGCACCATGTTTCCCCCCCTCCCCTTGTCTTTCTTTCATGTCCTGCTGAAGATATACAGCTTCCTGCCTGAATGTACACGTGTAACTCCTCTCGGGGATGTAGTATGCATACTGCTCAGTGTTTGCTGTATGCATGGAATACTCTGTTTACCAGTATGTTCAGTATACAACAGAGCAAACTGCATATAATACTGTATCTCACAATGCAATGTGGTTGATTTGACCTTTGATATGCAGTTTTTAATACTTTAAAAGATTCCCAAAAGTTAAGGCGTTTTTGCACAGAACTGGATTAAAAATGCAAAATAACAGTTCTCATTTCCAAGACAATACTGCTGACAGCACTTGCTGAATTAACAATGTGCAACATGATGAGATCATGTGAAAGCCATTTAGTAATACACTTCTGTTAAAAAGGTTGGGGTCAGTAAGATTTTTCTTTTTGAAAGAAATGTGTTCAAGATTCAAGCACTTTATTGTCATTGTGTAGCACAACGAAATTACTCTTGTGACAACACCAATGGTGCATTTAAAATCAAGAGAAAATGTCAATTTAAAATAAAGCAAAGTACAAGTAGTTAACAATGCATATTCTAAAATACAATAGTAAAATACAAGATAAAATAGTTAATAAATACGAATAATTAGCATAACTATACAATAAATAAATGCTGCAAACTATACACTGAGTGTAACAGTAAAGGCATTTATAATGTTACAAAATTTCGATTTCAAATAAATGCCTTTTTTAACTTTTTAAAAGAAACCTAAAAAGAATGATTTCCTCAAAAATATTAAACGGCACAACATTGAAGAGGTGACCTGTTTCTTAGCAGCAGATCAGCATAGAATGATTTCTGAAGGATCATGTGACACTGAAGACTGGAGTAAATTTAGCTGTGCCTCACAGGAATAAATTGTATTTTGAAATACATGAAAATAGAAAACAGTTATTGTACATACTAATTATATTTCACATTATTGTTTTTACTGTATTTTTTAATGAAATGAATGCCGCTTTGGTGAGCAGAAGACACTTCTTTCAAAAACATTTAAAAACTGATGCCGACCTCAAACTTTTGAGCTGTAGTGTATAGAATGCAGTGAGCAGTACACTAGTATTTATATTCTGGACATAAATTTCTCCCAGGCTGTGGCTCTCTGTCACCAGTTTTATTGCAATTGCTGCATGATGTCCATTTATTGGGAGAAAGGTCCTAATGGTTTCCTCCCTGGGAGTAATTTAGGATTGCTGTATGATGACACATTTACACTAATGACCTTTTACTGTACTCTTTCTTTTTTAATAGGAAATTCTGATTTTCTGGGTATATCAGACTGTTTTCTGGCTCCATCCACGTGTGTCTGTGTGCACCAAACTCGTGTGTTTTACCCTGGCCTGACCGCTCCAAGGGTCTTAACTCCAATGAAAGCCTTGATGTTTACCTTTCCAGCAATTTCTCATTGATTTAATTAGCTGTGATTAGTTGATGGTCGGTTTGTATGTTTAGCCTTTTGTGGGGGAAATGTTTTGCTCATGTTTATACTGGCACAGAGACACTAAACCAAAACGGCCAACCACACTACTTCTAGAACCATGTCATACAGACATAAGTCATTCAATATAAGTCTATGGGATTTCAGTTACCAGACAGAAATAAGTAACAGCACACTCTTATAATGGTATATTTACAAACAGTACAGCTCCAAAAAAAAAAAGAAAAAAAAGGTAATATTAAATATTGCTGTTCATTTATAACATATATCATATTCATATCATACTACACTCACCTAAAGGATTATTAGGAACACCATACTAATACTGTGTTTGACCCCCTTTTTGCCTTCAGAACTGCCTTAATTCTACGTGGCATTGATTCAACAAGGTGCTGAAAGCATTCTTTAGAAATGTTGGCCCATATTGATAGGATAGCATCTTGCAGTTGATGGAGATTTGTGGGATGCACATCCAGGGCACGAAGTTCCCGTTCCACCACATCCCAAAGATGCTCTATTGGGTTGAGATCTGGTGACTGTGGGGGCCATTTTAGTACAGTGAACTCATTGTCATGTTCAAGAAACCAATTTGAAATGATTCGAGCTTTGTGACATGGTGCATTATCCTGCTGGAAGTAGCCATCCGAGGATGGGTACATGGTGGTCATAAAGGGATGGACATGGTCAGAAACAATGCTCAGGTAGGCCGTGGCATTTAAATGATGCCCAATTGGCACTAAGGGGCCTAAAGTGTGCCAAGAAAACATCCCCCACACCATTACACCACCACCACCAGCCTGCACAGTGGTAACAAGGCATGATGGATCCATGTTCTCATTCTGTTTACGCCAAATTCTGACTCTACCATCTGAATGTCTCAACAGAAATCGAGACTCATCAGACCAGGCAACATTTTTCCAGTCTTCAACTGTCCAATTTTGGCGAGCTCGTGCAAATTGTAGCCTCTTTTTCCTATTTGTAGTGGAGATGAGTGGTACCCGGTGGGGTCTTCTGCTGTTGTAGCCCATCCGCCTCAAGGTTGTGCGTGTTGTGGCTTCACAAATGCTTTGCTGCATACCTCGGTTTTAACGAGTGGTTATTTCAGTCAAAGTTGCTCTTCTATCAGCTTGAATCAGTCGGCCCATTCTCCTCTGACCTCTAGCATCAACAAGGCATTTTCGCCCACAGGACTGCCGCATACTGGATGTTTTTCCCTTTTCACACCATTCTTTGTAAACTCTAGAAATGGTTGTGCGTGAAAATCCCAGTAACTGAGCAGATTGTGAAATACTCAGACCGGCCCGTCTGGCACCAACAACCATGCCACGCTCAAAATTGCTTAAATCACCTTTCTTTCCCATTCTGACATTCAGTTTGGAGTTCAGGAGATTGTCTTGACCAGGACCACACCCCTAAATGCATTGAAGCAACTGCCATGTGATTGGTTGATTAGATAATTGCATTAATGAGAAATTGAACAGGTGTTCCTAATAATCCTTTAGGTGAGTGTATATACACTGATTAGGCATAACATTATGACCACCTTCCTAATATTGTGTTGGTCCCCCTTTTGCTGCCAAAACAGCCCTGACCCGTCGAGGCATGGACTCCACTAGACCCCTGAAGGTGTGCTGTGATATCTGGGAACAAGATGTTAGCAGCAGATCCTTTAAGTCCTGTAAGTTGCGAGGTGGGGTTTCCATGGATCGGACTTGTTTGTTCAGCACATCCCACAGATGCTCGATTGGATTGAGATCTGGGGAATTTGGAGACCAAGTCAACACTTCAAACTCGTAGTTGTGCTCCTCAAACCATTCCTGAACCATTTTTGCTTGGTGGCAGGGCACATTATCCTGCTGAAAGAGGCCACAGCCACCAGGGAATACCATTTCCATGAAAGGGAATACATGGTCTGTAACTATGCTTAGGTGGGTGGTACGTGTCAAAGTAACATCCACATGGATGGCAGGACCCAAGGTTTCCCAGCAGAACATTGCCCAAAGCATCACACTGCCTCCGCCTGCTTGCCTTCTTCCCATAGTGCATCCTGGTGCCATGTGTTCCCCATGTGCCATGTGTCTTCTGCTCACCAAAGCGGCATTCATTTCATTAAAAAAATACAGTAAAAACAGTGGCACCCAGCCATCCACGTGATGTAAAAGAAAACGTGATTCATCAGACCAGGCCACCTTGCTCCATGGTCCAGTTCTGATGCTCACGTGCCCACTGTTGGCTCTTTCGACGGTGGACTTTCGACTATGCAGCCCCATACGCAACAAACCGCGATGCACTGTGTATTCTGACACCTTTCTATCAGAACCAGCAATAACTTGAGCAATTTGAGCTACAGTAGCTCGTCTGTTTGATCAGACCACACGGGCCAGCCTTCGCTCTGGGGCCACCCTAATATATATATATATATATATATATACACATACACATACAGTGGATATAAAAAGTCTACACACCCCTGTTAAAACAGCTGTTTGTAAAAATGTACAAACCCGATTCCAAAAAAGTTGGGACACTGTACAAATTGTGAATAAAAAAGGAATGCAATAATTTACAAATATCATAAACTTATATTTTATTCACAATAGAATATAGATAACATAACAAATGTTGAAAGTGAGACATTTTGAAATGTCATGCCAAATATTGGCTCATTTTGGATTTCATGAGAGCTACACATTCCAAAAAAGTTGGGACAGGTAGCAATAAGAGGCCAGAAAAGTTAAATGTACATATAAGGAACAGCTGGAGGACCAATTTGCAACTTATTAGGTCAATTGGCAAAATGATTGGGTATAAAAAGAGCCTCTCAGAGTGGCAGTGTCTCTCAGAAGTCAAGATGGGCAGAGGATCACCAATTCCCCCAATGCTGCGGCGAAAAATAGTGGAGCAATATCAGAAAGGAGTTTCTCAGAGAAAAATTGCAAAGAGTTTGAAGTTCTCATCATCTACAGTGCATAATATCATCCAAAGATTCAGAGAATCTGGAACAATCTCTGTGCGTAAGGGTCAAGGCCGGAAAACCATACTGGATGCCCGTGATCTTCGGGCCCTTAGACAGCACTGCATCACATACAGGAATGCTACTGTAATGGAAATCACAACATGGGCTCAGGAATACTTCCAGAAAACATTGTCGGTGAACACAATCCACCGTGCCATTCGCCGTTGCCGGCTAAAACTCTATAGGTCAAAAAAGAAGCCATATCTAAACATGATCCAGAAGCGCAGGCGTTTTCTCTGGGCCAAGGCTCATTTAAAATGAACTGTGGCAAAGTGGAAAACTGTTCTGTGGTCAGACGAATCAAAATTTGAAGTTCTTTTTGGAAAACTGGGACGCCATGTCATCCGGACTAAAGAGGACAAGGACAACCCAAGTTGTTATCAGCGCTCAGTTCAGAAGCCTGCATCTCTGATGGTATGGGGTTGCATGAGTGCGTGTGGCATGGGCAGCTTACACATCTGGAAAGGCACCATCAATGCTGAAAGGTATATCCAAGTTCTAGAACAACATATGCTCCCATCCAGACGTCGTCTCTTTCAGGGAAGACCTTGCATTTTCCAACATGACAATGCCAGACCACATACTGCATCAATTACAACATCATGGCTGCGTAGAAGAAGGATCCGGGTACTGAAATGGCCAGCCTGCAGTCCAGATATTTCACCCATAGAAAACATTTGGTGCATCATAAAGAGGAAGATGCGACAAAGAAGACCTAAGACAGTTGAGCAACTAGAAGCCTGTATTAGACAAGAATGGGACAACATTCCTATTCCTAAACTTGAGCAACTTGTCTCCTCAGTCCAGAGACGTTTTCAGACTGTTATAAAAAGAAGACGGGATGCCACACAGTGGTAAACATGGTCTTGTCCCAACTTTTTTGAGATGTGTTGATGCCATGAAATTTAAAATCAACTTATTTTTCCCTTAAAATGATACATTTTCTCAGTTTAAACATTTGATTGTCATCTATGTTGTATTCTGAATAAAATATTGAAATTTGAAACTTCCACATCATTGCATTCTGTTTTTATTCACAATTTGTACAGTGTCCCAACTTTTTTGGAATCGGGTTTGTAAAAAATGAAACAAAGATAAATCACATCAGAAGTTTTGCACCTTTTATGTACAAATTACAACCTTTGCAATGGCACTGAAAACCAAAGTGACACATTTCAGAGAAAAAAAAACTTGACATAACTGCATAAATGTGCACCCCCTGAACGAATAATTAGTTGAATTAGTATATATAATATATATGATTACTATATGCTTTGTAGATACTAATATATAACATTAAATATTATTTAAAAATGTAATGTGCCACCAATATTATAATGACATTTATAATATATTTATAATGACAACATTTGACAATATTTGTCCATGCAAAACCTACTGTAATGCAGTTGGCAGGGTATTCTGTGTTGTTGCTTCCACCATCTTTTCAACTGTCAGTCATAAAATAAATAACTTTAGAAAAGTAATAGAAATAAGCCAGATGATTTGAGGAATCATGTCTGGAGCGCAAATGGTGCAGGGCTTTGTTCCCATCACTAACCCTGAGAAATACTAAAGTGATGCTTGACTTCACTAATGAGACCTTTTGATGAGTGTTTTATGTATTGTTTATAAGCCTTTCGTGTATTGTTTGCATGTTTGAAGGCACATGTGAGGTTTCATCATGCTGCAGAGGCCTGTGAGAAAACCTCTTAACCTTTAGACACCCAGATCTCAATTACTTTTTAAGGCAGAACCGCATGAATACACTGGAGACCATCTTCATGCTAAACCAGGGAAGACCTCCTTAAAAGGTCATTGAGGGTGTAGTCTTTATGCATTTTTGTTGCCCAATAGAAATAAATGCCCCCTGTTCACTCGCAAAGTATTTTCAAATTCGGTGGAGGCTGCCAATGGAGAAATATTGAGTAATCATCCAGAGTCGTCAGTGAGGATGGGCGGTATGTAGGAGAGAGAGAAAGAGGTTCAAACATGGCACTATACTGGAAAGTGTTTTCATGAATATTGGTGTTGGCCGCTGGTTCTGACTCCCAGATCACAGTGATGGGCTGCTTCTCTGCTGAGCTGTCAGTCTTCACTCCATCCGCTTTAATAAATACAGTGTGAGGTTTTTCTCTGTGATGGTCCAGTCACTCTGCTTGAAAAATGACTCTGATTTCCTTTGAAATAACATTTGCTTTAAATTGCTTTTAAAAAGACACTTGTTTCAAGCATGACAGAGCTGGATAACATCATACATTGCGATTATTAAAATGAAAGAAGTGATTTCATCAAAAGAGACCTGAGAGACTTTCTATTATTATTTTTACAGTCTTTAATTGTTATTTATTCATATATTGATTAATTGACCCATTTACACAGTTACTTCCTTTAAAAGTACTGCGGTAGTACCATAGTACGCCATAGTACTTTGTTTGGATTATTCATATTCCATGGTTCTTCCACATTTACCATAGTATTAGTTCACTTACAAAGAAGTACATTTTTTTATTGGACATTTACTATGGTATTTTCAGAATTATTTTGGAGTAGCTACCATGTAAATACTGTGGTAAAGTCATTTCAGTACCATATATCTTTATTCATTTACCATTGTATTTAAATAGCTTTTTGTACAGTATGTAAGGTAAGATATTTCCAATTGTTCCATAGTATACATATAGTCTTGGTGTGAACGGGCCTCAAGGATTATTCATATTCTATTGAGTTGTTAATTGATTTCACACTCATTTTATCAATTGATCATTGACTGGCACAATGTTCTCTTTGCCATTAAAATAAGTGATCATATTGACTTGTAAAATAGTGAAAAGGTCATCTAAAAATGTACATGTGTGTTTATCACGTGCATGCTTTTCTTTGTGCATCCTTCACTCAGATTTATTTACGGTGGTGTTGCTGAGTGACGATCCAAACATGGCCCCCTCTCTACAGAATCCCCCATCAGCGCTGCCTATAAATGCTGCTGACCCATTTAACTCCACACACACACATCTGGACTGAGGGAACTCAATGCCTTTGGGATGTCCAGGTGCAGTTGGGAGTTTGAAGTGAATGAGAGAGAGTGTCTGCATGAGAAAGACGGAAAGAGAGAGGGAGAGAGGCATTAAACGTGGTTTTCATGTTCAATGTTCAATCTATTATACTACACTCCTAAAAAACAAATTTTTATGCTGTCTAAAGAAAAGTAAGTGTGGCGCTTATATATCTATCTACACTCACCTAAAGGATTATTAGGAACACCTGTTCAATTTCTCATTAATGCAATTATCTAATCAACCAATCACATGGCAGTTGCTTCAATGCATTTAGGGGTGTGGTCCTGGTCAAGACAATCTCCTGAACTCCAAACTGAATGTCAGAATGGGAAAGAAAGGTGATTTAAGCAATTTTGAGCATGGCATGGTTGTTGGTGCCAGACGGGCCGGTCTGAGTATTTCACAATCTGCTCAGTTACTGAGATTTTCACGCACAACCATTTCTAGAGTTTACAAAGAATGGTGTGAAAAGGGAAAAACATCCAGTATGCGGCAGTCCTGTGGGCGAAAATGCCTTGTTGATGCTAGAGGTCAGAGGAGAATGGGCCGACTGATTCAAGCTGATAGAAGAGCAACTTTGACTGAAATAACCACTCGTTACAACCGAGGTATGCAGCAAAGCATTTGTGAAGCCACAACACGCACAACCTTGAGGCGGATGGGCTACAACAGCAGAAGACCCCACCGGGTACCACTCATCTCCACTACAAATAGGAAAAAGAGGCTACAATTTGCACGAGCTCACCAAAATTGGACAGTTTAAGACTGGAAAAATGTTGCCTGGTCTGATGAGTCTCGATTTCTGTTGAGACATTCAGATGGTAGAGTCAGAATTTGGCGTAAACAGAATGAGAACATGGATCCATCATGCCTTGTTACCACTGTGCAGGCTGGTGGTGGTGGTGTAATGGTGTGGGGGATGTTTTCTTGGCACACTTTAGGCCCCTTAGTGCCAATTGGGCATCGTTTAAATGCCACGGCCTACCTGAGCATTGTTTCTGACCATGTCCATCCCTTTATGACCACCATGTACCCATCCTCTGATGGCTACTTCCAGCAGGATAATGCACCATGTCACAAAGCTCGAATCATTTCAAATTGGTTTCTTGAACATGACAATGAGTTCACTGTACTAAAATGGCCCCCACAGTCACCAGATCTCAACCCAATAGAGCATCTTTGGGATGTGGTGGAACGGGAGCTTCGTGCCCTGGATGTGCATCCCACAAATCTCCATCAACTGCAAGATGCTATCCTATCAATATGGGCCAACATTTCTAAAGAATGCTTTCAGCACCTTGTTGAATCAATGCCACGTAGAATTAAGGCAGTTCTGAAGGCGAAAGGGGGTCAAACACAGTATTAGTATGGTGTTCCTAATAATCCTTTAGGTGAGTGTATATATACACTCACTGGCCACTTTATTAGGTACACTTTGCTAGTACCGGGTCCCCCTTTTGCCTTCAGAACTGCCTTAATTATTCGTGGCATAGATTCAACAAGGTGCTGGAAACATTCCTCAGAGATTTTGGTCCATATTGACATGATAGCGTCACGCAGTTGCTGCAGATTTGTCGGCTGCACGTTCATGATGCGAATCTCCCGTTCCACCACATCTCAAAGGTGCTCTGTTGGATTGAGATCTGGTGACTGTGGAGGCCATTTGAGTTTAGTGAACTCAATGTCATGTTCAAGAAACCAGTTCGAGATGATCTGAGCTTTGTGACGTGTGTTATCCTGCTGGATATCCTCAGAAGATGGTACACTGTGGTCATTAAGGGATGGACATGTTCAGCAACAATACTCAGGTAGGCTGTGGCATTTAAACAATGCTAAACTGGTACTAAGGGGCCCGAAGTGTGCCAGGAAAATATCCCTAACACCATTACACCACCAGCAGCCTGAACCGTTGATACAAGACAGGATGGATCCATGCTTTCATGTTGTTTATGCCAAAATTCTGACCCTACCATCTGAATGTTGCGGCAGAAATCGAGACTTATCAGACCAGGAAACGTTCCAATCTTCTATTGTCCAATATTTGGTAAATCTGTGTGAACTGTAGCCTGTTTGCTGTTCTCAGCTGACAGGAGTGGCACCAGTGTGTCTTCTGCTGCTGTAGCCCATCTGCTTCAAGGTTGGGCGTGTTGTGTGTTCAGAGATGCTCTTCTGCAGACGAGTGGTTATTTGAGTTACTGTTGCCTTTCCATCAGCTCGAACCAGTCTGGTCATTCTCCTCTGACCTCTGGCATCAAGGCATTTTTGCTCAGAACTGCCGCTCACTGGATATTTTCTCTTTTCCGGACCGTTCTCTGTAAACCCTCGAGATGGTTTCAAATCAGCAGTTTCTGAAATACTCAGAACAGCCCATCTGGCACCAGCAACCATGCCACAAGTCACTTAAATCACCTTTCTTCCCCATTCTGATGCTCAGTTTGAACTTCAGCAGATCATCTTGACCATGTCTATATGCCTAAATGCATTGAGTTGCTGCCATGTGATTGGCTAATTAAATATTTGCATTAATGAGCAGTTGAACCAGTGTACCTAATAAAGTGGCCTATGTGGCTGTGCAGTTTATATGTTGTTGTGCAGTTTATAGGGTGTTCTGGTTTTTCATTGTAAATCTGAATTTGAGAACCACTGAAGAACTTTTGTTTTTAGAAGTGACTGAGTGGAAGGTCAAAGGGCCAATGGAAACAAACCCCCAACATCAACAATAGCTCCTCACTGTATTTATAGTCTGTTTCAGGTGCTGTTGTAGCAGTAGTGCTGTATTTGTGGATGTATTGTGGGAGAGAACATATTTTCACACCCTTAAACTGCTTTTAAAAACCGTCTATCAGTCTTTCTCTTTTTGTTTCCTCCCCTTCTCTACATCCAAGGCAAATGTTCCCCCCACCATATCTTCCTCTTTGGCTTTGTGTGTGTGTGTGTTAGTCTGATTTTTGGATGCAGAGACAGTGCAGGAAGCAGAGCCCATGATGACATCACCACCCCTCTGTTCCAATGTCTAACATCTGGAAACGCTCAAGTTTCAGAAAGAGCGAACAGCAAGAACGTGAGGGAAGAGTACAAACGATCTTGGCATATCTGCACCACCAACACGGATAGGGAAAGAAGGACGGGAGAATAGGAAATGAGAGAGAAATGAAGGTGGGTTGTTGGACAGAACCAGTGTATGAATTATGGGGAGGTTTGACCCCCTATTTAAGGTTTGAACCCCTCCAGAGGAAGTCAAAAGCAAAACGTTGAAGCGTGTTGAAGTTATATACTAAACAGTTTAAATTCGACATATTGTACAGCGCTCTGGAATACTTGATTCTGATTGGTTGATCGCAGAATTCTGCAGTCAAAGATTTTTGTATAATGACACTAAACTGTATAATTGACTGTTGTCCCAGGCAACAGATTTCCTACATCACATTTCTCATAGTCTTTCTTTTCACATGATGAAATAATTTAAATTCAAAAAAACATTTCATGTCCATTTATTTATTTATTTAAACTGCATTTTCTAATGCTTAAAGGGTTAGTTCACCCAAAAATGTCTGTCATTAATTACTCACCCCCATGTCGCTCCAAACCCGTAAGACTTTTGTTCATCTTCGAAACGCAAATGAAGATATTTTTAATGAAATCTGAGAGCTTTCTGTCCCTCCATTGACAGGCGCAATGATATTACGCAGTGCCTGAAAATAGTCCCCAGCACGCTCCCTGTGCAAGCAGGTTGTCACGTTGGTTATGTTGACAGAAGTTAGCCTATTTTAAGGCGCTGTGTAATATCATTGCGCCTGCTCCACCCATGGTACGGCAGCAAAGTTCCTTGATTATTACGCAGGAATGAGAGTATAGTTCCTAGCCATATCGGTCTAGAAAATTGAACTTTTCATTTTCCGTTGGTCTTAGTACAGGATGAAACTACAGAAGAGTCAAGTTTTAAATAGGAAAAATATCGAAAGTCTTTGGTCATTTTTGAGCGAGATGCTAACGGTCTAATCAGATTCAATGATCTATGCTAAGCTATGCTAAAAGTTCTAGCGCCAGATCCGGAGATCAGATGAATGGATTCGAAAACGGTAAAACTCAACTGTTTAACTCTAGGGGAGTTGGAAAATGAGCCTATTTTCAAAAAAAGTGGAGTGTTCCTTTAAGCTTTTATTCACATATAAACATTGATCAGCGAACATAAACAGAAGCTCAACCGAACCTGCTTGATGCATGAGAACAAACCTCATTGGTTTTTGTAGAAGCTCAAACGTGCTGCGTAACACGAGAATGAACCTCATTGGTTCTTACGGAAACTCAAACGTGCTGCGTAACACGAGAATGAACCTCATTGGTTCTTACGGAAACTCAAACGTGCTGCGTAACACGAGAATAAACCTCATTGGTTCTTATGGAAACTCAAACGTGCTGTGTAACACGAGAATAAACCTCATTGGTTCTTATGGAAACTCAATCGTGCTGTGTAACACGAGAATGAACCAATGGAGGGACAGAAAGCGCTCAGATTTCATCAGAAAGATAATTTGTGTTCCGAAGATGAACAAAAGTCTTACAGGTTTGGAATGACATGAGGGTGAATATTTTATGACAGAATTTTCCCTTTAAGTATCCACAAAAAATTGGTTGTAACTGCAAGGTTTTATCTTTACTTTTCCCAAATAGATGTTTGAGAATGGCTTGAGGTAACCATTGCAACAGGAATCAAGCAACATGAACGCTTTCCATTAGGATTTTTATTGGATGGTACGTGGTAAAACCATACTTCATCTTAAGTTCAGTATAATCAAATTGAATCGAATCTCTTATATCTTGAAAAGATATTAAAGTTGAAATTGGTAAATTATTTTGATGAGTTAAAGTAATGGAAAAAGATGTTGCCATGATTTAGTGATCATATCATTTTACAGTGTACAGTGACAAAACAAACTGTTAATATTCATTGCATAATTTAATTTTTTATCTTTTTTAATCTGTAGTCTTTAAGATGCGTGGCCAATGGACATTCTTAGAAATAGAGTCACTGTGATTCTTCTGAGTAGGAGGAATATGGACTTGTGATGGGAAGCAAAGATGCCTCCTCCAAATTCTCACGACTGGTTCTGCTCCTTAGAATACAGGTGGACTGAAGCTGTGACGATTCCAAACCTAAAACCCAGTTCTGGAGTGTCTCGGAGTTGGTGGGTGGGTGGGAATTCTGACAGCTGGCTGGAGGAAATCCTGTTTCCAGTCGACATGTTTTTTTTTTTTCTTTTTTTGTCTCACCTCCACAGACATGCACACCTCTCCTGCACCCATTTGGAAACCATTAACTCAAGAGGACATCCAGTTTAGGAAACCAGAGATATATCTGCTCTGTTTTCATAAACAAAAGCGTTTCAGATTGACTTGTGCTTTTTTTCCCAATTGGTACTGATCTGTGTTTGCCTTATTGTAGATTTCGCCTGACCGAAGTTGTTATCGTTAACAAAAATGTGGCAGATTCACATTGGTGTGTTTGGCATGTCCTGTAGCAGTGTGCTCTGTTTCTCAATAACTGTGAGTAAAAGGGTTCGTATGGGGACCAGGAGAGCGTCTGCCTGCGGTGACTCTCATGGCCACTAGTGGGCAGATCGTCCTCAAACGCCACACAAGGGGTCATGTGACAAGCTCTGCAAATGAAATCATTACCACACAGGCAGCATCTCAGTTTGCCTCTCTCTCTCACGTTTTACTGCATTTCCCACAATGCATTTATTTGTAAAAAGGACAAGTTTTAGAAAAGAGCATTTATCAAAGATTTAAATAGATTTTGACACTTGTAAATAGCACATCAAATATACATTTCTCTTCTGTTGCTTAAAATACTTAACATTCATGCTCTTTATGTTTAAAGTTTTTATGATTCATAATTTTCTTTTGGGTGCTTTTGAGTCCAGTGTTACTCATGAGACACATCATCCACTCCCTTACATGATTATATATTTGGAATAGGTCAACAAACTTTCATCTCTTGCTTTTTGTTTGTGTATGAAGGACATGGGAAAAAACTAGAGAATAAAATGAGTCACTGCAAGCAATGTTGCGGTGTAGACAGCTTGGTTGACAATAGCTGTTCTCTCTTTCTTTCTGTCTTTATCTATCCTCAGCTTTCTCCACCTCTCTAAATCTGCACGTTTCTCGATAAACTAACTCATTCATGGTTCTGTTTATTTTTTTTCCCTCTCAAAGGCAACACACACGCAAACGTGAATGTACATACACTCCTTCTGTAGTCTGGGAGAGAGATGGTGAAATGATTTGCTTGACCCACAGGATAAGGTGGAAAGAATGTACCACAGCTGGTCAACACGTTAAAGAGGAGAGAGGGAAAAAAGAGAAGGGAGAGAGAAAGAGGGAGTGAAAGAGGCAGAATGGGGGGTGGGTTGCTTATTTGTGTCATTTTTTCCACATTCTTGTTCTGTGACCAATCTAGCCGCCAGTCCAGATCTCACCCACTCGTTCTGTCTGATTTTTCCATCTGTTTCTCACTCCATGCAGGGGGCCTCAGTGATGTCGCCTCTGAGAGGGGCAGAGTGGTGCCCACGTGCCCAACTGAAGCCCTCCATCTCCAGAAGTGCTCCAAGCAGGGATTCCCCTGTGTCTTTACTTCTGTGTTCCACATTCGGCCTGTTGGCTGTGAGTTCTGCACTTTTCAGGTTGGCAGTGAGTTATAGAATATTCCGATGGTTCAGTGTCGGTTCTGTCAGTGGGATATATGTGGGCTCCACTTCAAGTTCTTACACACTTATTGCTGACTAATTTGGAACTTTGAGTTGATTTTTGAGATTTTCTAGAAGATTCTGATTCACTGTTGGTTCTAAAACTGTCAGTGGGATCCATGTGGGTTCCAGTTCTTGCACACTTATTGCTGTCTAATTTGGAAATTTGAGTGATTTTTTTTTATTCTAGAAGATTCCGATGGTTCACTGTCGATTCTAAAAATGTCAGTGGGATCAATGTGGGTTCCAGTTCCTGCACACTTATTGCTGTATAATTTGGAACTTTGAGTTGATTTTTGAATTCTAGAAGATTCCGTAAACTGATTGGGATCCATGTGGTTTCCAGTTCTCGCACACTCATTGCTGTCTGATGTGGTACTTTAAGTAGATTTTTGAGTTCTAGAAGATTCCAATGGTTTACTGTCGGTTCTAAAACTGTCAGTGGGATCCATGTGGGTTCCATTTCTTACACACTCATTGCTGTCTAATTTGGAACTTTAAGTTGATTTTTGAATTCTAGAAGATTCCGATGGTTCACTGTTGGTTCTGTCAGTGGGATCCATGAGTTCTTGTCAAGTCAAGTCACCTTCATTTATATAACGCTTTTTACAACACAGATTGCTTCAAAGCAGCTGTACAGTGATAATAAGAAATTAATTTTTGTTTTAGAAGAAAAGCTAAAGTAAGTTTTTGATTGATTAATTTCTGTTGTAAAAACTGATTAGTTATTTAATTTGGCGCCACTTTAACAACACCATCCTCAACTAAAGCAGAAAACCCCCAATGCGTTCTGGAACCCCATCCGCACGGCAACAGCACTTGGTGGCCTGAGAACGCAAACCATGAAATAGGTTTGAAATAGTTTTGAAACTATACCATCATCATCCCTGCGCAAACCCCAAAAAAGGCGAATCCGTGAAAAAGCATTACGTGTTCAGCCTATAGCCTATCACCGATCCAATCGATCTTGCACACTTATTGCTGTCTGGTGTGGTACTTTCAGTTGATTTTTGAGTTCTAGGGGATTCTGATGGTTCACTGTCGGTTCTAAAACTGTTAGTGGGATCCATGTGGGTTCCAGTTCTTGCACACTTTTTGCTGTCTAATTTTGGAACTTTGACAGTAAAAGTAAAAAAAAAAAAAAGGAAGTTATATTTTAATACTAATTCAGTTTTTTGTTTTACTTTATTTTACAGTATGTGCACTTACGTTTACTTACAGTGTACTTAAATAAGAAAGTACTGGGTAATATAAGGTAACTACATAAGTCAGGTTTAGGGGTAGGTTCAGGGTTAGTACCTAGTTATTACCCAGTTATTGTAACTACCGTACTATAATTAATTAAAATATGTAGTATGGGGAACAGGACTGTGAAATAAAGTGCTAAAATAAGTTCAATCTGTAAAACTTTGCACTCTCTTTTGGATTTGATGTGTGTTTTTTTTTAACATTCAAGTTCTTCATTCTAATGCGCCATCCATTCTAATGAGGGAGGAAGTTGTATTGTAGACCTTATATACTTTTTGGTTCTAGAACTTAAAGATGGCTGTGTGTGAGTTCATGAACATTCACTTCATTCTAAACCTTTTAGAGGAATGAATGTGGGTTCCAGAGCTTGCTTGATACTTGCTGTCAGTTCTAGAACTTGTGGCTGTGTTTTAAGATCTAGATCATTTGCATGATTTACTTTTTTTTCATTGGTTCATTAGGCTGAAGTGAGAGTTTTGTTCAACTGGTGTTTCAGTCCGTCCTCAGCAAAGTTATTGATGTGAAGCTGGTCAACATCATTCAGGGATCTCATAAATATTGAACATTAAAATGTTCAAAATGTAAAACATTGGCCATTTATTCCTTATTGGTGCATTAACCACTTGTCAACAGTCATTACCAGCATGATCTCCCATCATCTTTGCGAGTTATGTTCTGAACAAACCAGCCTAGCCTATCACAAAAAGTCCAAAAACACTTCCATCGTGAATTCTTCTAAACTCTGGATCTGTCCTGTTCTTCCTTTTTGCACATCACTCACTAGGAATATGAAAGAAGATTAAGCTTGAGGGTGAAGAGGCTGGTAAGGAGACGCTGGAAGTCTGTGTCCCAGGGCATGATCCCTCTGTCTGGAATGACTCAACAGGAAAACATCCCTACTCAGGGCTCCACATCAGCCCTCCTTCAGCGTTCATGGGTGATTTCTGAGAGGTCTGTGTGTGTTTATTTGTTAGTGTTTACAGAAGGATCTTTCTGGAAAAAGAATTACTGTCATCCATCACTACTAAGCTAAACACACACACTAACCTGCACTAGACACACTAACCTGGAGACAACCAGCTAAATGAAGCAATTCAGCAAAACTGGATTGTAAAATAACAATGTTTGGCAGTAAATCCGAACATATCCGGACACTGACACATCAACCAAAGCATTACACGCATTTACCTCCACATTTCTCCACTATCTCATTGCCTTTCCATATGCTTCTCCCCCTTTTCCATCACTGTTGATCCTGGGGTTTTAGGAGTCGCTTAATAATGGAAAAAAAGCCAGAGAATATTTTCCAGCTCTCAAAACCCCAGAGCCCTCAGTGATTTTATAGAGTGAGTCAGGCTGTCTGCTGAAAAGAGAGAGAGGGGGTGCAAAGAAAGAAAAATACTACAAAAAGTAGCCGATTGTCTTTATACAGTAGGAGAAAACATGAAGATCTGTTGTTTCATTCTCTCCCTTGCTCACTGCATCAATTATTTCTGACTGTCTTGTTTCCATTGAAGTTGAATGTTCTCTCTCTCTCTCTCTCTCTCTCTCTCTCTCTCTCTCTCTCTCTCTCTCTCTCTCTTCTCAGTCTCTCTCTCTTGCTGGACGTTCTCCATGGATTTCTTGGCTCCTGTGGATCTCAGACCTAAGGATTGAAAGAGTGAGAGGTTAAGACGTAAACTGAACAGAAGGACAGCTGAGGTCTACTGAAGAAAGAGATTCTTCATGGTCATGATCATTTTGTAAATGTAAAGAAAAATACAACTGCACACTTAACTTACAAGATATATTTTGTGCAGTTATATTTTTCTTTCTAGTCTTTTTGCTTTAATGCTTCACTAAAGGAAGTTTGGAAATGTACCATGAATGCCATGGTATTCTTTGAAGTACCTTTGAGTATCATGTAAACATAATGGTAAGAAAAAAAAACTGATTGTAAAAGCAACAGATTGGATTGTCCTCCAACTCCAAAGGCAAATCTTACTCTACAAAAAAATCCTGTAGTGGTACCATGATACAGCAAAAGTATAAAATGATTGTACTATAGTACTGAAATTTATGTACCATGGTTTTTATGTAGTACTATGACATTTCCAAGGATACCATGGTACTACAATGAAAAAAACTTCATATCCAAATATTATGATAGTACGACGGAGCATGTTCAAAATACCATAGTGCATGTCCAAAAAACCACGATAGTACCATGGTACATGTCTAAAATACCCTGATGCTAGTACCATGATAAAGTACATGCCCAAAATATCACGATAGTACCACAATGTTCAAAATACCACGGTACATGTCCAAAATACCATGATAGTACCATGGTACAGTAGCCTACATGTCCAAATATCATGATAATACCACAGTGTATTTCTAAAATACTATGATAGTACCATGGTATATGTCAAAAATACTGTGGTAGTACCACATCTTCAAAATACCATATGGTGCATATCCAAAATACCATGATAGTACCATGGTACATGTCTAAAATACCCTGATGCTAGTACCATGATAAAGTACATGCCCAAAATATCACGATAGTACCACAATGTTCAAAATACCACAGTACATGTCCAAAATACCATGATAGTATCATGCTATATGTCAAAAATACTGTGGTAGTACCATGATATAGTACATCTTCAAAATACAATGACAGGGTGCACGTCCAAAATACCAAGGTACGTGTCTAAAATATGACAGTACCATGGTACATGTCAAAAATAGTATGGTAGTACAATGGTACATGTCCAAAATACCATGTACCATGTACCATGGTGCTTTTTTGTACTTTTTTTTTGTAAGAGACAAGAATTTTATGATGCTATACTGAATGGGACTCAAAGAATTACCATGGTACATATCCTGAAACATGCTAGCACCATTGTACAGGTCTAAGAAAACATAGTATTTCAGATACTTTTATGTTAGTTTGCTTCAGTTATACCTGTTTATCACCTTTTAGCATTCAGTAAACTTTAGCTGTTTCCAAAAAAACATGGTATGATGCCCATAAAACCATGGTACTTTTTTGTAAGGGTAGTGAGAGTGTTGTAATTACGAATGCTGCATCCTCACTGTTTCTTTCCTGTGATGGATGTTGAATGCTTGTTTAATTCTCTGTATTCAGTCTTTTTCATTGTCATTGTCATCTGAGAGAGTCTTTAATGGCCATCTGTGGTGATGTTAGTCTGGAATGTTCTGTCAGGTCTCAGTGAAAGGGAAAAACAGCAGAGGAAAGTTGTACTCAGAATTAAAATATCATAAATCAGGATTAATGCCACACCTGCAGACATCTAAATGACACACACGTCCCCAGGCCAAGGCTTTTAAATATGGCAGTGCTTTAGTGAATGTGTGTGTGTGTGTTCCCAGGCCGCAATCCAGAGGAATCTGTTCAAACCTTTCAAAACTGACATGCTCTTCATCTGAACTGTGATTTACACCGCTTTTGTGTCCGTGTCTCTGAGCGAGAGGACTGACAGTGGCCATTACTGAACCCTAAATGAGCACACGCTCTCCCACTGCACCACAGCCCCAGCGGAGAGAGGTCAGCTGATTACAGGTTTGCACCGCAAGCGCGCCGTGTTTTCTTTACTGATTGTGAAGTGTCCGTCTGCACAAATGTGAATGTTGGTTTTATGGTAAAGAGTGGTGAGGTATAGACATACAGTGTCTGTCTAACATGTCATTCACTTCAGTCATAGAAGCACTACATTCACTTGCTTGTGTAGGAAGTCATTTAAACAGAGTGTGATTTTCTTTATGGATGATTCTCAGGAAAACATGCAGCATTATATATGATATCTATCTATCTATCTATCTTCTTGTCTGTCTATCATCTATCGTTCTATCATCTACAGTGGGGAGAACAAGTATTTGATACACTGCCGATTTTGCAGGTTTTCCTACTTACAAAGCATGTAGAGGTCTGTGATTTTTATCATAGGTACACTTCAACTGTGAGTGACGGAATCAAATAAAATAAAACAAAAATCCAGAAAATCACATTGTATGATTTTTAAATAATTAATTTGCATTTTAAGGATTTGATCACCTACCAACCAGTAAGAATTCCGGCTCTCACAGACCTGTTTGTTTTTCTTTAAGAAGCCCTCCTGTTCTCCACTCATTACCTGTATTAACTGCACCTGTTTAAACTCGTTACCTGTATAAAAGACACCTGTCCACACACTCAATCAAACAGACTCCAACCTCTCCACAATGGCCAAGACCAGAGAGCTGTGTAAGGACATCAGGGATAAAATTGTAGATCTGCACAAGGCTGGGATAGGCTACAGGACAATAGGCAAGCAGCTTGGTGAGAAGGCAACAACTGTTGGCGCAATTATTAGAAAATGGAAGAAGTTCAAGATGACGGTCAATCTCCCTCGGTCTGGGGCACCATGCAAGATCTCACCTCGTGGGGCATCAATGATCATGAGGAAGGTGAGGGATCAGCCCAGAACTACACGGCAGGACCTGGTCAATGACCTGAAGAGAGCTGGGACCACAGTCTCAAAGAAAACCATTAGTAACACATTACGCCGTCATGGATTAAAATCCTGCAGCGCACGCAAGGTCCCCCTGCTCAAGCCAGCGCATGTCCAGGCCCGTCTGAAGTTTGCCAATGACCATCTGGATGATCCAGAGGAGGAATGGGAGAAGGTCATGTGGTCTGATGAGACAAAAATAGAGCTTTTTGGTCTAAACTCCACTCGCCGTGTTTGGAGGAAGAAGAAAAATGAGTACAACCCCAAGAACACCATCCCAACCGTGAAGCATGGAGGTGGAAACATCATTCTTTGGGGATGCTTTTCTGCAATGGGGACAGGACGACTGCACCGTATTGAGGGGAGGATGGATGGGGCCATGTATCGCGAGATCTTGGCCAACAACCTCCTTCCCTCAGTAAGAGCATTGAAGATGGGTCGTGGCTGGGTCTTCCAGCATGACAACGACCCGAAACACACAGCCAGGGCAACTAAGGAGTGGATCCGTAAGAAGCGTCTCAAGGTCCTGGAGTGGCCTAGCCAATCTCCAGACCTGAACCCAATAGAAAATCTTTGGAGGGAGCTGAAAGTCCGTATTGCCCAGCGACAGCCCCGAAACCTGAAGGATCTGGAGAAGGTCTGTATGGAGGAGTGGGCCAAAATCCCTGCTGCAGTATGTGCAAACCTGGTCAAGAACTACAGGAAATGTATGATCTCTGTAATTGCAAACAAAATTGTACCAAATATTAAGTTTTACTTTTCTGATGTATCAAATACTTATGTCATGCAATAAAATGCAAATGAATTATTTAAAAATCATACAATGTGATTTTCTGGATTTTGATTTTTAGATTCCGTCTCTCACAGTTGAAGAGTACCTATGATAAAAATTACAGACTTCTACATGCTTTGTAAGTGGGCAAACCTGCAAAATCGGCAGTGTATCAAATACTTGTTCTCCCCACTGTATTTATAGATCCATCCATTCAAATATATATCTATCTATCTATTATTCTATCATTCTATCTATCATTCTGTCTGTCTGCCTATCATCCATTTATGTCTGTCCATCTATCTATCTATCTATCTATCTATCTATCTATCTATCTATCTATCTATCTATCTATCTATCTATCTATCGTTCTATCTATCTATCGTTCTGTCATCTATTTATCTGTCTGTCTGTCCATTTATCCATACATCCATATATCTATCTATTGTTCTATCGTTCTAACTATCATTCTATCGCTCTGTCTGTCTGTCTATCATCTATTTATCTGTCTGTCCATCCATCCATCTATCTATCCATCTATCGTTCTGTCTGTCTGTCTATCATCTTTTCATGTCTGTCTGTCCATCCATCCATCCATCCATTCCGTTCTATCTATCGTTCTATCTGTCTATCATCTATTTATCTGTCGGTCTGTCTATCATCCATCCATCCATCCATCCTTACTTATATAATATGTAATGCTTCATAATTTAAATTGTATTATTATTAAACATCACTTTTATCACATTACAATAATGAGAGTTAGATTTTTTTGCATTACAGACATCAAGGAAATGTGCTTAATTATCATGAAAATAATGTCACAATGAATTTTTTGAGAGAGCGAGAGATTCGCCCTATTTGATTAATGGACGGTTCATATGTAATGTAGGAAATGTAGTTTTCTGTTGTAATGTAATCCTATTTCTCTTTCTCCTCTCATCCTCCTCTTATTTGTCTTTTCTGCCTGTCTAATTCTTTATTTCTCTCTGTTCCAGACCAGTTCCCATTTATCTGTGGAAAGAGGTTGGAAATACTCAATAGTTCCAGGAAAACTCTTTACATTCTCACCAGAGGAGGGGTGTGGGGTCTATCCCTCCATCACCCACCCCGCTTTCATCACATCCCAGCCCCCTCAGAGGAGTCCCCATCGGACACAACCAGATCCTCAGGAGCGGAGCGCGTTAAACGTGCAAATATTTCAGTTAAAAAGCTCTGACATAAATTCACCGCCACGTGATGCATTTTGTCTGAAAGAATCCTGTCCGTCTCACTCTGTTGACCTGTCTTTCTCTCTTTTATAACTTTCATGTGTGGTGCTTTTTCAGTCGTCCATTCCGGAGGTCCCTCCCATGCGCTGTGATTGGCTGTCGGGGGCGGCAGGTGTGCTGTCATTGGCTAGGTTTAA
Source organism: Coreius guichenoti (assembly GCA_039654105.1). Taxonomy (NCBI): domain Eukaryota; kingdom Metazoa; phylum Chordata; class Actinopteri; order Cypriniformes; family Gobionidae; genus Coreius; species Coreius guichenoti. The sequence goes on from CM077183.1 coordinate 6,881,740, forward strand.
CGTAAGGTTCCAGGTGAAATAGCAGAGCTCCAGTCATGCTTAAAGGTGCAATTACACACACACACACACACACAAAGAAATGCTAACTGCACAAAATCTGGACCAGTAGTAAGCAGAAACTACACTGGCAAAGACACATGTGGAGGAAAGAAAGTTGATGAAATAGTCAGAAAGAAGGAATGGAGTTTGTTCTGTGCGTTCACCATGCGTCTCCCACCCTCCTTCTGGACCATGCAGTGAGCTCAGATGATGTCAGAGAGAGAGAGCACATATGTTTCTGCTGTTACAGCAACTGTATGGAGAAAGAAAGGGGGAGGGAGAGAAAAGGAAGAAAGGAGAGACAGGAGAAAAAAAAAGAGTTATCAGAGACAGGAGGGGCTGAGGGAACTGCGGGCGGATCTTGTCTGTGATAAACCACGCCTCTCTTCAATAAGCTACGCCCCCTTCTTACTGCACTGGATGTGAAGGGAAGGAAATTCTCTCTCGGTTTTGTCTTTTCTTTACAGTGTTAAAGATACTTTGAAAATCTTTCTAGTTACAAACTACTTATAATTTGAGGTATAGGTAAAAGTAGTTGATTGCATCTGATATAATTTATTTTTGTGGTATTTAACTTATATGGTGGATATAAATAAAACAAATTAAACAAAAAGAACAAATTAACATTTTCATGGACTAAATTGTTATATTTAATTCACTTATTTAAATATTAATTGATTTAATGATTTCAACATAATTAGGTTTGTTTGATTCTTATTTATTAAATAGTTTACTCATTAAACTCTTAATTTTAAATACTTTGCTCATCCATAATCTTTATTAACCTTGAACAGATAAATAAACACAAATAAAACTAAAATGCATCCTAATGTACGTGACTGAGAAAACAGTGATGAATAACACAATTCAAGTGTAAGATAAAAAGACTTGTTTTCTTAACATATCTTGAATTATAGGTTTATATTTCTTATCCTATTGGCAAATTGTTTTTAAGCATAAATCTATTGATATTTAGTGTGAGGTTTATACTTGAAACAATAATAAAACAATTAAAATTACATTTAGGCCTATATAATGAAAATATACATAACATTTTCACAAAGACACAAATGATTCAGTGAGTCTTTTGAATGATCCATTATGAACAAATGAACATATGGAAGTTTGTTTCCGCCACAGAATAGAACATTTTAAAGGATAATTGCAACTTTTTATCTCACAATTGTGAGTTTACATCTCGCTATTCTGATATAAATTTGCAATTGCAAGTTATAAAGTCACAATTGCATGTTATAAAGTCAGAATCGCAAGATATAAACTCGCAATTCTGAGAAAAAAAAATTAAATTGCGACTTTATATCACACAATTCTGAATTCTGAAAGTCAGAATTGTGAGATTTAAACTTGCAATTGCGAGTAAAGTCAGAATTGTGAGATAAAAAGTCACAATTAACTTCTTTATTTTTTATTCTGTGGCGGAAACAAGCTTTCATATGAATTCACTTGCCATGTTGCATTTTATAGCACTGTACCATTAAGCTTAATTAAATTGCTGTCTCATATATCACTGAAAGTTGGCAACTCTCATTGAAAATAATTAAAAAAAGACTTCCGGTTGCTTTTTTTGCTGCAATTTGCTATCAATGTGATTCCCGTTTCTTCATTTGATAAATTAATGTAGGTTGTCGCTAGCAAATCTGTTTGTAAACCACTGAAGTGCTGTTGTGCTATGGACAAATATAGTTAAGTTAGTTAGTCTTACCTTTTCTGGTTAGTTAAAGGCCCACTGAAGTGTTGACGTAATTTCCACTGAAACAGGAAGACAGGGCGGGACATATCGAGCAGCTCCTCCCCTTTTTAAAAATAGCCAATAGTGTTTCATTTATATCACAGCTCGGCCAGAGCCGTCGAGCTCGGCAAAGTCCAATTTGACAGCTTATGACAGCCACAGTGTAATAGATTCCCCTTTTAGATTTAATATGAAACTGTTACTAAAGCAAAACAGTGAACATAGTCAGGCTGAGGATGTGTAGTTTGAAAAGTGTGTAAGTTATGTTGGTGCATGATACCGGTGTTATCTCTTCTACTCATCAGTGCTGTTTTCTAATGCAGAGTCTGTCTAGCCGGTTCTCCTAATCTCGTCCATATCGCTTTAAAATACAGCATTCTGCGCAGAATTCAAATGGGTCCGATACGTTTTCTGGTCTGCGCCAACTTGCGCATATGATCCGCTCTGTGTTATCGTGTCTCTGGACTGGAGCAGACTGTGTGTGCACGCTGTGGTTCGCGTGACACTAACGTGAAACCAGACTTCATTCGCCCCAATGGAAAGCATAGTTACACTGTCTGAATCGTTCCTTATTCCCTGTATAGTGGGAATATATAGAACCATATAGAAAATAGTAATTGCGTGAACAAGTGACCGATTTTAGCCGCAGCTTCAGCGTCTATTTATAATGTAGGGGGCGGGGCGCTTGAGATTCTAGAGAGCATTTGATTGGACAGAAAATCTGATGAGAAGCTGAAGTGCAGAGTGATGTCATCAAAATCATTGATCCATATTGGCGGAAGTGAGAGAATGTAAATTTTGAATGCTTATATCTTCTAAATGCGAATTTTGTCATTGTTTTGGAGCACACTAGCTTATAGATAACAGTAAGACTAACATATTCATACTAAAAGTAAAAAACTTACATTTTGATTTCATAGGGACTTTAATTTCTTATGCATTCTTTTGTGTCTTGTTTTTGCATTTCTTATAGATAAACACACACACACACACACACAAAGAACAAAGTTGGACTTTAACCCTCTCTAATGTCTTCAAAACTGTCTCTATATCCTGCAGTCCATGTTGCATCCGTCCAGACCATGAGAAAGTTTTAGGAACACGGTCTGTTTGTAAACGTCTTCACAAGTGTTGATCGGGGATCCGGAGAGGAGCAGCTGTTTTTTATGGCCGAGATTTACAGCTCGTCCGACTGTTCGCGGTTGTTATGAATTGGGTGTTTGCTATGATAATGATTTGAAGTTCGGTGATTCATTCATGTTCCTCTAGTCATGATTCACCACAAGGAAACGTCGCGTAACGTGCACAATAATTAGTTGCACTAATCATGTTTTCATTACAACTACGAAGCAGACGTCTGAAGGCTCGATCAGTGTGTACTGGGTTAACTGTTTAGTTGTGTAACGTGCAGGCCCGGACTGGCCATCGGGAGCACCGGGTGAATTCCCGGTGGCCTGGCAACTGATTTGGCCCGCTGCCCTCCTTCTTCTTCTAATTCTTTTTATTTTTTATTTTTTTTTAAATAAATTATTTTAATTATATATTATTGCCTTTTTAATTATATATAATTGCCCAAAGCACTAAAGTGATCATTCCCTTACTCGGCATTCGACAATAAATCGATAATAAATCATGAAACGGTTAGTCTTGACTGGCAACGCTACGATTCAGCTCGCGTGAGCTCCGCGCGTCCGCCAAACCGTTTCGAGTAATAATCAGTGTGATGGACTCGAGGAAGCGGCCAGAGCATTGAGGGAAAGCTCTCAAAGAAGAAGGAGCGAAATAAAGCAAAATTACTGACCTCTTCAGGGCTTCAAATGCAGGTCAGTTTCACCTGTAAAAGGCTACTGTGGTTTGTCTTCTTTAACGTAGCTAAGTATTAAACTGCTAGCAAATGTTAGCAGTAGCACTCCATTACTATCGTCATTCAAAAAACGGTATGCTAAATTGGCATCTATTGTAAAGTTAAAGTAGTAATTTAGCAGACAGATATTCACATCGATTTTATACGTTTGGAGGGAGCTAGGGCAGACAACACAAAAAAATATTAGTAATAATGCAATAACATGTTCAGTATTATGATTTTTCTATAAAGATATTGTCATGATGTATTTATTATTGTACTAATTTTGACATTTAAGCAATTTAGAAAAAATGTTTTAATGTATTTGCATGAAATAGTAAGACATTTTAAGATAAAACAACAACACATTGTCCTAATGTGATACTTTGAATTTACCTAAAATTAATTTTGATTCTGTGCAAACAAATTACAATGTTTTTTTTGTTTTTTTTGCTTGCTTGCAACAACGTTGAGACAGTTCTGTTCCTAACGGTAGACCTGCTGAAGAAGTGACGGGTACAAGAAGAGTAGCAAAAAAGTAAACGCACACAAGGGAGAGAGTCAAGACAGAGGCATATCAGGGAAAATGAAGATAATGAAAAGGGAAGTGAAGGTGCAGTTCAGGAGAGAACCTTTAATTATTTTGCACGGCCTGAGCCTAAGGATTTAAACCTTTTTTATGTGATGACCATACAAAAAATATGGTTCTCCATGGTTCCAAAATTTGTTGTGGGTGTATGGGATTGCCTGGATGGGTGTGACATTTCCCGGCCTGAATTTTTGTCCCAGTCCGGCCCTGGTAATGTGGCATTTACACACAGTATCATCAGGTTTGCACACGCTGGCTGTGTGACCCTGTTTGCATGTTTAGAAGCACAGGATAAAACGATGAAATGTTTCGCCGACACTGAAATATAGCTGTTCAAAGCTCCAGATTGCAGAGTTCAAAAACCCAGAGGCAATTTTCCTAAAGACTGCAAGTGAGAGCTGGGTGTGTGTGTGTACATTTGTGTGAGGTGATGTCACACAGGCCTTCAACTTTATGCTATATAACTCTTAAGGGACAAATTACACACCCTAAATGAACATTTTGCCATTATTTAGATTTTATTTATTTATTATGCATTGAAAAGAATTCGAATCCTGTTTTCCACGAAAATATGTAAATGTCCTTCAAGCAAAAATGTGTATGGTAATACAGTGATATCTTTATATTTAAGTTATCTATATATAGTTTTTAGTAATTTATAGATTTATGCTTAAAACCCATTTATAAACTTATAATTCAAGATATCTGAAAACAAGTTTTTTTGCGTGTTACACAATTAAAATAATTAATTATTCAATTTAAAATATATAAATTTAATAATATAAAATAATATATAAAATATATTAATAATATAAAAGTATATGATATATAAAAATAATAATATATACAATAATTTATTATTAAATAATTTATTTATAAAATGTATCTTGTCTAAAGTGTGTTTATTTTTACTGGACAACAATATTAAAATACTGTTTGTATATATATATATTTCAGCACAACTGTTTTGAAGATTGATAATAATAATGTTTCTTGAGCAGCAAATCATCATTAGAATGATTTCTGAAGGATCATGTGACACTGAAGACTGGAGGAAAGATGCTGAAAATTCAGCTTTGCATCAAAGGAATAAATTACATTTTAAAATATATCCACATAGAAAGGAGTTATTTTAAATTGTAATAATATTTCATAATATTTCTGTTAATGCAGCCTTGTTAAGCATGACATTAAATTTAATAAAGAAAAATCTTACCGACCCCTAATAAAAATTGCTTTAAGGCTTTAGCGAAATGTGAAACAGACTTTAAACCTGATGGACAATAATTTAAGATTAGCTTTTGCAAACACTGTTAAAAACATTCATTTCCTGTTTCTGTCACACACACGACATGACGCATGTTTACAACTAAACTAAATCAGCGTGAAAGATGCCTGTCCTCAATATTCACTAGAGAAGAGAGAATACACAGTGTAATTCAATGAAATAAACACATGTAGCACATTTTAATTGAATCAGGAGGGTTTATTTTTGAAACACCATTTCATTCTGAATGTCCTTCAACAATATTGCTCATCTCTGCCAGTTTAAGGTGGTTGCCGGTTTTACAGAGTTTCTGTCTGTTCCAAGCTGTTCATCAGCTGGTTCAAGCTGGTATAGATCTTCAAAAACGTATTAGGACCACCATAAGCTTGTATGACCTGGTTTTTCCAAGCAGGAATTGCTGATGTGGTTTTTCAGCTGGTGCATTACATGTTACAGATGTAGTCCCCCTCACACAGCTCTGTAACTGGCCTCACTGGGCTCATTGCGGAGCTGCTCTGTGGGGTTCGCCTTAACTGAGTGGTGTTCTCCCATGAGAAATCATTCTCTCTCTCTCTCTCTCTCTCTCTCTCTCTCTCTCTCTCTCTCTCTCTCACACACACACACACAATCACATATTACTCATATTTACCCCTAAATGTTAGAGCCAGACCAGCTTCCCAGCAGCATAAGTAACTGAACCTCAGTATTAGCAAACCTAATAGCTCTAGTGCTTCAATACAACCTCATTAGGAAAAACCAGCATACACACAATGAACTACAGAGACACTTACTCATACTGGAAACATTACAGGTGTTCTTAATTTATTTTATTTGAATAAAAAGTGTAGTGTTATATTTTATTGTTTTCTCAAAGCTTTGTAAACTTGAAGTTTTTATTTTATTTATTTTATTGAACTTTGTTTGACTGCTTTATCAGCTTCATAAAACCTTTATATTTTATTTGATTAAAAAGTATAGTATTATATTTATCGCTATATCAAAGCTTCATACATTTAGTTTTTATTTTATATTTTATTGCTATATTGTAAACATAATAAAGTTATTGTATTTTATTAAAATGTGTAGTATTTTGTTTTATTGCTATATTAGCTTTGAAAACTTAGTGGAGTTATTTTTTATTTTATTTTATTGAAATTTGTAGTATTTTAGCTTTGTAAACTTGGAGATTTTACTGTATTTTCTTTTCAGCAGTGTTTTTTTTTGTAATATTCTCTCTGTAAATGAACTTTTGAAAACAGTTTTAAAGTGTTTAACTGCACCTGCACATCAGTATTTTATGAATTTATGAGCAGGTCAGTGTGTTTATTTGATGGGTTTTATATGCCATATGAATGTCATTTGAAGCCAAAGTTTGGTTTTGATAAAAAATATAGAAGTATTTTTAAATGAAATGTTTAATTTTGTCTCGGAAGTATAAGGTTTGTATAAATTAGTTTTGAGATCATGTTTATGGTCTTGAGATGATTAATGTGCTTTAGTGACTGATAATAACTGTAATGAAATGTTGCTTGTGATATTTCTGTCCTGTGGGTCTCTCCATCCCTCTCTTGCACATTGTTTCATTTATAGAGTTTGATTAAAATAATAATCGGTGAGCACAGATATTTATTTGCACATCAGACACAGACCGTCTTTAGAACTGTGTGTGAGAAGCATGTGCCAGTGGGCATGTAGGTGATGTTTGTGTGTGTGTAAATGGTTTATAGTGTGCTTAATAAATGTTTATTTTGTCTTGTCCAAGGCTTTCATCATCACGGGCAGGGCACGCTGTGGTTGTGCATGAGTGTACCGGTGACTCTTCAGTTCGTGAAGAGAAAGCAAGCAAGCAAGAAAGAATATTATGAGGTAAAATGCATATTCAATGTCACAACTTAAGATTTAAATGATTATTCAATAGCAATAGAACATAGTTTATTAATCCATTTAGGCAAAATGTCCCCCTAGAATAGCTAGATTAGATGTGATGTATCTCCTGCGTGTTTGTTTGAAAGGTAATTCCAGTTTGAAGTAATTTGACCTTTTGACCCCACACTGGTGGTCTGTAGATCACTACAGCGAGACTAGAGAGTGCAGATGAACTTTACCCTGAAGTATTCTCAATAAAATGTGCTAAAAATGTCCAATTATGTGATAAATGTTAAATGTAAACATCCTTTGAATGGTTCTGCTGCTGGGAAAACCCTTAAGTTTGTAGCTGGTTTTTAGCCGATCCAAGTTAGTTAGGCAGTTTTCAGTCATTTAATCAGATCACGTTTATATAATCTGTGACACCAAACTATCTCTGCCTTTGTTTTATTGTGTTGTGCTAGTCGCTTCCACTGTAAATGCGGTAATATAAATGGTCTAGATATTGCAATTAAAAAACAACATACATACCTTTCGGATCAGGTTTGGTTTTATGGCTCAATATATTGTCATTTTTAGTAACCCAATCAATACTGCAACTATAACTTGAATGATCACGATGCAGTTTCATTGTATAAAAAAAAGAGATGGTTTGATATTTTGATAACCTTTTTTTGTTCCACAAAAAAGCCATATGGGTTTAAAGGTGGATGATGACAGAACTCCAGTATTGACCAGAAAGTGCATAAGATTGAATTTGAATGATTTGTGCCACAGTGTTTTAGATGATCACCTTTTTTAATGCACAACAATACATAGTTATAAAAGATAAAAATATGGTTTGTGATAATTTGGAAGGTACTTTTAGAATAATTAAAACAAGCAAGATATGAGGGGACACGTTTGACTGGACATGATGCTTCTGACACAAAAACAGATTTAAAGAAAGAATAAGAAGAGGAAAAATGGTACTCCCTTTTCATTTTTCTCTCTCTCTGTGTGTGTTTGTGTATTAGAGAAGATTCCAGACCATATGGCTTTTCCTTTTTGATTCATCACCCCTCTGTACAGAAGGAGAACAAACCCCAAACCGCTCTTTCTCCATCCCTCCCTTTCTCGTTCTCTCTCTCAGGTCTATATGGAGCAATCTGAGCCGCTCCATTGTCCGGCTCTGCCCAGTGTGCCGTTGTGGGAATAACGTAATCAAAAGTGGGTTTGTATTGGGGGGAAAACAGTTGTGTGAATGTCTCTTTTGCCATGTAATTATGTGTCCATTCAGTGGGGAGAGAGAAATGCTGCGTGTGTGTTTAGAGTTCACAGTGTTCGCTTGAGGCTTCTGTATTCAGAATTTCCAAGTGTGAGCTGCCAAAAGTTAACAAGACATTTACCATACATCATACCTCATGCTCACTAACCCACACTATCAGAGAGAGAGAGAGAGAGAGAGAGATGTGGCTAGATGTTCAAGTTTGTTCATCCATCCATCTATCTATGATCTGTCTATCTATCTATCTATCTATCTATCTATCTATCTATCTATCTATCTATCTATCTGTCTGTCTGTCTGTCTGTCTGTCTGTCTGTCTGTCTGTCTGAACAGAACAGACAGAATTGATGCACATTTCAGCTGTAAATTTACTCGTTATCAATTTTTTTTCTAACCGTGAATATGACCTTTGACCTCCCACACTTATTTTCAATTGAAGGGTTTAAACTGACTGAGAGAGCATGAGGTTTGTTTGGTGAGTTGCAGGCAGCACTAAAGGCTCATGGCTAATTGTTTGTGAAGGACTGTCTGCGCTGAATGATATGGAGGATCTGCATGTTCTCTGAGTCACAGACATTCCTCCAAACAGCACATGCTCTCAGTTTATCTGACTGCAGTCTTGAGCTGTTATGAAGCAGATGCTCTGGAACATTTCAGCAGTGACCTTTTTGTCATTCATCCATTTATCTGTAGACAAATGACACAGAAAGAGGATTTTAGGATGATCTGAATTAGATTATTTAATTTAAAACAATATAAACTCCTCTTATGGTGGGTTTGATGTTCATTGAGTTGGTGAATGTTATGATCTCCTGCAGCTTTACAGCAGCTCAGCAATGCTGTGCTCAACAATGTGCCTAAAATACATACATACAGTACAGTGGCTCCACAAAAAACTCTTAAAAACACTGAATGTCAGTATATTAAAGTCGTCAAGTCACCTTTATTTATATACCGCTTTTTACAATACAGATTGTTTCAAAGCAGCTTTACAGTGGTAACAGGAAAATAATGCAACAAAATTTGATTCGGCTGTACAGCCGTTCTGGAGAAAACAGTGATGTCATCGTCCAACTCAGTTAAATTCTCATGTGGTGTCAATACAGGCAGATCAGTAATATAGTTGAATATTTAGCGTCCCCAACTAAGTAAGCCAAAGGCGACAGAGGCGACGGTGGCAAGGAACCAAAACTCCATCAGGTGACAGAATGGAGAAAAAAAACCTTGGGAGAAACCAGGCTCAGTCGGGGGGCCACTTCTCCTCTGGCCAACGAACAAACAGTGTATGATTATGATTCAGGCAACATTACAGGTCAGAAGTCAGATTAGATCAGAACATTCAGAAGATCGGAGTCATCACGCCAGGGACGGGCTTGTTGAGGATCAGTGCCACTGGCTGTCGTGTCGATGAGGCCTTCACAGGAGAGAGTCTAGTTGACACGATCTCTGCTGACACTTCAGGGATGCGTTGTGGTCGTGTCTAGGCGCAGGTCCACCATCAGAATTTTGAGACCACAATACACGTGAAAGAGTATAATGCATTAAGAGCTCGCTCAAGTACTGGGGAGCTAAACCATTTAGTGCTTTGTAAGTAACAAGCAAGATTTTAAAATGTATACGATGTTTAATAGGGAGCCAGTGCAGTGTTGACAGAACCGGGCTAATATGGTCATACTTCCTGGTTCTAGTAAGAACTCTAGCTGCTGTGTTTTGGACCAGCTGAAGTTTGTTGATTAAGCGTGCAGGGCAACCACCCAGTAGAGAATTACAATAATCTAGCCTTGAGGTCATGAACGCATGAACTAACTGTTCAGCATTTTGCATTGAGAGCAAATGTTGTAGTTTAGATATATTTTTAAGATGGTAGAATGCAGTTTTACAGATGCTAGAAACGTGGCTTTCTAATGAAAGATTGGTATCAAAGAGCACACCCAGGTTCCTAACTGACGACGAGGACTTGACAGAGCAGCCATCGAGTGTTAGACAGTATTCTAGGTTACTACGTGCAGAGGTTTTTTGTCCAATAATTAAAAATTCTGTTTTTTCATAATTAAGTAGTAGGAATTTACTAGTCATCCAATTTTTTATATCAGCTATGCATTCTGTTAATCTTGTGAATTGGTAAGTTTCGTTGGTGCGCGAAGAAATATAGAGCTGAGTATCATTAACTAACGCCATGCGTCCTAATGATATCTCCCAAGGGTATAGCATGTACAGGGTAAAAAGCAACAGTCCTAGTACTGAGCCTTGCGGTACTCCATACTGAACTTGTGTTCGGTGTGACATCTCTTCATTAAACAACCAAGTGGTGTCCATTTCAAAGAAAGAGAGCACAAACACACTATTTAAAGAAAGCATTATGCAGAAAGGAGTTTTTGATGATCACTTTGTCTTTGGCAATTTTTTATTCATCACTGTACATTTCTGGAATTGTTTGGAATCTTCAGAGTAACTGAAGCCACTGTAGAACATCTCGTATGGTCCTGGAATGCAGCTGAATGAAATAATGCTGACTCAGTCAATGTGTGGCTTTGTTCCATATAGTCACGTCTCCCCGGGGTCCTTCCCCCGCAACAGAGCAGACTAAGAGATTCCACACCGCTCACTGTGGAAGAACACGTGTCACTTCAAACTAGGTCTGGAGAAACCTCTTACGCTCCTTCATGAAGGCTGATGAAGCTCTGGGTATGTGGATGGGTTTTTTTTAGCACGTATTACTGGCACAGATGAGACCATCTTATAGTCATTTTCAGGAACTCAGTGTTCTGTTTCAAAAAATCTTGAGAGTGTTCTGACCGACTAACAAACCCCACTGTCCAAATTTACTACTGAAAGACGCTTTCAATTTTCAGGTCATACTGCAGATTTTCAGTTGGATTCAAGTTGTTCCAGATTACAGTTTTCAAGCCATGATGCCATAGAAGATCCATTTTTGGTTCCCCAAAGAACTTTTAAGTGAACAGAAATGGTTGTTAAAAGAACCATATTTTTCTTAGTGTGAAGAATATTTTAGAAATATAAAGAATATTTTTTCACTATAAAGAACCTTTTGTGCATCGAAACGTTTCCATGGATGTTAAAGGTTCTTCACTGACAGAAAATAGATTTTCAGCTAAACTTCAGATGGAGTTTCTTGGGTGCTAAAACAACTCTCTCATTTAATTTGATTTGAGTTGTTTAGTCTAAAAATACCCAGACGTGACTATTCCTAAGAATCTCCTAACATGTTTTTTAATGGCCTCTCATGATTCAAGAACATGAAGTCTGTGTGAAACTGAATTACACGACACACAGTCTCAGATCTGCCCATCAAAACACGCTTACTGCGGCCGCACATAATTAACAACAGCCACACACACAGATTCTGACTCTGGATCAGTTTTATGTAGCCTCATGTATTAGCACAGACACATAAACTGTTCTTAGATCAGCACTGTAGGATACGCAGGGTGGAGTGCAGACAGACAGTGAGACATGTTCAATTAACATTACAGGCGACGACTTTCTATGCTTTCATGTGTGATTTTTTTTTAAGCTCACACTAAAAAAAATCAACATCACACGTTTGTTCGATGTTGCTTTTGATCTTGAATTTTATGGATTCAGTTTTAATTAATTAATTTTGATTTAATTCAATTTAATTTTGATTAAACTGTATGAATTAAACATTTTGTAAACATACTTTATCTCTATAAAAATTTTAATAATTTGTTAAACATGAACGTATTATGCAATCATTTAAGACATTTCTCTTTATATAGAACCTTTTTGGCATAAAGGGTTCTTTAAAATTGAGTCAAGAACCATAGGGTTCTATATAACCCCACTGAACAATTCTTTCTAAGAGTGTATTGTGAAGTCTGTTTATGAGACAATATAGATTAAATATTTTATAGGCTTCTATTTTATTCTATTTCTATTTTAGGCTTATTTTAGGCTGCAGATTTCCTTCAATACTGAATGGTATCAATGACTATTAATGACTATTTCAGCCAATGCTAGTGTCCCATATTTATGTGGTATTTTTAACATAGGCCTATGCTTAATATATGTTGCAAACAACATGGCTTACAAGGTTAGTTCAGCCAAAAATGAAAATTCTGTCGTCATTTACTCACCCCCATGTCGCTCCAAACCCGTAAGACTTTCATTCATCTTCGAAATACAAATGAAGATATTTTTAATGAAATCTGAGAGCTTTCTGTCCCTCCATTGACAGCTACGCAACTACCATTTTGACACTTCAAAAAGTTCATAAAGAGATTGTAAAACTAATCCATATGAATTGAGAGGTTTATTCCAAATTTTCTGAAAAGACACGATCACTTTATATGATGAACAGATTTAAATGAGGCGTTTATTCACATATAAACATTGATCAACTTACACATCAGTTGTGGTAAACGGAAGCTCAAGCATGTTTGCTTGATGCGAGAACCAATGAGGTTCATTCTCGTGTTACGCAGCACGTTTGAGCTTCCACAAGAACCAGTGAGGTTCATTCTCGTGTTACGCAGCACGTTTGAGCTTCCACAAGAACCAGTGAGGTTCATTCTCGTGTTACGCAGCACGTTTGAGCTTCCACAAGAACCAATGAGGTTCATTCTCGTGTTACGCAGCACGTTTGAGCTTCCACAAGAACCAGTGAGGTTTATTCTTGTGTTACGCAGCACGTTTGAGCTTCCTCAAGAACCAGTGAGGTTCATTCTTGTGTTACGCAGCACGTTTGAGCTTCCACAAGAACCAATGAGGTTCATTCTCATGTTACGCAGCACGTTTGAGCTTCCACAAGAACCAGTTAGGTTCATTCTTGTGTTACGCAGCACGTTTGAGCTTCCACAAGAACCAGTGAGGTTTATTCTTGTGTTACGCAGCACGTTTGAGCTTCCTCAAGAACCAGTGAGGTTCATTCTTGTGTTACGCAGCACGTTTGAGCTTCCACAAGAACCAATGAGGTTCATTCTCATGTTACGCAGCACGTTTGAGCTTCCACAAGAACCAGTTAGGTTCATTCTTGCGTTACGCAGCACGTTTGAGCTTCCGCAAGAACCAATGAGGTTCATTCTCGTGTTACGCAGCACGTTTGAGCTTCCGCAAGAACCAATGAGGTTCATTCTCGTGTTACGCAGCACGTTTGAGTTTCCGCAAGAACCAATGAGGTTCATTCTTGTGTTACGCAGCACGTTTGAGTTTCCGCAAGAACCAATCAGGTTAATTCTTGTGTTACGCAGCACGTTTGAGCTTCGGCAAGAACCAATCAGGTTCATTCTCGTGTTACGCAGCATGTTTGAGCTTCTGCAACAACCAATGAGGTTCATTCTCATGTTACGCAGCACATTTGAGCTTCCACAAGAACCAGTGAGGTTCATTCTCGTGTTACGCAGCACGTTTGAGCTTCCACAAGAACCAGTGAGGTTCATTCTCGTGTTACGCAGCACGTTTGAGCTTCCACAAGAACCAATGAGGTTCATTCTCGTGTTACGCAGCACGTTTGAGCTTCCACAAGAACCAGTGAGGTTTATTCTTGTGTTACGCAGCACGTTTGAGCTTCCTCAAGAACCAGTGAGGTTCATTCTTGTGTTACGCAGCACGTTTGAGCTTCCACAAGAACCAATGAGGTTCATTCTCATGTTACGCAGCACGTTTGAGCTTCCACAAGAACCAGTTAGGTTCATTCTTGTGTTACGCAGCACATTTGAGCTTCCGCAAGAACCAATGAGGTTCATTCTCGTGTTACGCAGCACGTTTGAGCTTCCGCAAGAACCAATGAGGTTCATTCTCGTGTTACGCAGCACGTTTGAGCTTCCACAAGAACCAATGAGGTTCATTCTTGTGTTACGCAGCACGTTTGAGCTTCCACAAGAACCAGTGAGGTTTATTCTTGTGTTACGCAGCACGTTTGAGCTTCCTCAAGAACCAGTGAGGTTCATTCTTGTGTTACGCAGCACGTTTGAGCTTCCACAAGAACCAATGAGGTTCATTCTCATGTTACGCAGCACGTTTGAGCTTCCACAAGAACCAGTTAGGTTCATTCTTGTGTTACGCAGCACGTTTGAGCTTCCGCAAGAACCAATGAGGTTCATTCTCGTGTTACGCAGCACGTTTGAGCTTCCGCAAGAACCAATGAGGTTCATTCTCGTGTTACGCAGCACGTTTGAGTTTCCGCAAGAACCAATGAGGTTCATTCTTGTGTTACGCAGCACGTTTGAGTTTCCGCAAGAACCAATCAGGTTCATTCTTGTGTTACGCAGCACGTTTGAGCTTCGGCAAGAACCAATCAGGTTCATTCTCGTGTTACGCAGCATGTTTGAGCTTCTGCAACAACCAATGAGGTTCATTCTCATGTTACGCAGCACATTTGAGCTTCCACAAGAACCAATGAGGTTCATTCTCATGTTACGCAGCACGTTTGAGCTTCCCCAAGAACCAATGAGGTTCATTCTCATGTTACGCAGCACGTTTGAGTTTCCGCAAGAACCAGTGAGGTTCATTCTCATGTTAAGCAGCATGTTTGAGCTTCCTCAAGAACCAGTGAGGTTCATTCTCGTGTTACGCAGCACGTTTGAGCTTCCGCAAGAACCAATGAGGTTCATTCTCGTGTGTTACGCAGCACGTTTGAGCTTCTGCAAGAACCAGTGAGGTTTGTTCTCATGTGATGGGCCCCATTGACTTCCATAGTATTTTTTTCTATGTAAGTCAGTGGGGCCCATCAACTGTTTGGTTACCGATATTTTTCAAAATATCTTCTTTTGTGTTCATCAGAAGGAAGAAATTCATACAGGTTTGGAACAACATGAGGGTGAGTAAATGATGACAGAATTGTCTTTTTCGGGTGAACTATCACTTTAAGAAAGTGCCTGAGGTTCACCAGAGCTTATTTCTGATCTGATATACCCTTTTATTAGGGATGCATGATATATTGGCTCAATATTGGTTTCTGCCTCAGAGTAAAAAAAAATCTTTCAATTTGATGTTATTTTTCAAATTTGCAATTTCATTTCTTGCTTCACAATTACCTTTTAATTTTTTACCTTTATATAGATTAGGGATATACAGTGTAGCTTTGATTTTAAATCTATGACAAGTGACTAAATCCCTTTAAACAAGAAGATAATGAATCACTGCTTTAATCTAACTGGTCTTTATAGAAGATTTCCAGTCAAAAATTCCCTCAAGATCCATCTGCATCTCCACAGCCTTCTGCAAACAGAGATTGAGGGTTATTGCCAAGAGATTAGGTCATTTACTGATGACATTTATCAGGAAATTCAACAACATTTAGACTAAGCCTTTCTGCACTTGGAGTAAATTCAGCTTGAACGATCTCAGCCAAACACGCTGGAGATTCCCTCGAAGGCCTGTGATGGATCGCACTGAGCAGAAATGAAAGGAGTTGCTGTGAAGGATAAAGGCACAGACGGTTTCCACATGTACAGACACTTTTCTCCTTTTGATAGATGAAGCTATATTTGATGTTATATCTGCATGTAGTTATTCAAACATGTTTCTGAAATTGAATGAAATGCTATTTTTGATTTGACCTCAAAATAATCCACGTCAAACCAAACCAAAGCTTACTGACATTTCGAACTCAGCTGGTTTAGATAACATTTTGGAAATAGTGAGTAATGTTTTGGAATATTTAAAGTGCCCCTATTATGCTTTTTCAAATATTACATTTTATGCAGTGTGTAATATAGCTGGTTGTAAATGTAAAAGGTCTTCAAAGATCAAAGTGCACAACAAATAAAGTAATTGTCACCTAAAACACAGAATCAATTCTGAGTCATCAGTAATTCCAGCCTGACTTCCTGTTGCATACCCACATAACAGTGTTACAAATTTGCATAACATCCGTCTGTGTTCTTCATTGGCTGCTGCAAACGACGTCAACTTTGCCACACCCTCAAACACTGTAGTTGTAGCTGAGGCCTGGAAGAGGTCTTGGTTTGTGTTGTCGACATGTCAAGAAGACGCTGCAAATCCACTTTGCATTTTCCATTTCAAAAGGATGAGGACTCAAGCTTGAATTGATACAGTAAAACCAATGCCATCATTACTGTTTGTATCACTGCGTATCAAGTACTGAGGAAGATCTGGAGCTGAAAGTCAGATATGGTAATAAGCGTTTGGTTTTCGACACATGCTGTAAGCGGTCGACCAATCACAACAGACTGGGCCATCTGACCAATCAGAGCAGAGTAGACCAATCACAACATTATCATGCACCAGGAGGAACCCAGGGCCCTCTGCACCAGCATAAGGTCTGACAATGGCTCTGAGGATTTCATCCCGGTATGTAACAGCAGTAAAGGAACCATTGGCTAGCACGTGGAGGTCTGTGCGACCCTCGAAGGATATTCCTCCCCAGACCATTACTGACCCACCGCCAAACCGGTCATGCTGGATGATGTTGCATGCAGCATAACGTTCCCCACGGCATCTCCAGACTCACGTCTGTCACATGTGCTCAATGTGAACCTGCTCTCATCCGTGAAGAGAACAGGGCGCCAATGGCAGACCTGCCAATTCTGGTGTTCTCTGGCAAATGCCAATCGAGCTGCATGATGTTGAGCTGTGAGCACAGGTCCCACTAGTGGACGTTGGACCCTCATGCCACTCATGAAGTCTGTTTCTGATAGTTTGGTCAGAAACATGCACTCCAGTAGTCTGCTGGAGGCCATTTTGTAGGGCTCTGGCGGTGCTCCTCCTGTTCCTCCTGACACAAAGGAGCAGATAGCGGTCCTGCTGCTGGGTTGTTGCCCTTCTATGTCCCTCTCCAGCTCTCCTCGTGTAACGGCCTGTCTCCCAGTATCTCCTCCATGCTCTTGAAACTGTGCTGGGAGACACACCAAACCTCCTTGCGACGGCACGTATGGATGTGCCATCCTGGAAGAGCAGGACTGCCTGTGCAATCTGATTGGGTTGCAGGTACTGCCTCATGCCACAGACAGTGATAAGGACCCTAACAAAACAAAAAACTAAAGACAAATCAGTCAGGAACAATGAAAGAACAATTGTCTGTGGCCACCACCTGCAAAATCATTCCCTTTTTGGGGGTTGTCTTGTGCACCTGTTGTCACTTTTATTTGCACCAAAGGCCATGAAACTGATTCACAATCACTTATGCTTCCTAATTGGACAGATTGATATCCCTAAAGTTTAATTGACTTGGTGTTATAATTAAGATTTAATTGACTGTGATGATTAAGTGTTCCCTCATACTTTTTGAGCAGTGTATATGCTCTGAAGAAACACACTTGTGTGTGTGCATGTATGAACAGAGTCCAAATCAAATTCCCACCTCAGAAACATGTGAAAACTTTGATTGAGATCCAACTAATTCTATAATTGCTCGTCTCTGATTGCTTTGCACATCATGTTAAAATTCACCTTTCAGATTTATGCAACCAGACACAGGTTTATTAATAAGCACTGATTCATAAAACCTTTATCTTGACTGATGGCACCCGAGGGAACGTGCAGCATGAGCCACTGATGTTCTGGGCAAAGAGAAATCTCACTTTGCCAATCTGTCCATTGCTGTTATTTTCGGTGTTCTTTTGGAACTCTGATTCTTTTTCTGAGAAATCGGAGAGTATAAGCACAAAAGAACAGGGGGATATCAAAATCTAATAATATACTTTTTTTTAATCTTTTGCTGACCCTAACACAGTTAGGGTTAGGTAAAAGCTAAAGGTTTTTTGTGTTTGAGATAAAAAATTACTTAATTACAATAATGTGAGTATTTGTAATTCATTACTTCACACCCCTATAAACTAATAAAATAATACCATTCAAAAGTTTGGGGTCGGAAAGAATTTTTTTCATGTTTTAGAAGTCACAAGTCTCTCATGCTCACCAAGGCTGCATTTATTTGATAAAAAAAATACTGTAAATTTAATGTTAAACAACTGTTTTCTATTTGGATATATTTTAAAATGTAATTTTCCTGTGATCAAAGCT
This sequence comes from Coreius guichenoti, assembly GCA_039654105.1. NCBI lineage: Eukaryota > Metazoa > Chordata > Actinopteri > Cypriniformes > Gobionidae > Coreius > Coreius guichenoti. The sequence goes on from CM077183.1 coordinate 6,900,327, forward strand.
GAATATTCAGCATCATTACTGCTCAAAAAACATTTCTTATTATTAATAATCATCGGTTGTGCTGCTTAATATTTTTGTGGAAACAGTGATGCATTTTTTTCAGGATACTTTGATGGATAGAAAGTTCAAAAGAACAGCATTTATTTAAAATATGTTTTTCATCCTTGCTGAATAAAAGTATTCATTTCTAAAATCTTACTGACCCTAAACTTTTAAACAGTAGTGTAAATCAATTCAAATGTATATAACAACTTTTGCTTATGTACCGTCCGATACTAAATGGTAATTGCTCAAGCGGTATGGTATTTTTGCCATAGTAACCTCCAAATTGACCGCAAGGCATAGACACCGATTTATGTTTCTGCCGGTGGGTGGCAACACAACCCTCTCATTTCGGAGTTAATTACTTGAAGGGATAGTTCACCCTAAAATGAAAATTTTGTTATAATTTACTCACCCTGGTGTTGTTCTAATGCCGTATGCCCTTCTGTCTTTTATGGGCCACAAAAGGAGAATTTTTAATAAATGTCCCGCTCGTGCTCTCCATATAATGGCAGTGAATAGCGACCAGCATCAAGCTTTTCAAAAAAGGTGCAAAAGTATCACAGAATGATCCCATGCCGTATATTCCAAGTGTTTTGGGGGTATATGATAGTTAAAGGAGTAGTTCACTTGAAAATTCAAATGAAAATTACCCCATGATTTACTCACCCTCAAGCCATCCTAGGTGTATATGACCTTCTTCTTTCTGATGAACACAATCAACATTATATTAATAAATATCCTGATGTTTCCAAGCTTTATAATGGGAGTGAACGGAGCTTCCGAGTTTGAAGCTCAAAGAAGTGCATCCATACATCATAAACATACTCCACACGGCTCCGGGGGGTTAATAAAGGCCTTCTGAAGTGAAGCGATGGGTTTTTGTAAAGAAAAATATCCATATTTATAACTTTATAAAGTAAAATATCTAGCTTCCGCCAGACCGCCTTCCGTATTCAACTTACTAAGAAAGTGTAACGCCTCTCGCAGTTCAAAACGCTTACTCTACGTCCGACGTCATACACGTCAGTTTGCTTTTTCCGTAAGTTGAATATGGAAGGCACAAGCTTTTGTGTCAGGTTGTTGATCCGCCAGGACTCTACGTTAGATCCACCAATCAGAGAGGTTCCCTAATCTTAATCGATTGTTCTGATCGGTTAAAATGAATGGAGAATATCTCGTGTAGATGCAGATAGATAAAATTTACGACAGCAGAGCAGTATGTCCCACATGTGTAACATGTTAAATGAATACTGTTTTTTGCAGTGTAAATCTGAACTGATTTGAAATGTTTTGCTTTTATCCAAGCAAAAGGCAGCTGCTTTAGTGTCTTAACACACTGAATCCCAGTGATGAATACTGTTTATATTTATGAGCTTTGTACTGGCTTGTTTCTACCAGTCATGTTTAGTAACTCTCGCTTTTCCATAATTAATAATTGCTGGAGTGAAGAACACGTGTATCTGAATCTCTGTACGATGGAGAGAGTCAGAATGGACTTTGGCAGAATCCTCTGCATCAATCACTGATGGCAAACACACTCTTTCTCTTCAATGATTCTTTCCATATACGTACAAATCACTATTTTCTTTATTCTCTTCATTGCTTGTTCATTTTTCCTTCTCCTTCTCTCTGTCTCTCACCCCTTTGTGTTTTCATAATTATTTTGTTTTCCTCTCTTTCAAGCATCTGTTATTAAACCACAACCACAGAAGCAGTAGAATGTTCTTCGTGATCATTTACACCAATCACAGCCCAGCTTTTGTGCCATGAATTGCAACATTTTAACCAATGTTAAGGATGAATGTTGGGTTGTGGGTTAGTATGGAGTATTCATGTGTCTGGCATGTGTTTCACATGAAAAAGTTTATCATTTCTGAAAATAGCAGCATTTTAATATAAAAATAACCGCACTCATTGCATTGATTAGAAATAATGAGGAAGAGAAAAACATTTAAAAGGAAACAGAAAAAACTAAGTGGTTAGAGCTAATCCAACAGAAATAAAAAAATTAATTACAACAATAATAATAAATTATTAATTAAATTATGTACAAACCCGATTCCAAAAAAGTTGGGACACTGTACAAATTGTGAATAAAAAAGGAATGCAATAATTTACAAATCTCATAAACTTATATTTTATTCACAATAGAATATAGATAACATATCAAATGTTGAAAGTGAGACATTTTGAAATGTCATGCCAAATATTGGCTCATTTTGGATTTCATGAGAGCTACACATTCCAAAAAAGTTGGGACAGGTAGCAATAAGAGGGCGGAAAAGTTAAATGTACATATAAGGAACAGCTGGAGAACCAATCTGCAACTTATTAGGTCAATTGGCAACATGATTGGGTATAAAAAGAGCCTCTCAGAGTGGCAGTGTCTCTCAGAAGTCAAGATGGGCAGAGGATCACCAATTCCCCCAATGCTGCGGCGAAAAATAGTGGAGCAATATCAGAAAGGAGTTTCTCAGAGAAAAATTGCAAAGCGTTTGAAGTTATCATCATCTACAGTGCATAATATCATCCAAAGATTCAGAGAATCTGGAACAATCTCTGTGCGTAAGGGTCAAGGCCGGAAAACCATACTGGATGCCCGTGATCTTCGGGCCCTTAGACGGCACTGCATCACATACAGGAATGCTACTGTAATGGAAATCACAACATGGGCTCAGGAATACTTCCAGAAAACATTGTCGGTGAACACAATCCACCGTGCCATTCGCCGTTGCCGGCTAAAACTCTATAGGTCAAAAAAGAAGCCATATCTAAACATGATCCAGAAGCGCAGGCGTTTTCTCTGGGCCAAGGCTCATTTAAAATGAACTGTGGCAAAGTGGAAAACTGTTCTGTGGTCAGTTTTCTGTGGTCAGTTTCAGCGAATCAAAATTTGAAGTTCTTTTTGGAAAACTGGGATGCCATGTCATCCGGACTAAAGAGGACAAGGACAACCCAAGTTGTTATCAGCGCTCAGTTCAGAAGCCTGCATCTCTGATGGTATGGGGTTGCATCCAAGTTCTAGAACAACATATGCTCCCATCCAGACGTCATCTCTTTCAGGGAAGACCTTGCATTTTCCAACATGACAATGCCAGACCACATACTGCATCAATTACAACATCATGGCTGCGTAGAAGGATCCGGGTACTGAAATGGCCAGCCTGCAGTCCAGATCTTTCACCCATAGAAAACATTTGGCGCATCATAAAGAGGAAGATGCGACAAAGAAGACCTAAGACAGTTGAGCAACTAGAAGCCTGTATTAGACAAGAATGGGACAACATTCCTATTCCTAAACTTGAGCAACTTGTCTCCTCAGTCCCCAGACGTTTGCAGACTGTTATAAAAAGAAGAGGGGATGCCACACAGTGGTAAACATGGCCTTGTCCCAACTTTTTTGAGATGTGTTGATGCCATGAAATTTAAAATCAACTTATTTTTCCCTTAAAATGATACATTTTCTCAGTTTAAACATTTGATATGTCATCTATGTTGTATTCTGAATAAAATATTGAAATTTGAAACTTCCACATCATTGCATTCTGTTTTTATTCACAATTTGTACAGTGTCCCAACTTTTTTGGAATCGGGTTTGTAATATCATTTAGGATGTTAAATTTAAAATATTATAAATTATATACCATAATATATAGTAAGTAAACAAATAAAAGAGTTTTGGGTCAGTATAATGTTTTAAAAGAAATTAATACTTTTATTCAGCAAGGATGCATTAAATTGATCAAAAGTGAATGTATAGACATTTATAATGTTACAAAAGATTTCTATTTCTAATAAATGCTGTTTTAAAATTAAATTAAAATCTTATTCAAAGTTTTCCCCAAAAATATTAAGCAGGACAACTGTTTTCAACATTAATAATACGTTTTTTTTTAGCAGTAAATCATCATATTAGAATGATTTCTGAAGAATCATGTGACACTGAAGACTGGAGGAATGATGATGAAAATTCAGCTTTGATCAGAGGAATAAATTACATTCTAGTTAAAAACTAAGTTATTTGAAATTAAATCTTACTGACCCAAAACTTTTTTCATTTGTTTATTTAAATACATATGCAGATCATGTAAAATAAATTCAGGTTACAATGATGGCCAATTTTTGAAAATGAGATTAAAAGTGGCTTAATTTGCCTGAAATAACCCTTTATTCTATTGTTTAAGAATAAATAATAGTATTCTATCATGCGATAAGACGACATAATCATACCACATATTGAGTTTTGGTGTCACTAATCCCCATTATATTCCAAATGAATATGTAGTGTGTATGTATATGAGAGTGTGCTGGGTGTTTTAGTGTTAATATATTGATTAATATGTGTGTGTGTGTGTGTGTGTGTATTGTGATGATTGCTCTTTTGTGTCTGCGCATGCTTGGGCAGCTGTGGATGGCTGTTCATCAGTCTCTCATTTAAGGCGTTATGGTGGATAGATGAGCAGGCAGCAGTGATTTCTGGCATGGGGACTAATGCATGTGTCTGTATGTGCATAAATGTGTGTGCATTGTGTATTGTAAACGTGGCTCCTCCTGTGTGTGTGTGTGTGTGTGTGTGGGGTGTGTACGTATGTTCCCTGTGTATCCATAATCCTGCTGAATGATCCAGGCTTTGATGAACATATGAAAGCCAAGGAATGTATACAGGTGTGTCCCAGCATGTAATGCAGAGAGACAGAGAGAGGACGTCTCTGTTAAAGGAGTCATATGCAATCATGAAAGCTGTACTATATCTCATAATCCAAACACTAATATCTGCCATGTGTGTTTAGACAGTGATGCTTTGGACTCTTATACTATCTGTAACTCATAAACATTCTCCTTTAACAATGAAAGCTGAACACAATACAAATTAATAGTGTTTTTGTCTCTCTTTGATTTCTGCTTAATTTTTTTTTTTTGTGAAAATGTAGCTACAAGTTTGAAGGAGGGATTCGAGTCATATATAGAGACCAGAATATCATAGACAATTGAGAGAATTGGCTGTTTTGACCTTTTGAGCAAATAAGCAGCCGACTAGCAACCAGCTAGCAACTATTAATAATTATTTTTGTTAATTGAAATAAAGCTGAAATAAAATAAAAAAATATTAGATGAAAAAGTTAAACCAAAATTAAAAATGTTACATTGCCAACTAACTGATTCCATGTTTTTTGTCAGTAAGGTCTGAGGATAATCTGATTAAATTTTTGTGAAAATCAGAGCAGCGCTTTAGGAGGAGTTCGAGAAACTAGGTTTTTAAAGTAAATCAAAATGGCAGACTATGGCAAATTTGGCATCTATGTTCTCGGCATGACCCAAGGAATTTATTAAGACCAGTTTCATTACAATAGGAAAAATTAATCGAAAGCTATTAGCATTTTTTGAAACTTCATTATAACTCTTGACAATAAGGTGGCGCTGCCCTGAAACTTTTTGAGTACTTTCAGAGCATGGTGCCGATGACACGTAACAAGTTTCGTAATGATATGCCAATGTGGTCGTAAAATATAGCATTTTACGCCAAAATTCAAAATGGCCGATATTGGGTATCGTCAAAGTCCCTTTAAGACAAGTCATTTCACTCGGCGGCCATCTTTGAAACGCCTCTCGTGCATGCAATGCAGCTCCTGTCTCTTTGAATGGGGAAAATGGGGAAATTCTCCAAAACTGTTTGCCAAGCTTACAATTAAATTTCATATTTGAAATCACCAATGCAGTCTGACAACAACTGTCTCATAAATTTTGTTTCTAAATGCACAGAAGTCCACTGAAGGCAAGTTGATTTGAACCCATGTGCAGTTTTATTGAATATAATCCAAAGTGACAAAGACTTGACTTAACACGAACAATACTAGACAAGAGACAATGGAAACATAAGGCCTACACACAAGACTAATGAGCAAACAAGGGACACCTGTGAACAATCAAACAATTAACTGGTCTAGGAGGAGTTCGAAAAAGTAGTTTTTTTTGGAAAATTCAAAATGGCGGGAAAATTCATAGGGTGCAATCGAATCATCTTGAGCCAAGGAATCAAGGAATTGAGACAATTTTGTTTCTAGCACTTACGGTTTAAAAGTTATTAGCATAAACATGAGTGCAAATTTGGGCAGTTGTTGCCACTACAGAGATTGAGTTAGAGACTCCAAAATTGCTGTGGTTACTTTTCAGACTGTCCTCTATCTGTGTGCCAAATTTCACAACTTTTTACCATACGGTTCTATGAGCTGCCATAGACGCATTAGCGGAAGAAGAAGAACACTAACAGATACAATAGGTGCCTAGGCACCTTCGGTGCTTGGCCCCTAATAAAATGCTCTGTACCCATTAGAAATCATATAGAAGTGCCCTGCATCAAAGCGGTGACTTGTGCATGGGCGAGCATCACTCACATCTTCCGGAAATGTTAAAATCTAGTTCTTTTAAAAAAGGTAACAGAAAACTGAATGCTTTATTTACCTAAAGCCAATTTGTAGTCCCATCTGGCACATGGCGAGTCTTAATTTTGGACCTTTTGTACATGTGTGTGTTTTACAGGCTTGTGCAGGAGTGTCTGCCCCCCGCTGGCTCAGGGACACCCTGCACAAAAGAAGCTGCATTCTTCACATTCCCTCTGAGGAGAGTTCCCGTAACCTGAGGTGGAGTGAGACATCAGTCCGTACAACCTGTGCAACCTGGAGCTCTCCGAGCCTGGTATTCCGAGAAGACGTCATTCTGTACAGTAAACCTCAGCTGAACTACAGTATGATGTCATAACTCCTCTGGCACATGCGCTTAAAGTCAAGATGAAATCAGAACTGACCCCATTTATTTTCTTAATAACATTCCATGATTCATAACTGCACATTATTCTAAAGAAAGAAAATGTTAGTCTTTGTCAGTGCCATTGAGAGAGGCTCTGGTCTTCGTAATCATTCATCAGTTGCTCCGCCTCCAAAATGACTTTCCTTTTCAATGACATCATGAATCCCTCTTAAATTTTTTCATCCTTTCCCCTATAAACACTGTGCTTCATTCTGGTATGTAACACCCACTTTTCATGATTCAATCAGTTCCCAAAGGAAAAAAAAATATTCCCTTATCCTTCCAATATACTATAATTCCCATACTTCAAAATGAATTCCCACATACTCATAAAATATACTTTTTCTCTCTGCATTTCTTCTCTTCTCTAGCTTTTTCCTAATGTAGTTGTATAATAAACCTGGAATTGTATATTACGAATATGGCCTTTTGACAAATTGCTTTTTTCCCTCTTTTCTAAGTTGCTTTGGATAAAAACATCTGCTAAATGCATAAATGTAAATATTAAATATGCATTGAACTGCAATAAGTCATATTACGGAAGTGAAATGAGTTGCAAATGGCATTTCACGTTGACTTTGTTGACTTAATACACATCTAACCTGGTTAGTATTTTTTGGTAAACACAAGCCAAAATAGATTTTCCACATCTATTTATTGTGATACTTTACGTCTTTTATTTATATTTATGCATTTAAAAAAAATAATTGATTGATTGATTGATTTGCAAGGGAAGTAACTGGCTTTATTTTGTTTTACATGTAACCAGAACAGGATTCCCTTCCCCTCTGTACATTCGGACCCGTGTCAAAAGGTCATCACCCTTGTGGCCTTGTGTGCTCCAGCTGTCGCGTACGTCAGGAGGTCCTGAATCGTTTCAGCCTTAAAATAGTTTGCAAACTTTAATTTTAGGAACAACTTGGAATAACCATTGGCTCCCAAGCACAGCACTGTTCCTATGCTGAATAGTTCACATGCAGAAGGTAAGACAAAGCAAGTTTATTTATGTATTTTATTCACAATGGTGATTAAAAGTGCTTTACATTGGTCTATTATAAGGATTAGTTGATTCTGATTGGTATCTAATTAGTATTCAACATACATTTGTTTATTTTATTGGTGAGCAGGCATGTTGTCAGCAGAATAATGTAGTCAGATTGCCATTATTGCAAAATAAACACCTTCTGCGCAATACAACATTTTTAAAATGTTTTCAATATGTATTTTATGATACTAGACAAATAAAGAACTCTTTCTTTCTACATTATTTAGGATATTACCTTAACAAGGGCTTTCCTTTAACTGGATGATTGCACTAAAAAAGTTTTCTCCTGCTACACCCATCAAATTAAATGAGTCAAAAAATACTAAAAGACAGTCTGCAATCAGTGCAATGGACTAAAAACTTGCAGACAAAAAAGAGAGAGAGTGTAAATGAAGTCCCACACTGTAAACTTCCCGCCTACCCATAGTACTAACCAATCAGAAGCCGAGCATTTTCGGTACTGCTCTCCGATTGGCTGCTCGCCGCGTGACTGACAGTCTGTGTGAATGAAGTTTTTTCCCACTTTGGCTCCGCGAAGTTTCAGTGACGGGGGCATCACTGCAGCGCACTGAAGGGAAGGAAAGAACAGAAGGGAAAAGAAGGGAGAGAGGTGCCCCATCCATCCATCTATCCATCCTCTGAATTTTCCTGCAGGACTTTATTACCGTATGGCTGCATGAGATGCTTTGAGCTCTCGCGCTTTCTCTCTCCGGGACTGTTGGGTTACTGCTTCTGTCCTGATATCAAGCAGTTGTCATAATAATATAATCAAACTCTACGCGTCAGGACGGACGGACGCAGGTGGTCATGGATACACCTATCAGATGGAAAGTAAAGCGGAGGTTTAAGGAGGTGCGGCTGTCGGTACTCCTAGTATTCCTGATGTTTGTCACCTCACGAGTCAGCGCAGGTAAGCGGCGAATCAGCTGTTCCCAAACTGTTACTTTGTGCCGCGGGCCGCGCTCACCCGGGGCTGCGGTTTTCTTGCGCGAGCGCATTCCACGGTCAGTCCCCCGTCCCGGGACTGGAATGACCGGAGGAGGGGATGGGGGGGGGCCCTAGAGTGAGATTTTCGCGTCCAAAGTTCCGTGGCCGTGACTTTTGTTTTGCACTTTTGTGCGTCAGGGAAGCATTAGAGCAGCGACGAGTAACGGAATCAGGGAAGTTTTCCGTGCGATGCAACAAATAGATGAGGAAATCGTGATGCACCATCTATTGTGGCATCAAACTCGTTTACGCTGCTCCCCGTTGGTGCGACACTCAACTATTCTTATGCAAATGAGCAAATAAAGACGTCATAGTAGAATTCTGGATGTAGAATTCCATGTGTGTGAAAAAAGTTCTTTTCGGCTCTTTTTGCAGTGTGCATTAAATTCTTCACTTCAGAATATTGGTTTCTGGCATCTGTAAAGCAGCATAGAAGGCATAGTTTTCAAGAACTAGAGAATAAAAAGTTCTTTGGAATTTAAACTCTCCTGCACTCTTAAAAATAAACATTCCGCAGGAGAACCTTCTTAAATTCTGCTTTAGAAAACCATTTGTGTACTGATGCTTCACCAGAACCCCCCAAAAACCAATACGCTGATCTAAAGAACCTATACAGTGTTTTGGTTTCTTTGCTGAATCTCTGAGACTTCAAAGAACCAATGAAGAAGATTCAGCTTTAGGGGTGTATCAGACTATAATCAACGCTGATGTGTGAACATAAACCATACAGCCTAGTATGGTTTTTGTAGACTTTTTGTTTCAGATGCTTTTTAGGGGATCTAATAGTTTTCCTCCAGCAGGCGCGCTGGCTGCAGAACGTAATTGGAAAAATATGCAGGATGAGAAACACACCAGGAGAGAGAGCGACAGAGAGTTTATGTTTTTCCATAGGCTCATAAAAACGAACCTATCACTCTGGCTCTCCTTTTGTTTAGGTGAAAGACAGATGAAAATGATAGATAAATGTAAATAAATGCACGTTATTCTCATCGAAACGTCTTGGCTCCTGGTAGATGGTCTGTAATGAAGAACATCAGTGGGTCAGGGTGGAGTCGCCGCGTGTCTTCTCTAGTAGATCAGAGATGCTCGAGGTCAAGCTCGCAATTATCTTGTAAACCACTTATAGAAGGACTCACCCAGCGGACTATATAGAACAGTTATTGTAGAGATATTTATATGCATTTATCAAGTCACATGCATTTTGAAATAATCAGCAATATGTCATTTGTTAAAAGTCAAGAGTTTCTTTGTTGTTTAATCAATATCCCCTTTTGCATGCAATATGTATGAACATTTTTCTTTTTTAGAATATAAAAGCCAACTTTCTATGGTTAGATTATTTGTTTGGCATCTGGTTTTAGTATTCTGTGCTCTGTATATTACACTCAGATTTGAGATTGTGAAGTTTACTAGTTGTGAACGTGAATCTGTGGTTTGTACAGTAATGACGGAGCCAAAGCAGACAGGATATGATCTCTTATTCTCATCCTCCTGGTTTCTCCAGCCTGTCCCAGGGAGTACCTCCCTCTCTCTCTCTCTCTCTCTCTCTCTCTCTCTCTTCTGGCTGGAGGGAGGGCAAGAAAGAGCGGGAGGGATCGAGGGAGGGGGGTTGGAAATTCTGCTCTGCATGTGTGATTAGATTCGTGTCTGGTCATGGCCATTTGGCTTATGGAATTATTGAGCTGTTTTAATTATAACAAGAACATTTTGATCGAGGAACTTCTCAAGAACATGCTTACTTACAGCAATGATATATACAAGAATTCCATGATTCCATGATATAAAATCAAGATTCTAATTAGAATCTCAAACTGTTTCATAATCTGACTTTAACTTAAGAACGTTTTATTCTCCAGTTCTTTAGAAAACCATCATGTACTGGTGCTTTAAAGATCCCATAATGCAAATCACTAATCTGAAAAACCTATAATTAAACATCAAGAGCGTTTTTAATCGTCAAAAAACCATATAGCAACTCAAGAACCCTATAAGGTTTCCACGGTCATGGAAAACCTGAGAAACTAGGAGTTTTATAGACCTGGGAAAGTAATAGAGATCAAAATAGAGCATATTTTTCTGGTTTTGTTTAGCTCTGAAATATTTCATTGAAATTGCTCTTTGTAGACACAATATAATCATGAGTGGATGGATAAATTATGGAAATTATTGGTCAAGAGGTGTGTAAACCTGTTTAGACAGTCAAAAAGGGTTCTTTGCTTTACTTTAGAACCATTTATTTCCATTAAATGTATCCTAAGTGATGAGCAGTGAAAACTTGTCAACTTAATCACTTTTGCTTGCATGAGTCAAGGCTGAATTAATTAGAGTGATTCATTGACTTGACTATACGGGACATCCGTCACAGAGCATCTGCTAGAATGATGCTCATTAGAGTCAAATTGAATTTAAATTGATTAGTTATTTGGTTTCATTCACAGTCTAGAATGCTTTGGGCTCTGCTCTAAATACAGCTGCGATGCCTATGTAGTGTATAGACTTCATTTCTGTATGCTTCCAGTTTTTTTAGCGTACATGTGTAATGCAGAAAAGATGGTGGATTTGATCCGCAGCCAGACTCACAAGTTTTCAAGGATGCACTTTATGGAGCTGTGAAGCTGAGTCGGTCAGCAACACTTACTGCCTCCACGGTGATGTCATGCAGTGGGTGGGGCTAATTAAATCTGCTGGTAGAGAATGACGTGCTGTCGTAGCAAAGTTTACGATGGGACTAGCAGTGCATTGTGGGATACAGGGGAGCTCTTACGTCAGTGTAGACAGAAGCTTGTAAAGGCAAAGATGGCCAACGGTGATGCTGCTGCACTTCCTGTGCAGGGCTATTCTGCTTTATTACTCACACATTAATGCTGTTTTATGAGATTTTTTACGAACACTCTCTGCGAACCGGCCCTGTTGGGTGTGCTTCACTTTTGAGAGAACACGAATGCCTTTTAACAAATGGCATGTTGTAACGATTGTTTATTGCCCACGTGTGTTGTTTCTGGTTTTGGTTACTCTTGTTGTTGTGTTGTGGAGACCCTTAAAGTCTTCAGAGGAGAAGTTTGGAGCCAAAATTTCACACCCTTGGAGCCTTTCAAAAATGTTTCTAATGTAATGAAAACAAGCTGTCCATTTCAGCTGTCCTGACTCTTCATTCAGCGATTGATATAGTAAGAATCAGAGAGGAATATTAACGTCGGGAAGAAATCAAATTGGTATTGCCTTTGGCTCTATTGGTCCCATTAACATAACAAGCGTGTTTTCCTCTGGCTATTAAAAGGTACCAGTCCAGTTCCAACAGGATGAAGGGTTTCCCTCCTAATCAAACTCCCAGAATTCCTTTTTGCATAAAAACGATCCTGTACGGTATGCAAGATTAAAATTAGTATGTTACAAATCATAGCATGTTGAAAATGTAATGTTAAAGGTGCCTGGATGAATGGCATACTATTTAAAATGGATTTTCTAAATATGCATCAGTCTCATACTCTCCATATTAAATAGTATGCAAGATTAAGAGTAAACATCCTAAATCATAGTATGCAGGAGAAAGTATGTCAATAGTGACTGGTTGTCAGAGTGTGCAGGTATGCATCAGTTGACATACCATCTATCTTATATAGCCTGCAATATTAAGATTAGTGCATCTCAAATCATAGTATTTTACATATTTACAATGGATTGAAGTGTGTTTCTGTTTCACATACTATCTATCTTATATAGCATGCTATGTTAAGATTAGTACATCTCAAAAAATAGTATATTGAACGTGCATGGATGGTTACTATTTACAGTGGATTTTTGAAGTATGCATCTTGTGCATACTATACGTCATACAAAGTATGCAAGATATAGATTAGTGTGTGCTTTTCACATGCTCTCAATATTGTATAGTATTCAAGATTATGATTAGCACATGCAAATCATATTATGCTGTAAATAGTATGTCAAATGTGAGTGGATGGCATAGTATTGACGATGGAGTTTTGAAGTATGCAATTAAGTAAGATTAGTGCATCTCAAACTATAGTATGCTGAAAACAGTATGTCAAAAGTGATTGGATTTCGGTATTTACAATGGATTACAATTGATATTTTTGAAGTATGTTTCTGTTTCACATGCTATTTATCTTATATAGTATGCTATGTTAAGATTAGTGCATCTCAGAAAAATTGTATATTGAAGGTGCATGGATGGTGTACTATTTACAGTGGGTTTTTGAAGTATGTTTCTGTTTTATCCATCTTATATAGTATACAAGATAAAGATAAGCATGTCCCAAATCATAGACAATAGCATGTCAAAGGTGTCCAGATAGCATACTACACCTGATGGAATTTTAAAGTATGCATATTTTCACAAACTAATCTTATATAGTATTCAAGATTAGGATTAGTGCATTCCAAGTCATAGTAGTTTATGCTGAAAATAGTATGTCCTGGTACCCAGATAACATACAACATCCAGTTTGAAGAATATGCATGCTTTTTGGGCTAATTGGCCATAACCACACAAGATTTGATTTGTATTTTTGATGCAGTGCTGTCTTGCTTCATACTTAAAAGCACAAACTTTTCCTTTCCGAGCACAGTATGTACTTTTCAAATTTAGTATAAGTATGCAAATTGATAGTTGATGTGAATAGATGCTAGTCCAGTATATTTTGTGTATTACGTAAGACCAGATCAGCCCTCGGCCCTGTACTTGCCTTGAATGTCTAGGAGGTCCAGCTCTGGGATCACAGGACAGTTGTATGTTGTACGTTTTGTACTGTATTAGACAGTGCTGTTTTTGTGGCCAAGTGTAGAAGTGAAGTTTTTTTTTTCCCTCTTGGTTTGTGTGGTTTGGGCTTTATAACGGGTGTTTTAGAGTTGCATTGTTTTATGATTGAAAGTGTTTCAAGTCTCCCTTCAATCTAAAGCCACATTTGGGAGTGTGATAGTTGGTGAAACCTTTAAGGTCTCAGTTCACACACTATAAAAAACAGATATTGCCTCTTTCAGGACCAAACCCTGACCCACATGTCTGTTGGGTTCACATATAAAGTTCACTGTAGTTGCTCCATTCCTGCAGATAGTTTCTCATGGATCATTATTTTCAACTAGTGTTTTATATATAGCAGACATACTGAAGACGAGATAGCAAATTAGATTTTTTTTAATATTCGAGTAAATTACAAGAAAGATATGTATATGTAATACACATATAAACAGAATATATAATTTTTTTAATATTGATTCAGTTGAATTGGTTCACAAAGCTACAATGCAATATTTGAAACTTAATTGAACAATAATGATTAACAGCTGTATTTAACAAAATATTTATTTCACTTGAGTGATGACTCAAAAGAATCAGTGAATCGTTTTCTGAACCAATTCATTGAATCAAATGGTCTGATTTGCTCAAATGAATCTTCTAGTGAGAAAGGAGGGTGAGACGTGTTTCAGAGAGAAAAGACCAGAGTAAGAGAGGGGAAAGTGAAAAAACAAGTGATTGAGGGGAGAAAGGAAGGTGAGTTATAGTAGTTAATGACAGCAGACCTACAGGAGATGAGGTCACCGGGTCAGAGGTTAAAGGTGGCATACTGTGGGTGGTGCTCTTCAGATTATGACCACCCCAGAGGTTTACAGTGCCCCACCTCGAGACACAACGTCTGGAAAACACATCACTTTGAGTAGGATCCATTTCACACTGTTTTGACGTGAAAAGTGACTTAAAACGGTTTGTCAATTTTATACTTAAAGTTGGTGACTTGTTAATGTTCTTGTTAAATCAAGCATAACTATTATTATTGCACCTACACTACCGTTCAAATGTTTGGGGTTGGTATGAATTTTTTTCTGCATTTATTTGATTATTAAATGGTTGAAAAAATTCTAAAGAGTTTGAAGGACCATATCTATAGACCAGAATATCAGAGATTTGTGAGTGTGCTCTTTTAACTTGGCAACAACCTAGAAACCACCCAGAACACCCTAGAAACCACATGGCAACATGCTAAAACATCTCAGAACACCTCAGCAAAGGCATAGCAACTCCCTAGCAACCACATAGAGCATCCTAGAAACCCCATAGCAACATTCTTAACCTCTCAGAACACCTCAATGCATAGTAACTCCCTAGCAACCACATAGAACACATTAGAAAGCCAACAATTCTAAAACCTCTCAGAACACCTTAGAAACTGCAAATCAAATCACCAAGAACCTCGTAGAACACCCTAGACATCCCATAGCAACATTCTTAAACCTCTCAGAACACATTTGCAACTGCATATTGAGCCCATAGCAACCACATAGAACACCCTAGAAACCCCTATAGCAACATCCTCACTGCATAGCAACTCCCTACCAACCACATAGAACACCATAGAAACCCCATCGCAACATTCTTAAACCTCCCAGAACACATTTGCAACTGCAAAGTGACCCCATAGCAACCACATAGAACACCCTAGAAACCCCTGTAACAACATCCTCACTGCATAGCAACTCCCTAGCAACCACATAGAACACCATTGAAACCCCATAGAAACATTCTAAAACCTCTCAGATCATCTTTGCAACTGCATAGTGACTCCATAGCAACCACATAGAGCACCATAGAAACCCCATAGCAACATTCTCACTGCATACCTACTCCCTAGCAACCGCATAGAGCACCCTAGAAACCCCATATCAACATTCTAAAACCTGTTAGAACACCTTAGCAACTGCAAATCAAGTCCGTAGGACCCATATAGTACATACAGTAGAAACCCCATAACAGCATTCTTAAACATCTCAGAACAACTTTGCAAGGGGGGGAGGACAGGTTTTTAGTATTTCGGATTACACCTGGTCTTGATACAGCCTGCCACCCCTACTGCTCACACATACACACATTGTCGTCTTCCATGCATGCGTGTGTGTGTGTGTGTGTTTAGATCTCTGGTTCCCAGAGTTTGAAAGTTGAAGTTTTTGAGTATTGTATTTCTGTCTGCTCTGTTCTGTATGAATGGACTCTTTCACAGAGCATTTAAACGGACGCCATGTTTGGGTGTCTGGCTTCTCTGGAGTTCTAAGCACCCCTACGACGGCCTGAGGTTCCCCTGGGCTGTCATGAAGCTCACACATGTGCACACACTTCCTCTAAAATAACATTCCCTACATACCTGCACTAGAGCTGCTAACTCGGTGTCAGCATGACTAGAGCACCCCAGAGCATCATGGGATATGTGTGTTTTTGGAGCAAAAAGCCACAGATGGACCAGCATAGATGGTTTTCTTTTATTTCTTGGCATTTGGGACTGGAGAAATAAGAGCGAGTGAGAGCGAGAGTTTGTGTTCTCACATCTGGAAGCTATAGCCGTCATTGTGCTGTCTGCTGATCCCAGAGAAAAAGAAGGAAAAAAGAGGAGGAAAAAAAGGAAAAATGTCTTCCAGATGTTTTTTCCCCTCCCCTTGCTGTGGAACAGCAGAGGAATAAAATACTGTTTCATTAACACAGAAGAAAAATACATAGTCCTCGCAGTGAGGAAACGAGTGCGATTGTCGGTACGGAGGGTTGCAAAGCGCGCTTCGAATTCACACTAATCACAAAACGGTTTGTTTTTCTACGTATTCGGCTCTTTCAGCGGTTATGCCCATGCAGACCTACTGACCCGACCCTAAATCTGTTTATTTGTGTGTTTGTGTGAGATTGCAGAGCTTTTTTTGAAAGAGAGAGTGAGATATGTCAATCTGTTTCTTCAAGGTTTTTTTCTTTCATTCTTAGAGCCAGATGACTTACACTGCAAAAAAAATCATGTTCCATTTAATTAAAAAAATATATTTTTTCTACCCCGGAGAACTATAAACATCCATAATAATATATATATATTTTTAATTGAATTAATGAATTAATTACTTTTATGTTAAATGTATATAGTAAATGTATATAGTAATAATATAATTAATATAATATAATAGTACTTTGCCAATTGTCTACATTTTGCACAGTTGACAATTGTTTTCTTGTACGAAGCATAAATCTCTTTTAAATTTCTTAAGATTTATACTTAAATTTGATAGTGGGGCAATAAAAATACACTTAATTCATATATATTCTCTGAATATCATCTTAAACTAAATTAATCTTGTTTTAATGTTTTGATGTGTTGGAAAATTTATGGAAAGTAAGTCAAAATCTATGCGATGTTATCATTTGAAAATATGATCACAAATAGGTATTTATAACAGAAATCATATGAATCACAAGCTCAGAATGGCTATAATTTCTGAAACGGTTTTCCACGTATCATTTTTAAAAATGATATACATATTGATAGTTGTGTCATCGAGTTGCATTTGCATAAAGTTAAACTCTGATCGGTTTTGTTGCATCATCATCAAATTCTATCACTCATATCACCTCAAATCCCAACTATCTATGACAATGAGTGACTTCCTGTCGTTTTGTCTTTTGTAAACTTCTGTCATTGAGTATGATTGTGTATTTTGCTTGTGTGTGTGTGTGTGTGTGTGTGTGTGGTGACCTCTGTTGTGGCAATTAAGAACCCTCATATCTCACATGCCACATTCATGACCCTGAAACAGGGAATTATGGGATTGCCCGGGGTTTATGACCAGCACACATGCTCTCTCTTGCTCTTTATTGGGTTTTATGTGAGTGACTGCTGATCTATCTTTCCATCTTGTGGAAAGAAGAGAGTTTTTGTGACAAACAGATGAAAAAGTTCATTCATATGCCTCAGAAATGCCACAGATGTTCACATCACTACAAAACATCAGATGCCTGGATGCCTCGTCCAAATAGTGACCCACAAATTTGTTGTTTGCTCACTAAAATGTACCATTATAGCCATAGTTTCTGTTGAAATACTGTAGTTACTGTACTATTGTTATTGCAAGATAAGGGATCTTTTGCAAACAGGGTAAAATCCTTGCAGAATCACTTTTGTTAAGTATATTTTCATATGCCAGTAGTCACAAATACCAGTTTACCACAATTGTAGAAATAATAACTGAAGTAATTATGGTAATTTTAAGGAAACTATGACTACCATGGTAAATGTTTGTAAGGGTCAGTACACATGAGCTTTCAAAGCCTCTTTGAGCTTTCATAAGGTTTTCATTATCCTGTGGATGAGGAATCACTTGAGGGCAGCAGTTGGTCCTGTAATGCTTCATTTGAGCAGTATGCTAAAGGTTACGTGCTTGACTCTCATGTGTGTGTTTGTGTGTGTGTGTTTTACAAAGCTTTACAATACTGTACATTTCAATCAATCACACACATCTCTTTTTGTGTACAGCATATATTATTTATGGACCAATATTTATTTTAGTAAAGACCATCTCATTGGTTTCACTTTCCCCTTTCTATTTTATTTTATTTTTCATCTTATGTACCCTATTTTTTGTTTTGTTTTATCTTATTTTACATCCTAGAAGTGACCATCATATGTATTATTTTATTTTATTTTTCATCTTATGTACCCTATTTTTTGTTTTGTTTTATCTTATTTTACATCCTAGAAGTGACCATCATATGTATTATTTTATTTTATTTTTTCTTTATTGGCTGTAATTAGCACAACATTTCCGCTTTCAGTGAGGACAGTAAAATTATGTGTTGCACCTAGTGCACATAAAATGCAAAAATACTGTAGCGAGTGAGTTTTGTGCAGTTCAACATGTAGATCCAGTAGAATACAGTACAATGACATCACCAGCTCCTTTTTGACCTTGCACACCTTGATTATGCTCATGCTTCTGAACACTTTTTTGTTCTGTGAATACTTGAAGGTTTTCCTGGGTTACTGATATGTGGAGTCAGTAATGAGTGATTAATAATGTTCAGTGGGTTATTCATGAAATGTTTAGGGAACCCAGCAGGTCCAGACATGTGAGAAGAACTTTAGGATTCTGGAGTGGTGTGCGGAAAGCTGACATTCCTTCCACTGGCCTCATTCTGAGAATATAAAATAGTCTCTCTCTCTCTTTCTTTCTCTCTCTCTCTCTCTCTCTCTCTCTCTCTCTCTCTCTCTCTCTCTCTCTCTCTCTCTCTCTCTCTCTCTCTCTCTCTCTCTCTGTCTGTCTTTTTGCAGTAGCAGTAGCACATTATGAACTGGCCACAAAAACCACAGAAACGTTCAATTCTTTCCAGAAAGAATTAAACACACACACTTTACTCATGCTTCAGCTCAGGACAGAGAGGCTTTTGTTCCAGAATTGTAATAATCCAGCGATACTATATGTACAATAGTATGTCGTCTCACATGTGATTGAAGTCATTTTAATAAAACTGTGATGAGCTGTTTTATGATTTTCAGTATTTATGATTTTGATTTTGTAGTGCAGATATTACTGCAACAGAATAAAAAATAGTTAAGTGAAAAATTACAGTACCATTGTATTACCATGGGTACCAAATATTTTTTTTTACCCTGGTTAAACTATATTTCTGGTACATACCATGTTTTTAGTGCATGATATTATGGTAATTCTGCCTTTTTTTACATGATTATACCATACTTTTTGGGCATTTACCATGGTATTACCATATTTTTAGTACATGGTACCATGGTAATGCTGTTTTTATATGTACCATGATAATACCATGTAATTTTTGCCATTTACCATGATAATTCCATACATTTTTATACATGTACCATTGTAATGTATTTTTTATAAATGGTACCCTAGTAATATTGCTTTTTTACATTTACCATAGCAATACCATGCTTTTTGGACATTTACCATGATAATACCATATATTTATACTGTGTTTGTTTTTAAATGTACTATGATAATACCATATTTTTGAACATAATGCCATCATTATATCATGTACCGTACTATGTATTTAAAATACCATGGTACATGAATATTAGTAACATGATGTAAACACCATTGTATTTCCATCTGATACTGTCATTGTCTCTCAGTCCTTCGTCTGTCAGGGTTGTGCTGGAGTTTTGCTCTGCTTTGATCTTAGCATGGGGCTAGTTTTTATGGGGTTGGATGAAATTGAGGTTGAGTTTGAATGTTATTTGATGCTTTTAACGTGTGTGTCTATTTTGTCATAAATGTGTGTTTGATTTCATGGGAAGGGATGTATGCTGCTGTCTTCTAAGTGTGCAGTTGTTCCTGTGTGTGCTGATGCAATTGGATGCATTTGTACATGAATAGTGTGTGTGATTGAATTGTGGTACAGCAGCACATGAGTCATTGTTTCCAGTGTCTAATAATGCACACGCTGAACACCAGCCAGCGATTCAGTCAGTGAACGTGAGCCATTTAACATGGAAAAACAACACACTCTTTGCTGAAAGAGAAGCTGTTTTAACTGCACTAGATAATCAAAAACCATGAAAAGTGTTGTGAATGCTGCAGACAGATGAGATGTTTTCTGCTGAATCAGTCGGTCGTTGATTGCTGCTCTAGTTAGTGGAAACCAGTGAACACCACACGGTCTAACCAAACCACCAAACCACATACCATTATAGTGCACTTCAAACAGCCCACTGAAAGAGAGAGAGAGAGAGAGAGAAGAAAAATATATATATATAATGGTTTACAAGGAAATATACTTAAGCCACGTATAAGAAGCTCGAAGCACCTGGTCGGAATACCTGCAATTGTACCCGTTAGCCCTGTGAGCCCTGCCCTCCCTCTCGTTACAGCTCTGTCCAGGTCAAAGGTCAGTTGGTGGACAGTGACCTCCTAAATGTGGAAGAAGTGAGGTCGTAATATAGATGGCCATCACCATCCGTGCACCCACAGGGCACTCCTCCCTCTTGATTGGCTGCTGTTGGTTGAGGAGCTGTCAATCACTTAGATTGACCTATCATTAAACTGTCAGCACCGGCCTCCTAAAACCTCTCAGAACACATTAGCGACAGGATAACAATACACTCGAGTTGTGCACAATACACTATGCACTTATACACTATGTACTTGTGCACTATGTACTCAACCGTGTAGTGTAGTGAACATCGCAGTCTGAAGCCCCTCCCCCGCCGCTACGTAATTAAACCTGCGACAATTGAGTGCATGAAGTATCCAACATTCCACACTCAATTTTTTCGGTTAACCCTTAAATGCATGAATGTTTCGCCAATCATTATTACATATACGGGTCTTTAGCGACCCGGATCTATTTCTAACACGGATGGATCTCTACCGGTCGTGATAATATAAAATTCTCCTGATATTAGAGTAACAATTACAGAAGAATAAAATAAAGCATATACCATCATCACTGTCCTCGTCAGAGCTCATTTCCCAGTACATTCAGCATCTGCCTCATATTCGCCATCTCAAACATATTCTCAAAACCTCAGCTTCTGGCTGACAGCTTCTTCACCAGATCCACCTTCAAGTGATCGTGACAGTAATATTAGATTGCGTTTAGCACTTGCTCTGCAGTAAATCGCTGAGCCATTTCAAGTTTTTCCTGATGATTCTTCCTATTCTTTTGTTTTCTGCCTGCGGTAACTATGAGTGAAACGTCACGTCATCATTGTGTATCAGACATCGCCACCTTGTGGAATAAAGGTGAATAAATTGCATAAATTGCACTTATTCAGTCATCAAAGATTCAGTTATTGTCGTGCAGAAAAAATATACTTACACTGTTACACACCTCGGGTCGTTAGCGACTCTATACAATTTTTACAAAAAATGAATGGGAGAACAGGCATTCTTTTATAATTGTATTATTTTTTTCTTGTTATGTTGTTTATAATGAATTGATTGAGGAACACTAAGAAGGTTGATGTCTAACTTTAAAAAATGAATGAGGGGGAGGGTGGTGAATGACGTCCCGGGTCACTAAAGACCCGAGGTATGCGTTTAAGGGTTAATTAAGTGCATCATCTGGGTATTTAGTATAGGACACACCTTCGGAATATCATAGCAACATGCTAACAACTGATTAGAATGCCTTAGGAACCACCTAGCCCTGCGGTTTTGAACATGAGGGATGAGTTTCAGAAAGAGCATTTAACTGTTGTCTTATGCATGCAAGTCTTTCTCTCTCTCTGAAGGCATTGCTTCACAGATCTTACATTTTCCTGACACGCTTCCAAACCACTCAAATGTGTCAGAATCAAATGCCTCTGTAAAGCTGTGCTCCATTGAACAATGACATCATGATATGATTTAAATCAGTGACTGACAACTTTTTTAGGTTGTTTAAGGTCAGATTTTCATGGATTCTTCTAAAGTGGTAGCGCACACAAGCAATTTCTCCATCATTATGGTCTGATGTGGGTTTGTATTTTAATGCAACATGTGTTTCTGATATATGGAACATTCTAGGCATTCTAGAACATTTGAAACCCGTCTTGGTTCAGAATCCACAGAACTGCCGTAAAGATGAGACGTTTCACTCGGTCCAGATGTGCAGATATGCACAGTTAAGTTTTGTAAACGAACTCAAATCATTTCTGGTCTGTGAAATTAATTCTACTAGTTGTGACTATTAGTGTTAATAATGTTAATACTTTTAATATTTTTAAAAAGATTTTTAAAGAAATTAAAGGGTAAGTTCACCCAAAAAAAAAAATTCTCTCATCAATTACTCACCCTCATGTCGTTCCATACCTGTAAGACTTTCGTTCATCTTCGGAACAGATCTTTTTAATGAAATCTGAGAGCTTTCTGTCTGTCCCTCCATTGACAGCTACACAATTAGCACTTTCAAGCCCCAGAAAGGTAGTAAAGACATCATTACAGTAATCCATGTGACTCCAGTGGTTTAACCTTAATTTTATGAAGTGACGCAAGTGCTTTGTTTGCGCAAAAAACATAATTTACCACTTTATTTATAAAATATTAATCTCCAACGCGTTGATGAGAGCACCACGATGCATGCGTGTTGTGTTAATGCGAGAGCAGACGTTGCATGAACGCATCTTGGAGAAATGTCTCTGTTCTTTAGAACTTTATATTCATCAAAGAATGTTAAGTAATTCTAAAATGTTAAGTAATGTTCTTTTAATTATATAAAGCTTACATTAGCAGTTCATTAACAATGATAGTCCAGTGATGAGTCATGTGATTCCATCTGGGTAAAGGTTTAGCTGGTTGGCATGGCCCAGTTTGCCCCTGCTGGTAAATATCATAACTACACCATCTAGACCCTTCCTGTATATTCATATAGAGGGTATGCATCGACGCCATTTTCCCGCCGGAACTGAGTGGCAGAAGAGCTGCTGCGTGACTGGAGTTAATAGGGGAAAACGTGAGTAAAACAAATATATGGATATAATAGATATTGACATGCAGCCAGGAATCGTGTTTTCCTGACATTTATATGAGCCTGATTTCGATACATACATAAATATTTATCAGTTTCGAGAGTGAATCCCGCATGTATATGCGGATATGGGTCTATGTATTGAAGCGTGTATGTTGTCGCTTCTCAAGAATGGAAAACAAAAGTTTTATTCAAATTCTGAATATATTATAGGCCTATTAATTATTTTTTTATATCGCCTAGACAGCGCGTAAAGAGCGCTCCCTTTATAATCACTAAAAGCTGTCACTCATTCAATGAACGCAATCTCACAAAGTCCCATTATTTAATCAACATTATTCTAACTTCAACACCTGTGATTGGCCATTGCGTTGTAGAAAATCAATAAACATGTCTATGATTGGCTACATTACTCACCGAAAGGAAAACACGTTGGAAATTGAATCATTTGACGAGTGCAAAGACAGATACGCACTGGATCTTTTGCCTACTCTTTTTCACTAATAATATGCTATTAT
Organism: Coreius guichenoti; assembly: GCA_039654105.1. Lineage (NCBI taxonomy): Eukaryota > Metazoa > Chordata > Actinopteri > Cypriniformes > Gobionidae > Coreius > Coreius guichenoti. The sequence continues at coordinate 6,923,971 of CM077183.1, forward strand.
TACGAATTCTTACAGAGGATTACAGATCCTAGACCAGCAGTTATGGGCAGCTTTCCCCTTTAAAAGCAATCAGTAGCAGAAGCAGCAGGCAGCAGTGGTTTAGTGAGAAAATTACACGCTATTATCAAGTCCATCCCCCTCGGTCCGGAGGGGGCACAGGGATGTCCATGGGGTCCATGGCCGAGCCTCCCCCGACCCCCCCTCTGGCGCCGGGCCTGGTTTTGTGTGTTTTACACTGCATTCACGCTGTAAACCAATGCTGCCTCTCAGTCATTTTGCCACTCAGTGGGGCGTAACCGCAGTCACTCCAGCTGACCGTGATGTCACATGCATATCCTCTATTTGGGGAGGCTGCAGACCTGGAGCAGGCAGATATATGGCCCAGACAGTTTTACGGCCCAGGCAGTTTTACGGCCCTGTTGTTCCTGACGCGGCCAGTAGGGGGATATACAGCGAATTTAACCACTAAATCGAGGCTCGAAACGTACACAATAAGTTATAATGTCCATAGACGTTGACTAATTGCGTGGTTTTTGTTAATTTAAATATAGACGTTGCATTAATATATCAGATAGACAGTGCATTACTTGTGCGGACATGAGCAAGTGTCAATAGCAGAGGAGAAAACCCGCGTAATTTAAAAAAAATACAGTTATTGTGTCACGAAATATAGTTTTAAGAGGTTTTCAGGCGAGAATGTAGTTGTTTAAAGCTCATGTCTGTGGCTTATTTATAAAGATAAATTTGATCTGACGTTTTTGGAGTTGTGAGATCCAGGCGATCACCGGGCGCTCAGCGATCATTAACCCCGCCGAGAGCAGCCTTACCTTGGCTAGTCCTGACGTTTGCCGCTGGCTCTGATGTCTCTGTAGTGTAGTGGTTAAACATGGGGACATAGTTGTCTTTTTCTTCTCAGATGGCTAAATGGCCCTTGGAATTTTAGAAAGGGGTGAATTGTGTTTGTCTTCATAAAATGCTATGTAGGACACTGTTCTGTAGCTGTATGATAACCAACAGTGAATACTACAGCAGATAGCTATTTCATCGAGGGTCCATATGATTACACTGTATGTCTGATGGGCTAAATATGGTTAATATCTGAATGTAACTTTATATATAAATTCACAACATATATATATATATATATATATATATCACTCAGTCTCCTGTAGGCTATATATGAAAACATATGGTGAATATAACTAGGCTACAGTAGATCATATCCTCCTGGGACCCAGGAATAGACTTTTGTCCACTGTTGTGGACATTATATTTTAGTGAATTTCTCTGACACCATACATGTCACAGTTTTAAATCTGGATGTCCTGTAAAAAGCACAATCAGAGACACCAAATGTTTGGAGGTTGCATCATGAAAACAACAACTCCTTGGTCTTTAAAAATTACATTAATTTAGTGATCAAATTTAGCTCTCTTATGGAAATATGATAATATTTTGTAATTATCATTTAAATCTGACTAATTTTCAAATTGTTTGTCATAAATCAACATCTCAGGAAAATGTTATGGGGTTTCTAATCAAAATATGACTTTCTGGGATTGTGATAAAATCAGAACCTACTGGAAAGAGAGCACAAAATTACTCAAAAAGTTATTTGGAAATCTTTTGTTCCATCTCCAAAGGTATATCTTTTGAATTGTATCGTTGGTCTGCCTTTACTACGATAAAGAATGTATTCTTGGCAAAAAAAATAAAAAATAATTATGGTCATCCCCTCAGGTACCTTCGGTCAATATGTGGTTGAGTCAGGCCTCCGCTCTTTTACCATTGCAAAGACTAACTTGGGACCTCCATAAAAGACCGGATGCTTTCTGGTGTACTTGGTCCTCTTTTTGGAACTTTCTTAAAGCTGTTCAGTGACTGCTATCTCTTTATTTCAGTTTATATATTACCCTTGACAGATGCTTCCTTATTCAGATCAGATTTTGGGAGACACAAGTGTAAGAAATTATATATCAATATTCCTATGAAATATTAGATATTATTATAAAAATGTTGGCAATTATTACTCCCATTCTTTTCATTACATGTTGCCCCAAGAACACATTAATATGCAAATTAGATACAGTGTATAGATACATTGCATTGAATGGGACTACACATGTATGGCCATTTTACCCACATATTGCATAAAATAAAATGGTATATCAATTAAAAAAATCATGAAACCTAAAAATTGATTGGTAAATGAAAAAAAAAATCCCATTGTCATTTCATGTCTTTTTATTTTTTAAACAACTGAGTCCTGGTGTCCACTACAGTGGACATAACATCACATATGCATAAAATCTTTTTTCAAAAATATCTTTTTTCTTTTTTTATCCATTCGTTTATTGCTCTAAACAATGCAACAAATACTAAACATTTTTTGGGTCTCAGGAGGATATATAATTACATTGTCCATCTGACTATATTATTCATTTTCATTTCACAAAAACACTAAATTCATGCAATTCAGTTGGCTCTTGTAGGCTATGTAGACCAACAGTGAATTATCTACAGATATTTTAATCAGTAGTGCAGATCATTACACTGTCTATCTGATATATTAATGCAACGTCTATATTTAAATTCACAAAAACCACGCAATTAGTCAACGTCTATGGACATTATAACTTATTATGTAAGTTTCGATCTTCGATTTTATTTGGTTATTTCGCCGTATATCCCCCTACTGGTCGCGTCAGGAACAACAGGGGCAAAAAAATCTGTCTGGGCCGTATATCTGCCTGCTCCAGGCCTGCAGCCTCCCCCTTCTCGTATATTCTGTATCATTTGGGGTTGGTACAGTAAGATTAAAAAAAATTAAAAGGAGTGACTCCAAGGCTGCATTTATTTGATCATAAATACAGTAGAAATGGTAATATTGTGAAAATTAATACAATTTCAAATGTTTTCTATCTAAATATATTTTAAAATGTAATTTATTCCTGTGATCAAAGCTGAATTTTCAGCATCATTCCTCCAGTCTTCAGTGTCACATGATCCTTCAGAAATCATTCTAATATGATGATTTACTGCTCAAGAAACATTTTTTTGATGAATAAAAGGTGCAAACGAACCACGTTTATTTGAAATAGAAATCTTTTGTAACAATTTGTGCTTCATATTTTTGTGGAAACTGAAAATTTTACGTTACTATACAACACTGAGATGCCAAAAGTTAGGAAGAACCGACTATCGCAGCAGGATAACCATGTCCCATTAGTGGCACCGTAGAATGCGTTATTCATTTTCCATGCCTTTCCGAATTCGGAATTAGGCTTTAAATACATCCCTAATAATTAACATACATGCAAACTGCCTGTGGTAGGGTGTTTTAGGTGGTTGCCAGGGTGTTTCTGTGCAGCTGAGTGGTTGTATAGCATGTTCATATGCAGTTTCTAGGATATTCTGTATGTCTTTGTGATTGTTGTACTGATGGTGCTTAAGGTACTTAAGCTCATGGTTTTCAGTAAAAGTAATGCATGAACTTGGATGTTTTATGTCTGCCATCTAAATATGTGCATGTCGTTCTCTTATCTTGTCCATTTCCTGTTGTTTTGCGATTTAAAGTACTTAATCAGTCTGGTCACTATCTCATGATGGGAACAGAGAAAAAGAGAGAGAATTCATCTTGGCAACCGTCTTCCTGTGTCTCCTACATTCACCTTCCTGTGTGTGTTTGCGAGTTTCTCTGCCACATGATTGTGTGTTCACAAGGTCCAAACTGTTTCCCAACCCTGCATGCATATTGGAAGTATTTGCATGTCATGCTCAAGTGGAGGTCAAAAATGAGGATTTATTTTATACAGAACGACCTCAGTGACCCCAACACAGCTGAAGCTCAGAAACCCGCCCTCTGCTGAAAGCAAACTTGATTCTTGGCTGAATATTGAACATTTGTTTGATTCTCATGATGCTGTGATGGAGATCCAGGTCATCATGTGATCGGTTTGTTGTTAATTACCCGTCCTTTTAGTTTTAGTGGAACTTCAAGGTACATAAATTCATTTAAACAAATTTCAACCTTTTTTTTGGTTGACTTTGTAAGATTAATGCTTGCAAATCTCCCATAGGCCATGTTCAGAATCTGTATATAATATTAATATTTATACATTATCATTTAAAAGTTTGGAGTCAGTAAGAGTTTTAAAGAAATTAATACTTTTATTTAGCAAATAAGTTCTGTTCTTTTTGAACAAAGGATCCTGAATAAAAATGTATCACAGTTATCACAAAAATATGAAGTGTTTTAAACATTGATAATAATCAGAAATGTTTCTTGAGCAGAAAATCATCATATTAGAATGAATTCTGAAGGATCATGTGACACTGAAGACTGGAGTAATGATGCTGAAAATTCAGCTTTGATCACAGGAATAAATTACATTTTAACATATATTCAAATAGAAGGCAGTTATTTTAAATTGTAATAATATTTCATTTATTGTAAAATAATTTTACTATATTTTTGATCAAATAAATGCAGCTTTGGTGAGTATAAGAGACTTGTATTTGAAAACTGAAATGTGATTGGTCTTCTTTCTTACATTTATTTGCATATAGAATTATAATTTGTGGTATGTCTTGCATAATTTTTCTTCATGTGATGAGTGTCTTGACAGTGACATTTCATTTACACAAACAAAAAAAAAGTAGACTTGCCTAAAACATTCACATTATTCTTGCTGCTCTCGAAGCTGTGTTATTTCCTTCGGGAAATTCAGATCTAGTATTAGCATTACAGTAAAGCTCCTTAATTCACTATGATTTGATTTAATGAGCTTTTGAGAAGCTTAAACATTTATAATGTGATCAAACAGTCAAGTTTTGACCTGTTATAAACTGAACTGGGTTTTTGGTGTTACAGAGTTCCGGTGAGCTGTGCTGTTTTTTTTTAGTTAAAATATATCCAGCTAACAGGGAACGCTCTCAGAATTGGTTCTCTCAAGGTTATGAACAAACGTTCCAGTAACGTTAATAGAATGTTTGTTCAAAGTTATCTGGTCTTTAATTACTACAAACATTAGCACAAAATTGTTGTTTATACATCATTCATGGTTTTTTTTTTTCTGAAACATTTTAGTTATTTAATTAATTCATGTTACTAGATGGTTCCTAGAACATTCCGAGAACGTTCACATAACCAAGAAAAAAAAAGCATTTAAAAATCTGGACATTTTTAACGTGCTGAGAACATTTGGAAATTACCTTTTCATAACTTAATGGGAATGTTAGCAAAACGTTCTTCGACCGTATTTTTGTTAACTGGGTACAGTATATGCATATTTACCCAAAGCTTTTTCAAAACCAGTGCTTTCTTAATTACACTTGTGCTTTACAGATACTTTTCAACATAAGTCACTAACTTTTAGCTTTTAACATTTATAATCTCTTTCCAAAATAGCTCTCTGAGAACAGCAGTAGTTGTGTGTGTGTGTTGTGCAGTAAGTTAAGCAGTGTGTATTTTGTGTGTTGTGCGGTTTTGGATGTGGTTGTTTTGATGTGTTTATGTTTGGAACTGTGTGTGTGTGCATGTGGCGTTTTGCTGTTGATATGTAATTAAAAGTTGGCGCTGAAACCCAATACGTTTAATGCTCAGAGAGACGGAGAGATTAGTCATTATGTTTATTTGATTTATGCTTATTTCCTGTGCATTTTTATTTGCAGACATTTTTGTCTAATTATAATAATCTCAGGAAATGTGTGTGTGGCAGCTGATGTTTAGGAACAGCAATTCTTCCTCTTAATAAGTTGTGAACGGGAATGTTTACACACACCTGAGCTGTGGTCTGTGGGGTGTTTGCAGAGGGAAATACTGCGGTGACTGAGTAAATCTCAACAGGTGATGTTTCTGTTCCTTTGGGACGCCTCTTTAAGAGGGTAAACACACCACACACACACACAGTGTAAACACTCCTGCTGTGTGGTTGTAAGGTGAACCTGAGGGCTTTACCTGAGCAGGTCCTGTATGTGTGGGTGATTTTAAACATGACATTTTACAGGATGTTGATAGATTCCACTTTACCAGAGCTGTAAAGTATGTTGTAAAACATCAAATTCACTTACAGCTTAAATATGTATACACATACCTGCCTGAATGGGTAAAATACTGACAGAGTACACACAGCTGACACATAACCACTGCACTGAGAACACCATATATACATACACAATCCTATTGATCTGGTTGACACATGAGACAGCATACTAGTGTTTTTTTGTTTGTTTTTTACCATAGTAAGTTGTGTTTTTAGACCTAAAACTGTGGTAAAAATTGCTGCAATGCACTCTGCATAGTGGCTTTTTGCTTTTTTAAATTGCGGCAACAGAAATAAAAGGCACCAATGTTCAGTAAATTTTGAAATGTATTTATAATGATCATAATAATTGTTTTTCTGCCAGGTACATTAATATAGTTCTGTATCTGTTTATTGCAATTTGGTGCATTAATGTAGAATTTGCAACAGCTTTGAGCATCCAATCAGAATTAGAGCCAGAACTATTCGTTTTTTTTAATAAATCTTTTTTGTTTGTTCTAGTGATTTGTGTCTCTATGAGAATTAATTTTTGAAGATAAAGGTTCTAATTAGAACCTAAAAGTATTATATTACTTATACTTACACTAAATAATAAATAATAAAATATTACTTACACTAGTTTAAAAGGTTGGGGTCAGGAAGATAATTAATACTTTTAATTTGCAAGGATGCATTAAAGGTGCACTGTGTAAATTTTAGCAGCATCCAAATTGCAACCGTCCACCGCTCACCCCTCCCTTTTGCAGTTTGTCCATTTAGGGCTACTGTAGAAACATGGTGACTTCACTGTAAGGGGACCCGTGGTGTATGTAGATAGAAATGGCTCATTCTAAGGTAATAAAAACATAACGGTTCATTATGTAAGGTCTTTATACACCACTGAAAACATAGTTATGTATATTATATTGCATTTCTGTCAATAGATCCTCATAAATATTACACACTGCACCTTTAAATTGATCAAAAGTCACAGTAAAGACGTTTATAATGTTACAAAAGATTTGTATTTCAAATAAATGTTGTTCTTTTGAACTTTCTATTCATTAAAGAATCCTGAAAAATATGTATCATGGTTTCCACAAAAATATTACACAGCAACTGTTTCCAACATGGATAATAATAAGAAGAAAAGTGTTTTTTTTTTGAGCAGCAAATCAGCATATTAGAATGAATTCTGAAGGATCATGTGACACTGAAGACTGGAGTAATGATGCTGAAAATTCAGCTTTGCATCAAAGGAATAAATTACATTTTAAAACATATTCAAATAGAAAACAGTTATTTTAAATTGTAATAATATTTCACAATATTTCAATTTTTACTGTATTTTTGATTAAATAATGCAGCCTTGGGGAGCGTAAGAGACGTAAGGCACCTTTAATGAACATTTTTTGATCTTTAGAGAACCATACAGAAAAAAACACTACAAAGAAGAGCTTTATTTTTAAGGGTGTTGGTATTTCTTAGTAGATGTGCTGTCTAATGGAGTTCTGATGTCTATTTTTTAATGCTGAACTTCTGTAAGTGGGTTACTGGGTCACACTGTGTTTGCAGGTCTTGATTCCCTGCTGTGGGTCTCAAGCCGGCGGACGGTGGTGCTTGTGTGGAAAGACAGCTGTAACATCGCCTCCATTTACAGCTTTTCCCTAAACATCCTTAAGAAAACACATATATACTTTTGTGAAAGTTTGACCCATAGCTAATGCTTACTGAGGTAAATATTAGCTCTGCCTGCATGCACTCATGTTTTCTCCCCCAGTGCGGAGCTAAATGTTGATTCTAGCAGCATCTGGGCCTGTTTACATGAGAGATAGTTCATTATATACACACTATACTGAAGTGTTTGGTCTTCTATGTGCAGTAGATGTGCGACAAACCTTCATATCTGCAACTATTACCACATTTATTCATATGAAAACACCTAATTTGCTAGTGTGCGATCACACTTTCCCACAGTTGGCTGTGTTAACAATATGTAATCTGCTAAATCTAAATTAAGATTTTTTGACTGACACACCACATTATCATTGAGCTGTTAAAGCATGTCATTTTAAAACCTATAAATATAAAACAGCTAACTTTGGGGAAGCCCTCGGAGCACTTATATCCTTTAACCATAGTGATGTGTTTTACCTTAGCAAACCTCTTTGCTACTTTGACAGGGACTGCCGAATAGCTTTGGCTAACCAGAGAACCTCAGCGTGGTTCACTGATTCGCATCTCTGATGCCTCCGTCTGTCTCAGCAGTTCCCACAGGTGCTAAGAAGAATGTCATTATAGTGTAATCAGTTTAATTATCGCAGTTGCTGTGTAATTTTAGTACAAGCGCGCATCTCTGATTATAGTGTCCCGTTCCTGATGATGATGAAAATGTGTTTGCGTGTATCTTGTCTGTTGATATTACATTTGTGTTCGTATCAGCCGCTTGCCACAGTCAATTACATGAGCTTTGCCGTGTGCCAAAAGCAGATTTACAATTGGTGTGAATTAATCTTGACTAAAATCAAATGATCTGAAATTAAAGTCTTTGGAGTTTTATAGTGTGATGTGTGCATTTGTCGAATTTGAATTAAAGGCACAATATGTAAGATTTTTGGATTAAAAACAATGTTATATATTTTGTTGACTTGTGTACTTAGATTATCCCAAATGTTTCCAAGAGTGTTTAAATCCAGAGAAATAAGCAATTTTAACCAAGACACAGACCGTGTCCGTGCGTCGCCTATCAATGACATCATACCCACGTTACCCTCGATTTCCGGTTTTATTTAGTAGAAACCATGGAAACACCAAAGGCTCTTTAATATATTATGTGTTTTATTAGACAGGTGAGCAACTGTTTGGATACATTCATTGTAGTCATATAGTCTTATTGTTTAAATCTCGTTATCTTGATTTACCACGAGTACCATGTTTTACCATGCCTAATATCGATCTAGCTTACTGCAGTGTGCAACAAGTGTCTCATAGTAGCCGCCGAGCGAACGCACAGAGCAGCATTATAACATAACTTTCAACACACTCAAATAATGTATCTAATTTGATAAAACAGCGCTGGGTTACCCCACATACGCATGCCCGGAAGAAGTGGAAGCGGGCGTCTGCGCCATAATAAAAGCTCCGCGTCATCAAGCGACGCCTTTGTTTTGAATAAGCGTCCTCTAGCGGCGAAAAACTACATATTGTGGCTTTAAGTTTGTAATATTTCTATTTAGATCAGTTGCATGTGTTTAGAGTATAGTTATAATGTACAGTATTTTTAGTTTTCTTTCTCTTTCCATTCCTGAACTTTTTGTAGTTTGTTGAGTAACACGTTATTGTAACATTTATTAATACATTTAGATTACATTTATGCATTTTGGCAGACACTTTTATCTATTGCATTCAAGAGACATATTTTATTAAGCTTATGCAGTTCCTGGGAATTGAATCCATGATCTCAGTGTTAGTGTCATGTTCTACTGTTTAGGAATGCCATACTTACAACAAAAAATATTATAAATATTTTTTTAAATATTAATATATATATTTTTTTAAATTAAAAAATAGTCAAAAGTATTTACTTTTTAGTACTTATTATGTCAATAAGTAAAAATTAAGTTAATTGGTCAGAGAAATGGATCGTCCCACATTTGGTTTGGAGAAAATACTTCACATGAACTCCCATTTTACATCTGTAATGTGATGTATGTCTGAGCGAAACAGGATATTTAACAAAAAATATAAGGGGCGGGGCTTGATTTTGCCCATCGGGAAATTGATTGGACTGTTCAAAGTGGGCGTTACATGAAGCCAGACAAATGAGTGTTTGCTAAAACAATGACTAAATATCTGGCTATATTTCAGAGGATAAGATAGATGTTACATTTTGATGAAAGTTTTTTTCTTTGGAGCACTGTGCATCATTCAGAATTAGAACAAAAACGTGTATTAAAAAAGTAAAGAGGGTCAAATTTGGTTTTATGATGACTTAATGAAAAAATGGCACACTTCAGCTTTAAAGATATGCACTTCAGATCCAAATGCTCTTTTTAGTTTCTTTTTGCTAGCGGTAGTGAAATGAACAGAAGGACTTTAATATAAATACCTCAAGGAAAAATGTAAATGCTCTGAAGCATCTTCTCTTAGACTAAATCAGACTGACCTGATCAGAATCACAAGAGGTCATGGATAAACAGTGTCTGTCTGTTTCATTCTGTCACTCTGCCTTCAATGTAAAAAAGACGTGCTTAAGATAATTACCAGGCATGTGTGTGTGTGTGTGTTTGTGTGTGTGTTCCTCGAGTGATTTTAACAGGCTGCAGCTGGAGGTGATTTGCAGACAATGACAATATTCCTCAAGTTGATCACCTAAACACACACAAACACTTTACCACAAATGTGTGTGCATATGTGCATTTAAAGCCTGTCACAAAGCAGACATACGAACTGTGTGTGGTCTTCACTCGATATCGCCACTAGAGTGGAAAGCTTGTGTGTATGCAACTGTGTAGACAGTGTTTCCAGTGTTCATATGGTCAGCCGACCTCTAAAGACATTCAACGCTTGGCTGGGTTTGTTGTGCTGTGGTGGGTCCTTCTGATGGTCGTTCTGTGGGCACAAATACAAGTGTGCTGCTTATATTGCATACTTGCATACTAGTGATTAATGATTAAAACGGTAATATGCTATGTTGTTGTCATGTGGTAGTATGCTATGTTGTCACATGACCTCACTATTTTGCATGGTTAATTCAATAAAGTCCGTTATTTTGCAATATAATTAATAAAAATATAATATAATATAAAAGACAGTTGTTGATCTTTATATGTGACTTGAAATGGCTGTAAACTAATTTTGTGTCTCTCTGTCTCCTTTTTTTGCAGCTGAGCCAGCCGATCTCCTAAAGATTTTAGATTTTCACAGTTTGCCAGAGGGTGTAACGAAAACTACAGGCTTCTGCACACACAGGAAGTCATCAAAAGGGCCTGATGTCGCCTACAGAGTCACAAAAGATGCACAGCTTAGCGCTCCTACGAAACAACTCTACCCCTGTGAGTACATGAGCACGCATGAACCCATAAAGACACACAGGTGCACCTGTTTACTTTTCTTCATTCTTTCCAGTGTGTGTTTGGGCTGCTTCTCTCTTTTCAGAGGACACAGACACTCAGCCCTAAATATTAAAAAAACTCTCTTTTTCATCTTTGCATCCTCTGCAGACACACTGTATAATATATTTAGACAAATGAGAGAGAGAAAAAATTTCTAAGCAAGACATAAAAAAAAAGACCAATGCACGGTCCTGTTGCATGTACAGTGGGGCCGAAAGTCTGAGACCACATGGAAATCTTTTTCCTTTTAACCTGGGAATTAAAAAAAAATTTATCTAAAATGTATTTTATAAAATAAAATAAAATAAAATAATTATTTTATAAAATAAAATAAAATACATCCCGGTAAGATTTTATTTTATTTTTATTTATTTTATTTTATTAATTTTTTTCTTTTTCAGTAGAGTAAAATACTAAAAGTACTAAAATAGTCTCTGAGTCTCTGAAATTCATGTTTATTCAATTTCATTTAAACTTTTCACCTAGATTTGTATTATTATAATTTAATTGTGTATATATATATATATGAAAAGAATTATTAACTGATGCAAAATAGTAATATTTGGTCACACGTAGATTAGGGTCTAATCTAAGTATTAACTATGACTTTTGGCTCAATAAACTCCTAATTACTGCTTATTAATAATTAGTAAGGTGTTAAGTTTAGGTATTGGGTAAGATTAGAGATGTGGTCATGCAGAATAAGGCATTAATATGTGCTTTATAAGTACTAATAAACAACCAAAATCCTAGTAATATGCATGCTAATAAGCAAGCAGTTAATAGTGAGAATTGGACCCTAAACTAAAGTGTTACCTAACATTTTTACTAGTGGTCTCAGACTTTTGTACACCACTGTACTTTACATGCTAATATCCATTTTGCACTCCTAGCAAATGCAACATGTTCTTGTGTTTTCTTACGAATTGCATTCAGACACATTTCGGAAGACAGTGACATGTGAAATCAAGCTTACATAGCTAAAAACATGTAATTATGTAATTGAGTATATTTTGGGCCTTACTGTACGTGTCGCTCTCTGATCTGTCTGTGTGTGTGTCTGAGCACCTCATCTCTACACAACGGGTCGGAGAGTCGCCGTGCCCTAGACTCTGCTTTTGGCAGGAACTCTGAAAATCTCAAGAATTTGATAGAAGGAGGGAGAGACGAGGCAGATGAGGAGAGAGATGCAATACCAGCATAATGAGACTAAACTAGATGAGGCTAAATCAAACAGAGTCACTTATTTCTGCTTGCTGTGTTCCAAACTCAGTGAGCTGGCTAGTGAGCTGCCTACATAGACAGTATTTTTTAAGCTTCATACGTTTGTTTCAGATGCAATGGCTTATTTAAAACATATATAGCATATACATATATAACACATACTATACTGCCTACTAAGATAACTTATTTTTTTCTAAAATCTAATGCACAATAGCATAGTTTTCTTATTGGAGAAGTATATTTATTCATCACTGAAAAATCTTTAAAAAATTATTTTGATCTAATTAAAATTTTAATTAATTTTAAGGTAAAGATAAATCATTATTTATTTTACAGCATCTCATTTTATTACTATATAAATAAAATAAAAAAGGTAAAATGTAGTATTGTTTTATTTTTATTTTTATTACTTTATTTTAAAATAAATAAAATATAACCCAGGAAGGTAAACGTATTTTATTTTATTTTATTTTATTTTAAAATAAAAAAATATATATAACCCAGGAAGGTAAATGTATTTTATTTTATTTTATTTTATTTTATTTTATTTTATTTTATTTTATTTTATTTTAAATAAAATAAAATAAAATAAAATAAAATAAATAAATATAAGATAAAATGTGTTTCTTTTATTTTGTTTTTTATTATAATTTTTTTTAATAAAATGTTTTTCTGCGCTACTATGTATTTTTCTGCTTAAAAAAGCTTTTTCAAGTGATTCCCAATCTGTTATGCTTCATCTAGCGGTTTTTGAATGCAAATGTCCTTAGAAGATACAACTGGATAAGAAGAACTTTCATGGCCAAAATGTGCATATTCTTTTTCTTTATCTTTTCATAACTCCTCCTCCTCTTGTCTATTTCCTCCTCCCCATCCAAACCCATAAAGTCATTGTCTCCCTTTTGTGCTGTGTCTCCATGGTAACAGAGAGGGGTCATAGGTCACTGGAGGTCTGGAGATAGTTGGTGGAACTATCCAAACATGGTGGAAAGTCAAACCTCTAGACAGACCTGATGAAAAACAGAGCCGGGTCAAAACAGTACATACAGAGATGATTTGAAAAGCCTTAGTCAGTCTCTTAACCTGGTCTAATTTGCTGGTTTTAGAGGGGTTTTGGGCACTTGTCAGCTTGGCCAGGCTGGGAGACTAGTTTACAAAACCAGCAAACTAGTTTAGGCTACTAACTAAAATCTTTTTGAATTACTTTTCAGTCTTGTTTATAGGTATAACCGGTAGGATGATCTATAAAATAGGATCTTGAAATCAATTCAGGTAGTCAGTGAAGGGTTTGAAGTGTGCAGTAATGTGATTCCTCTGAGTCCGTAGACTCCAACATTCCTTTAGGTTGTCTGCATAAAGACTTAATTCTGACTCATGGGGAAGAGAGAGATGAGACCATAGATATGACGTCCTCTCTGAACTCTGGTTTTGTTTCATATTGCCCTGGTGATGGGCAGACCTCGTCTCCAGAGTGATGGCCCTTGGCTCTTGCCCTTTGACCTTTGGATCTGTTTTTAACACACACACACACACACACAGGAAACCAGGATAAAAGCACAGAGCATCTCTTGTTGTGATGTGTGTGTGTGTGAAACTGGTGCCTGCATGTGAACATGACACTTGTGTGAACATGTAACAAACCTCATGAAATCAGTTGAATGTAAAGTTTCAGACACACACACGTTTGTGTCACTATATTAGTGTGGACATTGCATAGACTTCCACTGTTTTTATATCACGTTAATTATATTTTCTATGGCCTAACCCAAGCTTATCCCTAAACCTACCCATCACAAAAACATGTGCAAAACACTAGATGTAAATAAAAAACATGTTTTGGACGATTTATAAGCTTTTTTTAAACTAGTGAGGACCAGTAAAATGTCCTCACTACACTGTAAAACATTATTTTCATGATTTATCGCAACTTTTTTTCTTTTGTCAAATCAACTTAGATAATTAATGTGTATTTTGAGTTTCTATTTATTAAACCAATCTCCTTTAATGTATCAACTAAAATTGTTTATTTCAATGAACTGAACCGAAACTTTCGTCCGTCATAAAAAAAAAAATTAGTGTTCGATTTTCTGCGTTTTTCGGATCCGTAGCAAGCATTTTGAGAGGGGTTTTGATTCAGAGCCACCAGATGACGAATACGAAAAAACGCATATGAAAATTTCGAACTCAGTGTGCAAAGACCTTAACTCTTACAAAGCAGCAAGATGTAGAGTACGGAATAATAAAACAATCTAGAATATCTCCTTTGAAGCCGTAAAGTGATTTTTCTTATGAATGAGTGGTTTTGAATATCTGTTTAACATCTGCCAAATATCTAGAATATCTCATAAAGCTTTGAAGCAATATAGAATCTCGTAGAAAGCTGTTACATGATCTAGAATATCTGTTGGGATCTATAGAATCTACAAAGCGGTTTAGCATTCTATAAGATCCACAATAATTCTTACAAAGCAAGAAGGTGTGGAATAGTAACAATCTAGAATACACACTTAAAACACGATGCCATAGAAGAACCATTTCTTTGGAAAAAGGATATTCATATCACGGCTTAACACCCGCCAACCCGCCAAATCCTACTAGCCACTTTGGCAGATTGAATTTTATATATACCATATACATTTGTCACTTTTGTAGTCTTTTAAAGAAGCATCTGAAATAGTAGACTAAGTGCAATGTAGTGTTGTCAGAAATATAGTTTTTTCGATGCATATCTACATATATTGAAAATCTGAAACGCTCCCAATACTCATTTCCTGCAGAATAGATACACGATACCAGCTGCGCTTTCTCTCTCTCATCTCTCCGACAGCGAGTGACACACAAACCCGCCTCCTCTCACTCGCTCGTTTCATTTGCTCTGGATTAATATTGTTGTTGCAGGGCTTGAATTTTGGCGTGGGATTGCGTGTATTCCTGCAGATTTTGTGCTCACACCCAAAGTGCGCGCACATAAAGCCGCATCTCAGTACTAAATTTGAGTTCTTTTTCACTGTTTATTGCGCTTAAACAGTCAAATACACACAAAATAATGTCAAAATGCCGGTCTTGGCGAGTATTAACGTAAACACAGTCACATGTTTTAAGTGAACGTAAACAGTTGAGAAAGAAAACGCATCAGGTCTTAAAGTGACAGCAGCCTAATGTACCTGCTGCCAAATTATGAGATAATATTAAAAGTATCTAAATGGCAGTTTTTCCCCATGGTATCTGTCAAAATTGTGGTCAGTGAAAATGTTGAGTGGCTAGTAACTTTGGAAAACCACTAGCCACAGTGGCTGGTGAACAAAAAAGTTAATGTCAAATCCTGATTCATATTATTAAAATGTTCTTCACGCTAAGAAAAAAAAATTTTTTTTATGAACTGTTGACTGAAAGGTTCTTAAGGGGGACCATAAATGGTTCCTCTATGGCATCACTGCAAAAAAAAAGAGTGTATCTCCTTTGAAGCTGTAAAGTAATCTGGAATATCGCTTATCAATCCCTGAGGTGATTAGAGTGTTTCTTACTGAGCAATAAATAATGAATGTCTCTTATAATACAATATAAAATATGTCTAGGTACTTTAAAGCAATCTAGTACATAATTAATGTTCTCTGTTTGCTCATTGACTGCTATTTGAATTAAGGTTGTTTTCAGTGATGGTTCTCTCAGCACAGCTTGTTTTTAGGGAAATGCCTCCCTTATTTAAAGGATTTCCATTTCAGTCAGATGTTAAATATCTTGAGTTTTGTCTGGTGGCTGGTGCCATCCCTTCATTTCATGACATTTATATACACAGTGTGTGAAATTAAGCACTTAATTTAAACAAAAGCAGAAATGAAACTCTTCTTTAATGAACAGTTCAGATTATTAACATTTTAAAGATATTTAAGAAATCTGTGCTGATCAGACCTCAAATAACCTTATTAATTTTATTAAATTGGAGTGAAACTATTCAGATAAACAGTGTTTTGCATAATTTACAAGTTGCACTCTTTAAAAATAAAGATTCTTTATTGGCATCTTTTCTGTTCCATAAAGAACGTCTCGGTTACGTATGTAACCCTCGTTCCCTGAAGGAAGGGAGCGGAGATGTTACGTCAGTTACTGACGAAATGGGGGTTTCGCTTAGAAGCCAATCGCCTTTGAGCTCTACAAAACGAGCCAATGGCATGAAGATGCCATGGGTCTGCGGAATTTGCATAACGCAACCCCGCCCCACCGCGTGGGTATAAAGGGCGTTGCGTGGCAATCTCGCATTATGTTACCTGCTGAAGAGCCGAGGCATGAGCGTCCGGCCGTTCCAGCGGTACAGCGGAAGTGGCATGGGGACGTAACGTTACACGAGGGTTACATACGTAACCGAGACGTTCCCTTTCAGTCAGTACACTACGAGTTACGTCAGTTACTGACGAAATGGGGGTCCCAATACAATCTCGCCACGACGGCTGTCTTCCAGCGTCCTGCGCTGACCAGGGCTCCCTGCCGTGAGTCTTAGCACGAACGAGGGGCTAGGCTCAGCGCTGATACCAAGGTACACTGGGAAGCATATCCCACGTGGAGAAATGCAACACAATGCCTGCCCGAAGGGAGGACTTAAGAATACACATATGACCCCCGTAGGGACTGCATATGGAGTACTCTGGGGTATCCAGCCGCAGGTGGAAAATTTTTCAACCCCAGGTGTGGCAAGGTGTCTTGCCAAGGGAAGACACATGCTCAGAGAGACTTACCGTGGAAATACACATGTGGGGGTTGCCCAACGGGGGAACCATGCACACGGAGGCACCTAGTCGAACACAAGGGCTGACCAAGTGGGCATGCACTCTTGTGTCGACATCAGCAGTGCTGGAGGAGCTCAGGGCTTACTGGGAAGCTCACCTGACAGAAAATGCGCACGTATCCAGTCCGTGGAGTGGAATGGCGCAGCAAGCGAAGACACCTGAGCCTGTCCAGTTACTGGCCACTTGGGGCGAGTACACGAGCGGCCACAGGCTCCACTCGGAGATTATAAAATCTTGCGAATGTGTTGGGTGTCGCCCAGCCTGCAGCTCTACAAATGTCTGTCAGCGAGGCGCCACGTGCTAAAGCCCAAGAGGAAGCAACACTCCTAGTGGAGTGTGCTCTAACCCCAAGGGGGCATGGCATGCCCTGAACCTGATATGCCAGGACAATGGCGTCCACTATCCAGTGAGACAACCTCTGCTTGGAGAGAGCCTTCCCTTTCTGCTGCCCTCCGTAACAGACAAAGAGCTGGTCTGAGGTCCTGAAACACTGCGTCCGGTCTACGTAAGCGCGAAGGGCGCGTACCGGACAGAGCAGTGCCAAGGCTGGGTCTGCCTCCTCCACAGGCAGCGCTTGCAGGTTCACCACCTGATCCCTGAAGGGAGTGGTGGGAACCTTGGGCACGTATCCAGGCCGGGGTCTCAGGATCACGTGAGAATTGGCTGGCCCGAATTCCAGGCACGCTTCGTCAACCGAAAATGTCTGCAGGTCCCCTACCCTCTTGATGGAAGCCAGAGCAATCAAGAGCGCCACTTTCAATGAAAGGAACTCAGCTCCACAGACTGCAGGGGCTCAAAGGGAGCTTTCTGCAGGGCAGATAAAACCACTGCAAGATCCCAAGAGGGTATTTGAGGAGGACGAGGAGGATTTAATCTCCTCGCTCCTCTAAGGAACCTGCTGACCAGGTCGTGATGACCTACTGTTTTCGAATCCACCAGGTCATGATGAGCCGAAATCGTGGCCACATAGACCTTCAGGGTGGAGGGAGACAGCCTTCGCTCCAACCCTTCTTGGAGGAAGGAAAGCACAGACCCGATTGAGCATTTCGTAGGGTCTTCTCGGCGAGAAGAGCACCAGGTGACGAAGAGGTTCCACTTCAACGCATAGGCCTGTCTCGTGGACAAGGCCCTAGCGGAAGTGATGGTAGCCGCCACCTGAGGTGGCAGGGTACTCAAACCTACCGCGTCCCGTCCAGGTCCCACACGTGTAGATTCCAAAGGTTAGGACGTGGGTGCCATACGGTGCCCCGTCTCTGAGTAAGGAGGTCCTTCCTCAGAGGGATCGACCAGGGAGGGGCTGTCGCAAGGAGTATGAGTTCTGAGAACCAGGTCCGGCCGGGCCAATATGGGGCGAACAAAAGGACCTGCTCCCTGTCCTCCCTGATCTTGCACAGAACCTGTGCGAGAAGGCTCACTGGGGGAAACGCGTACTTGCGTGGGCCCCGCGGCCAGCTGTGCGCTTGTGCATCCGTGCCGAGGGTCCCCTCGGTCAGGGAATAATACCAGCGGCAATGGGAAGAGTCGTGGGAGGCAAACAGATCTATCTGTGCGTCGCCAAACTGTTCCCAAATCAGCTGAACCGTCTGGGGATGGAGTCTCCATTCCCCCGGAAGCGGCTGAAACCGTGACAGCTCGTCGGCTGCACGATTCAGTTCTCCTGGGATGTGAACGGCACGAAGCGACCTCAGATGCTTCTGACTCCATAGGAGGAGATGGCGGGCGAGTTGCGACATCCGGCGGGAGCGTAGACCACCTTGTCGGTTGATGTACGCTACTGTCGCCGTGCTGTCTGAACGGACCAGTACGTGCTTGTCCTTGAGCAGGGCTCGGAAGCGGTGCAGGGCAAGACGTACGGCCAGCAACTCAAGGCAATTGACATGCCATAGGCGCTGGGGTCCTTTCCAGGAGCCCGCGGCAGCATGTCCATTGCACATGGCGCCCCAGCCCGTGGCAGAGGCATCTGTTGTTACAACAACATGCCTGGAAACTCGTTCTAGGGGAACACCTGCCCGTAGAAAACTGAGGTTCGCCCACGGGGTGAAGGTCTGACGGCAGGCCCGAGTAACTGGGACCCGGAGCGTGCCGTGTTGCCATGCCCATCTCGGGACTCGATCGCGAAGCCAGTGCTGAAGCGGTCTCATATGAAGCAAACCGAGTGGCGTTACCGTGGCTGCGGATGCCATATGCCCCAGGAGCCTCTGAAAATATTTCAGTGGTACCGCACTCTTGCCCTCGAACTGGCGAAGACAAGTCAGCAGTGACTGCGCGCGCTCGCTCATACATGGCGACTGAGTCGATTCCATACCGAGAAAAGAGATCCTCTGCACTGGGGAGAGTTTGCTCTTTTCCCAGTTGACCCGAAGGCCCAGACGGGCGAGGTGCTGAAGCACCAGGTCCCTGTGTTCGCAAACCTGATCCCGAGAGTGGCCTAGAATCAGCCAGTCGTCGAGATAGTTCAGGATGCGAACCCCGTGTTGCTTGAGCGGCACAAGGGCTGCCTCGACGACCTTCGTAAAGATGCGAGGGGACAGGGCTAGCCCGAATGGAAGAACCGTGTACTGATATGCCTGCCCCTCGAAGGCAAACCGTAGAAACGGTCTGTGTCGAGGAAGAATGGAGACATGAAAGTACGCATCCTTCAGGTCGATCGCTGCAAACCAATCCAATGGACGAACGCATTCGAAAATGCGTTTGGCTGTCAACATCCTGAATGGAAGCCTGTGAAGGGTTTCGTTTCAAGATGCGTAGGTCCAGGATTGGCCGTAACCCACCGGTTTTCTTGGGTACAATGAAGTAAGGGCTGTAGAAGCCGGACTCCATCTCGGCTGGAGGGACGATCTCGACCGCACCCTTCGCCAGTAGGGTGGCGACCTCCGCACGCATGACAGGGGCATTGCCACCCACCATGGTATAGCGGACTCCGAAAGCGGGGAGGAGACCGTGCGAACTGAATCGCATAGCCGAACCTGATGGTGCGAGCGAGCCAGCTTGACAGCTTGGGAAGCGCTAGCCAGGCTTCCAGAAACTGTACCAGCGGGGTCATGCGGACCACAGGCGTACCCCCAATGAGGCAGCGAGGCGGAATGACCGGCCCAGACATGGGAGGCGTGGGAGCGTCCCGGGGTGTGGGCGGGGTCGAATTCCGCGCCCTGACAGAGGAGACCAGGGAAGGACCAGCGTTCCAGAGGGGGCCGAGAGTGGTGAGGCTGCTTGGCATCGCACACTGCCAGCCGCGGCCTCTTGAGGCTCGGAGGTGAAAATGTCAGTTCTTTCTTTACAAGGATTCTCCCCCGGCCCTCCAGCGGGGGAAGGAGTGGCCCTGCTACCATCTCCTGAGAAAGAACCGAGTTCACCTCCGAGCCGCTCGTCTCAGGACCGCCGCTTAGACTGCCGTTAGCAGGCTGGGGGGCTGGGACGGGCGGGGCTGCCTTCCTCCACGCCTCGGCCCGGGTGAAGGCTGCTGCTGGGGCTGAGCTGGAGGAACGAGGGCCGCAGGAGGGTGGCTTCGGCAGGGAGCAGACTGAGGCCTCTGAGCCGGCGGCTGGGTGGAGGCAGCAGCAGGCCGCTGGGGCAGAATATGTTTGATCGCCTCAGTCTGTCTCTGAGCGGTCGAGAACTGTTGGGCGAAGTCCTGGACCGCCCCGCCGAATAGCCCATCCTGGGAAATGGGAGAATTGAGGAAACGGGTTCGCTCAGATTCTCCCACATCAACCAGGTTGAGCCATAAGTGGCGCTCCTGGACCACAGAAGTGGACATCACCTGACCGAGAGAGCGAGCGGTCACCTTTGTCGCTCGAAGAGCGAGGTCGGTGGCCACCCGCAGCTCCTGCATTAATGCGGGGTCAGCATTGCCCTTGTGCATGTCTCTGAGCACCTTGGCCTGGTAGACCTGAAGGGTGGGCATCGCATGCAGGGCGGACGCGGCCTGGCACCACGCCATGTCGCAGCGCCCTGGGGACACAGTTGCATCGCAACAGAGCGCTCAACAGGGGGAACCCCAGTGTACCCTTTCACCGCGCCGGCGTCGAGGGCAGTGAAGGCGGAAGTGGCTGCCGAACGATCGCGAAAAGTCAAGGGAGACTTCCACGACTTCGACACCTCTTCATGCACTTCCGGGAAGAAGGGCACTGGGGGCTGACGGGCGCCTTCGGCACGGGCCGTCCCCAGATACCAATCAGCCGGGAAAGCATGGCTGTGAGCTCTGGATCAGACTCGGGCAATGCTGGGACTCCCGAAGGAGGCAACACAGCCGAATCGTCATCTCCGGAGGAATCCAGCCCACCTTGTGATGCGGCGATCGACATAGTATCCTCCGCCGGTGCGCCAAATGAAACGCAGGGCCCAGGACGGGAAACACCTGCGCCCTCATCTGGCAACACCACAGGTTGCAGTGTGCTAGAAGGGGGTGTGGCCCGAGGAGGATTCGTCGGGTTGGCCCACACCGTCACCCTCAAGTCACCCTGACCACCAGCCAAAGTATTCCCACTCGTGGTGGGAATAGATTGGGGTGTGGTGGGAATAGATTGGGGTGTGGTAGAGGGGACTCTCCCTCCCCCAAGCACGCCAAACAGCGATCATGCCCGTCAAACGGAGGAACCAGCCGACCGCACCCAGAAACGGAGCACGGGCGAGACATCTTGAAAAAGACGTGCCACGTGCAGCTCTTTTAGAGAGGAGTCTTTGCTCTGCAGAATGCCGAAGCGCCTAGGGAGAACACACACGCTGTGCTAGATCACTGCACAGATCAGACAGGAATGCGGAACTCGCTAGAACGCGCCGTAACACCAACACTCTGGAGAGACACTCGTCTTGAAGAGAAAAACGCTCAGGCGGTAACACTCGGCTCTGAAGCAGAAACATAATGCGAGATTGCCACGCAACGCCCTTTATACCCACGCGGTGGGGCGGGGTTGCGTTATGCAAATTCCGCAGACCCATGGCATCTTCATGCCATTGGCTCGTTTTGTAGAGCTCAAAGGCGATTGGCTTCTAAGCGAAACCCCCATTTCGTCAGTAACTGACGTAACTCGTAGTGTACTGACTGAAAGGGAACCTTTAACATCAATGGAACTTTTCCATTCCACGAAAGGTTCTTTAGATTTTTAAAATGTTCTTCAATCTAAGAAAAAATGGTTCAAGAACTGTTCACTGAAAGGTCTGAGTAACCAAAAATTGCATTTTTAGCACCTTTTAGGTTTTAGTCCCTTTTTTAAGAGTTGCTGTGACTTGAGCAGAATCACATCTGAAGACTCAAAAAATATCTCCAGACATAAACAAAGGAGAAAAAGGAGGAGTTAGACATGGAGACGGGATTCCAGAAAAGCCGCCTGAAGTCTTTGAGGCGGGGACCATTAGAAACTTTATGAAGTCCAGTAATGACTCTAAACTTGTGCAGTTGATTAAAGTGTTTCCACACAATGGCATAAACACACTGAACACAGGACCAGTCATCATGTGTGTTTACTGCACAGATGTATGGATGCTTTGTCTGTTGGATGACTGGAAAACTCACTTCCTGTCTGACCAGCCCAGATTTTCCCAGAGGTTTGGCGGCGGGCATCTGTTTGGCACATGTCGTGTGTGTGTGTGCGCGTGTCTGTTTTTCTCATTTTAGAAAGAGACTGTTTAATTTCACAATTTTTTCCTTCTCTTTCTTTGTTTTTTTGAAGTCTGACTTGACTTAAAGTCTTAAAGGGATAGTTCACCAAAAATGAATATTCTGTTAAGTACCATAAAACTGTCAAGTCTTGTTCAGATTCAAATCTGTTATCAGGTTTGACGGCAGGGATGACAAATGAGATACGAGAGCTAAGTTCTACGTTTTTTTTTTTTTTTAAGCAAATAACATTAAATTTTGGTGTTAAATACACAGTACCGTTCAAAGATTTGCCATCTCTTTAATGTTTTTGAAATAAGAATTTTATGCTCACCAAGACTGCATTTATTTGATCAAAAATACAGTAAAAACACTAATATTGTGAAATATTATTACAATTTAAAAGAACTTTTCTATTTTAATATATTTTAAAATGTAATTAATTCCTGTGGTCAAAGCTGAATTTTCAGCATCATTACTCCAGTCTTCAGTGTCACATGATCCTTCAGAAATCATTCTAATATGATGATTTGCTGCTCAAGAAATATTAATATTATGAATGTTGAAAACTGTTGAGCTGCTTAATATGTTTATTGAAACCGTGATACATTTTTCAGGATTCTTTGATGAATAGAAAGTTCAAACACTGTTTATTTGAAATAGAAATCTTTTTGACCCCAAACTTTCTTCAGAAAAATATACTGTACATTTTTGGAGCTTGACAGCTCTAGTCACCATTGACTTTCATGTATGGAATAGAGTCAACTTCTCGTTTTATGTTCCTCACAAGAAAAAAAAAATTGTACTTTGTAGTGACATGATGGTGTGTAAACGGTGTCAGAATGTTCATTTTCAGTGAGCTGTTGCTTTAAGAATGTTGCTCATATATTTTTCTCTGTGTTTGTACTGGTGATTCTCTCTCTGTGTTTGTTCTCTCCACCTCTCTCTGCTAGATGAATTAGAGTAATAAAATGTCTCTTAGGGAACAGCTGTTCTCCTCATTACTCTCTCCATCTCTCTTGCTCTCTTTCTACTCCCTCCCAGTAGATCCAAGACTCTTATCAGCACAGACATACACATAGACTGAGACTGTTACAGAGTTTCCCAAAGATGTGCCAAGTTCCCCATGAGATCCAACCGTTTTCCATTCTGCTCTTGTCCGTGTCAGACACTTTATCTATGTTACCTGACAGCATCTGTCCTCTCAGAGACGTGATGTAATGATTTCCAAGAATAACACCGTCTCTCTCTTTAGCGTCCGTATTTCCTGAGGACTTCTCCATCTTGGCGACGGTGAAGCCAAAGAAAGGCAGTCAGTCCTTCCTGCTGTCGGTGTATAATGAACAGGGCATCCAGCAGCTCGGTCTGGAAGTGGGACGCTCTCCCGTCTTCCTGTACGAGGATCACCTGGGCAAACCTGGCCCGGAGGACTACCCGCTCTTCAGAGGGGTCAACTTGGCAGACGGAAAGTAAGACACTCGCATAAGCTGTATATTAAACATGAAATATGGGTAACACTTTAGTTTGATGGTCCCTTTTGAACATTCTGTTGATTATAAGTAACTTTGCAACTACATGTCAACTTCAACTCTACCAGTCTACTAATACACTACTAACACTCTAGTAGATATGTAGGTGCAATGTTACTTATAGTCAACAGAATGTGTTAAAGGGACCATCAAAATAAAGTGAAACCGAAATATGTTCTGTGACTTTGTTGCATTTTGCAACAGTTTTTCTTGAAGTTGGAAACTTCAGGGCCAGTTACGTAACGTCTGGTTATGATTTAGTGTGTTTGGTTTTTTTTATTAGCTTTGATGTGTGACATATGTAATCTGTCACACTGGTGTGAGCCAACACCTGCACAGGTGAGCAGACACAGGTGTAACATCCTATATAACCGCATAAACACTGAAAAACCACACATATACAGTACATGTATATATTATGGTAAACCTTGGGCGGATTGTTAGACAGACAGATAGGCAGACAGACAGACAGGTGGATAGATAGATAAATAGATAGACAGACAGACGGATGGACGGACAGACAGGTGGTTAGATAGACAGACAGAAAGATGGATGGATGGATGGACAGGTTAATAGATAGACGGACGGACGGACAGGTGGTTAGATAGACAGACAGAAAGACGGAGGGACAGACAGGTGAATAGATAGATAGACGGACGGACGGACAGACAGGTGGTTAGATAGACAGACAGAAAGACGGAGGGACAGACAGGTGAATAGATAGATAGATGGACGGACGGACGGACAGGTGGTTAGATAGACAGAAAGATGGACGGACGGACGGACAGGTGAATAGATAGATAGATAGATAGACAGACAGACGGACAGACAGACAGTCAGAGATTACTCTATAATCCTCATTTGTGTGTGTGTGTGTGTGTTACTCAGGTGGCACCGTGTGGCGATCAGCGTTCACAAACAGAGCATCACTCTGATTTTGGACTGTAAGAAAAAGGTGACACGGACGCTATCCAGAAGCCCTCATCCCATCATCGACACCAAAGGCATCGTGGTCTTCGGAACGCGTATCCTGGATGAGGAGGTGTTTGAGGTAAGGAGGAACTCTAGAAGCTTTTTCTTCATCCTTTGAAACTGTCAGGTATATCTCAATTAAGTAGCAGCTTTGTGTCTGATGTTTTTTCCATTACTAAAAAAATGCAAAAAAATTCTTGGAAAAAAATTGTTCACATAGATATTGAGTAAAGGCTATAATTTGAATGTGAATAATATTTCATATAATTTGGTCTTTAATACTTTGACAAGAAATGTTTGAGTTGATATTGCGATAAACGCCCAGTTTGAGTCATTGTTGAGATTTCTTCAGAAACTAGAAATCTTTCTCTCTGAAGAAAAGAGTATGAGACTCCAGTGAGCTGTGTTTCTTTGCTCTTGTTGGTCAGTGTGTTCATGGTCTTTAGCAGGGGTCTGTGGATGTGTGTCTGTGGTCTTCACTGAGTGTTTAAGTATTTCAGCATCTCTCTGTGACTGTCAAGTGGAGACATGAGAGAGGAACGTGCTTGTGTTTGTTTTGCACCTAGTTGTGGTTATGTAGTGCTAATGTAAGATTGTAGGGTTACCCTGTGCCACAAGGGTTTACAGACTGTCCTGTGTGCATGTGTGTGTAATGGTCAGGTCAACCATAAACGTTTAAAATAAGTATACATTACATTTGAATTGTGGCTTTGCTTGTATTTTTGGTCAGACTGTATTGCTCACTGATGATGACATAGCATACGCATACTTTTTGTGTAGTATGTACCCTAAAGGGACATGGTCATGGTAAAAAAAATTATATGGGACAAAAAATTATTTCAATGCTTTTGCGTGCTCACAAAACGTTTGCATTCCCCTGAGAAACTTTGCATTTACTCGCAAAACTTTTTGAAATAATATGAGATGGGAGAAAAAAACTATATTTCAGTGCTTTTGCGAGTAAACACAAATTTTCTCGGGGGAACGCAATAGTTTTGCGAGAGAGCGCACGTTTTGGGAGCAAACGCAAATGTTTTGAGAACGAACGCAAAGTTTCTGAGAGAACGCAAATGTTTTGCGAGCAAACGCAAATGTTTTGAGAACGAACGCAAAGTTTCTGGGGGAACGCAAATGTTTTGCGAGAAAACGCAAATGTTTTGAGAATGAACGCAAAGTTTCTGGGGGAATGCAAATGTTTTGTGAGAAAACGCAAAGTTTTTCTGGGAATGCAATAGTTTTGCGGGAATACGCAAATGTTTTGTGAGAAAAAAACGCAAATGTTATGCGAGCAAACTTAAAGTTTCCGGGGGAACGCAAAAATTTTGTAAGAGAACGCAAATGTTTTGCGGGAGAGCGCAAATGTTTTGCGAAAAAATGCAAATGTTATGTGAGCAAACGCAAATGTTTTTGGAGCGAATGCAAAGTTTCTGGGGCAAACGTAAAAGTTTTGCGAGAGAGCGCAAATGTTTTGAAAATAAACGCAAAAATTTCTGGGGGAACGCAAATGTTTTGCGAGAGAACGCAAATGTTTTGTGAGAAAACAA
Source organism: Coreius guichenoti (assembly GCA_039654105.1). Lineage (NCBI taxonomy): Eukaryota > Metazoa > Chordata > Actinopteri > Cypriniformes > Gobionidae > Coreius > Coreius guichenoti. The sequence continues at coordinate 6,950,754 of CM077183.1, forward strand.
ATATTTATGTGAGCAAGCGCAAATGTTTTGAAAATAAACGCAAAATTTCTGGGGAAATGCAAAAGTTTTGTGAGAGAACGCAAATGTTTTGCGGGAAAATGCAAATGTTTTGGCAACAAATGCAAAGTTTCTGGGGGAACGCAATAGTTTTGTGAGAGAACACAAATGTTTTGCGAAAAAATGCAAATGTTATGCGAGCAAACACAACATTTCAGGGGGAATGCAGAAGTTTTGCGAGAGAGCAAATGTTTTCCGAGAAAATGTAAATGTTGTGTAAACAAACGCAACGTTTCTGGGGGGACGCAATAGTTTTGCAAGCGAACACAAAGTTATATTTTTTGAGTTTTGCAAGTGAACACAAAAGCATTGAAAATGTATTTTTCCTCCTATCTCATATTATTTTCCATCACCATGTAGGGCCTCTGTAGTATGTGAACTTTGCACAGTATGCACATTTTTTGTATGCATAGATTGAATTACCCAGGAAACGTACTACATTTGCCAAAATGTGATGTATACAACCAGAGTAAACTAGGTGGAATATTTTTTCCCACAATGCAATGTGCTTGACTTGATTTTTCATTTTCAAGACGAATTAACTGTAAGCACAAAATTTGACAAAAATGAAAAATAACAGTAAATAGTTTATATATTTCTGGGATGATGACACTTGCACTCGCTGAATTATACTCTGTAGTGAAAAGTTGCATATGTAGTGAAAATCATTGCATATATTCTTTTCATACTATTTACATAGTATTTATTTCATACTATACTCCTATGATTACTACTTTGAAGACCTTAGCAGTGATATAGCAACACCCTGGCACTGTAGCAGAGAGTTTTGGAAAGGAAAGCACAGCTCACATTTTCTAGAAAATGTAAAAATTGAATTTATTTTTTTCTATCTCAGTGTGTCTTGATGGCAAAAACTGAAGGATTGTGGGATTGGAACAGTCCATGAGTGGATGTGAGTCATTCAGAAGGACTGTAGGTAATGTTAGTGCTCATCCCGAGGGCTTTGACCGCAGACACACTGGGTTCGTGGAATGCTGATGTGTCTTTAAGGTTTGGTCTACCTTTCTGTTTGAAGTTGAAGTGTTTGGAGAAAATGGAAAGAGCCGTGTATGTTTTTTCCACAGAGCGAGACACCGAGTCACCACAGAACCTTAACCAAACTCCTGCCGTATACACACAACTAAACATATTTCATTTCAGAGTCTGCACATGTAATTCAATTCCCTTAAATGCAGACAAATTTCACTATGGACCTCTAAGATAAACAGAGAGAAAGAAGAGACGAAAGACAGAGAGGAATAATGGTGAATCTGAAAATAATATAGACATGGAACAAAAAGCGTACACTAGATGGTGTGTTGTTTTCATGAAGCAGATCTATTTAACGATACAGTTTAAATTTAGGTTTAAGTGCTTAAATTTCTCTGGTTGTTTCTTAAAAAAAAAATCATAGAAAATATTGCATTATTTAGGAGACATCACACATTATCTCTGAGCTGCCTATTTAGACAGCATTTGCATAATTTTTTTAGAACTGAACTGTAGGTTGCAAAATGATGCTCTAAGATGTCTCATTTTGGCTGAAATCGACAGCATGTGTACTTTATAGAATAGATGATCCCAGAATGCACTGGATTTTATCCAGGATGATAGTTTAATGACATTTTGTCTATAAATATACTTCATTTGTATGCAGTAATGGACAGTTTTGATAAATAGCTCTGTTTAATTAAAATGCACCCAATATTTGTGTGTTCTTTGTGTTTCGCTTATTATTTTATGCTACCATCATCTTAACATTAAACTCTGGTGGAATCTATTGTATTTCTGAGATTATGACTTTATGGTACTCACTGATTTAAATATACTAGGGGAGAGCGGGGCACAACCTAACGCGGGGTTAGTTGTAACACACATGGTTTAACACTTTCCACACATGCCAGGATGACGAAACTTAGTGTATTTACTAGTTGCCATATCAACATTATTTAGAGAAAAAATTGCGACAAAATTAAAAAATCTTTAGAAGATATCACTGAACATTTATTTAACCATAGCAAAAGTACATTTCTTACTTGTTAATTTTTCTAAAGTTTTTTGTGTTTATTTAAAATAAGACAAATCTGATATTATTTTAGTCTTATATCTGTTATTTAACAGTTGATGTAGTTCTTTAATGCTGATCTAACCAGCAGAAGACACGAGCCAGGTTTAAATCCCAGTTGCACAGGTGGGGCATGTTGTCACACTGCGTTACAATGTGCCCCTATTAGAAATATGCTATTATATTCTATACTTTTATGAATTCTATTGAGAAACCATGAGAAAAAGGTGAATAATGACTGAGAGTCAATGTTCGGAAATTATTAATTATTATTATTTTTTGAACTATGCTGTATAACTGTGTTTTGAGGTGTGTTTGTTGTCAAACTCAAAAATGTGTTTATTTTTAATAATTAAAAAAAGCCATTTTATTTGAAATAGTTAATAATTGTATTTTATTGACAAAATATTTTAGTTTATCTTGGATATTATTTTGATTGTATCAGATAACATTTTAAGCTGTCATTTGGTCATGTTACAATGTGCCCCTAACATGTTACAATGTACCCCACCTATGGGGCATGTTGTCACATTTCACTTCCATTCTTTCGGGGTAAATCAAGAAAAAAGTATACACTGTATCAATGAAACAAAACCACATAATTGTACTAGACATGTGCAATTAATGTGGGAAAAAATAAATACTCTGAACCACAAGTGGATTTACACAAACTGAGAAAGTCAAAAAGCTTTAGGTTGTGCCCTAGCCTGGATGCCAGCCGAACTTAGCCCTGCCCACAACATTTGAGGTCGGGAAGGTCTGGACTTGATCCGTTGTGGAGCAACTATGCTCAAACCAGAGCTGTTTGGACTAGAGCCTGACCGATTTATCGGTCTGCCGATTTTATCGGCCGATATGAGCCTGTCGCAGATATATCGGCATCGGCGTATATGCCGCCGAAATGCCACCGATATGAACGCGCGCCCACGCGTCTCACAGCGTGCGAATATTCACACAAAATTATGTCAAAATGCCGGTCTTGTCGAGTGTCATCGTAAACATAGTCGGTTATGTCTTGTGAACGTAAACATTAAATTTGCCAGTCACCACCAGCGTTTTTTGTTATTTTCACAAGTTTCATGGCCCACAGAATATCTTGTTGTATGAATATCTGAACATGCAATATATCAAAAGAAAGAACAGACCCTCTGTTTCATGCATTCTTTTTTTTATCAACACTTGAATGTGGGTACGTTTCATGAAAAAAGCAACATTTTGAGAAAAAAGCTGAGAAAATCGTGACTAACTTGCATACAGATGGGATTCAGAACGATGATCAAAACACAGATGGAGTCCATTCAACACTCCAAAGCTTCACAGTCCTATAGCTCGTCCTGGGTCGACATTTCATTCAGTAACATTATGCCGTTTTGATTTATATGCTGTTTAATGTTGATGATCGCGTTATTTTACATATGAATCTACTTATAAGAGATCGATCGTTCTTCTTCGCCTATTTTGATCTGGAGATTCTGTACTCGTTCAGGAGATGTGTAATAGCTCCCCCTACCGTATAAGAGTGAAAACACGGAAAAATCACGTCAATGGCAGGGAAGCGTTTTCTCATAAAAGACGAGATAACAAAAGACAAAAAAAAAACACTCACGGCTCTTGACTGAATAACTTTAATAAGGGTTAATCTATATTTATACAGTGAAGATTATGAAGTGATATTTGACATTTGATTACTATTTCTGTACCTGAAAATCTAGTTTAGACCTACATGAAAAACCTGAAAAGAACTGTTTATTTCATTTATATGTTTGTTCTGTTGTATTTATGTACAATGTATGTATATTATGTATATACTCTATTATATATGCTGTACCAGTCAAAAGTTTGGACACTCCAATGGGAAAGTGTGTCCAGACTTTTGACTGGTACTGTAATATAATATACACATGAAGAATATCGGCCGATATATCGATATCAGACTTTTTTTACTCCCTAATATTGGTATCGGTATCGGTATCGGCCCCCAAAAACCCATATCGGTCGGGCTCTAGTTTGGACCAATCAAATTGTCAGGGCGGGCTTTATACGATGATGGACAGATGATCAACAGTAACGTAATCATCCGCGTTTCAACCAAAGAGCGATTGGGTTGAATTTGTTTACTAAACGGAGAACTTGTTTGTATATGCATTCACCTTTACTATTTCTCTCAAAAATGATGATCGTGTTGTAAGTACTCTGTGTATCCTTAAATTCTTTTTACAACACCGGCAAAGATCGTTTACACTCATCTTCTTCTTCTACTTCTTCCAGCGTGCGTGCAGTTGAGTTCTGTTGGCAACTATGCGTTGCTCAACATATGTCACTTACTCCGTTGCTCTGATTGGTTGTAGGTCTATCCAATTGAGTGCAGAGGCATTTTCTTTCCTGGTTTGGTTGAAACGCCCCATAATCACAGCCCAATGGAGCAGTATCAGACTCATATTCTGACTAGAATCTGAGTATGACCACGTCAGGCTAGTTGTGCCCCGCTCTCCCCTATGTTGTGATGTAGCAACTGCATACTAGAACACAGTATTTCTATGTTCTAAATATTTTTTGCTTATTATTTTATGCTATCCTCTTGCTAACATCAAACTATGAGTTGTGAGTCGAGTATCTTATGTGCTTCACATGAGAAGCGCAATTTGTGTAGCGAGTTTCTGCCAATGTAGCGCGTTCCAAATCAGTCACTCATACGTTCGTTTCTATTTAATTTAGAATATTGCTTTATAAAGTACGCGCCTATGTAGACAGCAGACAGCAAGGCAGATGTTTATCTTCAATCTCCTGCAGCATCATACTGTTAACAGTTTTAGGCTTGTATCAGATGGAAAAGTTTGCTTCATAACAGTGCATAAATATCTCACACACACAGAGAGACAAAGGTGATGTTTTTGTGGAAAGTTCTGGTCAGGATGAGGAGATTGGGGCTCATGTCTCATGACATCATTGAGGGGGTTTCCACAGCACATGTACAGGTCAGCAGAAGTGTGTGTGTGTGTGCGGTTCAGGTAAACCCACAAAGATGGCAATATCCAAAATCTGTGTCCTTGTGGGGACATTTTTTTGGGCCCCATGAGGAAAACAGATAAATCATACTAAATAATGTTTTTTTAATTTTAAAAATGCAGAAAGTTTTCTGTGATGGGTAGGTTTAGGGTTAGGGGACAGAATATACAGTGTATACAGTATAAAAATCATTATGTCTATTGCATTTATGCATTTCTGAGTGGAGTAAAATATTGTGTAGAAAATAAAGTAGGTGGGACTTGATATTATGTGTCAGGATTTGATTGGCTGAAACATGTTAGGCTGTGATATGATTGGTTATTATTTTTCCTATATACAGTACTGTTGTGGTCAGTAAGTTTTTTTTTCGTTAAAGAAATTGAATGATTTTATTCAGAAAGAATGCATTAAATTGATAAAAAGTGAAAGACTTAAATTGTTACAAAAGATTTCTATTTCAAATAAATTCGGTTCTTTTGCACATTCTGTTCATCAAAAAAAAATTCTACAAAAAAGCAGCACAACTGTTTTCAACATTGAGAATAATAATAAGAAATGTCTTTTGAACAGCAAATCAGCATATTAGAATGATTTCTGAAGGATCATGTGACACTGAAGACTGGAGTAATGATGCTGAAAATTCAGCTTTGACCACAGGAATAAATTACATTTTAAAATATATCCACATAGAAAACAGTTATTTTAAGTTGTAATAATATTTCACAATATTGGTGTTTTTACTGTATTTTTGATCAAATAAATGCAGCCTTGGTGAGCAGAAGAAACTTCTTTTAAAAACAAGAAAAATCTTACTGATGCCAGACTTTTGAATGCTAGTGTATGTGACTTTTACATCAGACATAAAAAGCTGTTTTAAAGGTAGAGAAATTATTACAGGGTTATGTTTAAATATTTTGCAATTCCATTTGGTTCTGCTTAAATCACACATAACACATTTAAATATATAATCTGTATATGTAAATAGAATGCATAAACTTTCCCTGCACGAATGAGAAAGAACATTTAAGGCCCTCTTTACACCTGGTATTAAGATGCGTTTTGGTCGATCGGATCACAAGTAGATGAGGGAGACACATTCCCGTTTACACCTGGTGTTTTAATCTGTCTCTTTTGTCCACTTTCAACCACTTCTGTCCTGATTTCTTCGAGGAGAGGCTTTCGTTTCTGCTCTGATATCTGTAAAACCACACCGAACACTGTGAATGCATGTTAGAAATCAGGAATGGTGAGAGAACATTGTGCTTGGTACGTTTTTCGTCTTCAAACCAAACTTGGGTCTGCAGCCAACAAAGTTTCTAAAAAAGTGCGTTGCGGAGCAACTATGCTCGAACCAGAGCTGTTCGGACCAATCAAATTGTCAGGGCGGGCTTTATACGATGATGGACAGATGATCAACAGTAACGTAATCATCCGCGTCACCAAAGAGCGCTTGAGTTGAATTCGTTCTAATCCTAAACGGAGAACTTGTTTGTATATGCAAATTTGTATATGTAAATTATGATCGTGTTGTAAGTACTCCGTGTATCCTTAAATTCTTTTTACAACACCGGCAAAGATCGTTTACACTCATCTTCTTCTTCTACTTCTTCCAGCGTGGATGCAGTTGAGTTCTGTTGACAACTATGCGTTGCTCAACATACGTCACTTACTCCGTTGCTCTGATTGGTTGTAGGTCTATCCAATTGAGTGCAGAGGCATTTTCTTTCCTGGTTCGGTTGAAACGCCCCATAATCACGGAGCAGTATCAGACTCATATTCTGACTAGAATCTGTGTATGACCACGTCAGGCAACCAAAACGCATCTTAATACCAGGTGTAAACAGGGCCTAAAGCTGATGCTGCACGGGGCAACTTTTTGAGCAATGTTACCGTCAACAGGCAACCAGGTGAGACACAGGGCCCACAACTGATATAAAGTATCCAGATAGAAATTTGTTGCCCATTCTCAATGGGAAAGTGCCCAAGCAACATGCTCAAAACTTGCCCCGTGTATCATCACCTTAAGAAACACAAACTTTACAATGGTTCCTAGTGAAAAACACAGTCTAAATAATCCAGCATTCAATGCTGCATTTGAGAAAGCTGATCCTAAAAAGCCAAGAACATTTTGCTGCTGGGCTGGAGATGCCATTATAATTAAATGGAAAAGTGAAAGTGGAGGTGAGTGATGGGGAATGGGAGAAATGAAGCAGCGAAACTTGATGGAGGGTTGGTGGACAAAAGGAACGTAGGGAAAATGCAGTGGTAGACATGCCTGTTGCTTTTGGCAAAGATCTTAAAGGTCTCCAGACGCTACCACTGTGTGTGTTCACGTCATTGGATGGTTTGGTTTCTGTGGTTGTTTTTTTTTTTTACTCTTGAGAATGGCCAGACGCTGCCTGGATGTGTGTGTGGACACCGTCACACGTGTGCATGTGGCGATTGTGGTCTCGAGTTCATCCAGATATTTAGTCGTTCTTGTGGCGAGTTTCATGCTGCTTCGTTAAAATCTTTTTGCAATCTCTCCCACTGCGAGAGTCCATATTCTAATGCGGATCACATGCGGTCTGTTTCCCGTGTCTTGGGCTGATGAGGTCATAAGCAGCTGCGATGATGTCATTTTTAAACAAACCTAATAAGTACAAGACCTCAAAAGCCTTAAAACTCCAGTTCAACTGGACAGATTGTGTATGTGTGGGTGAATCTAACACAGCCTGTCAAGATGGTTTCTGGGTCACATTTAACTGGTTTTTAAGGACCATTAAGATGTTTTAGATTGTGTCATAATTTTAATGATAATTAAACACATTTCCCCACAAATTGCTTTGAAACAATCTGTATTGTAAAAAGCGCTATATAAATAAAGGTGACTTGACTGCAATGCAAAAAATATATATATTTATTTATTTAAATTGTAAAGTATTTACTACCTTTAAATCATGCTGATTTTAACTGAACAATTAAAAATACTGTATTACATTAATGACAATCACCATTGAGAATAATGAGAATTGCACAAATACTCAAAAGATTGGCATTAAAATAATGTTACTGCTATGTGATATTAATAATGTTATAAATTATAATACGTATATGTATATATATATGTTATAAATATCATGTATATCATATATTATTAAATGTATTATTTATAATGCTATTTATATTACTAACTATATATAATATATTATACTAATATTATAATAAACATAGAACATATATAATATAAATTAAAAAAATATAATTATTAATGATAAATTATATATAATATAAAGTAATATTAATAATAATATACATTATAATACGTAATATTATAAATTGAACTGTATATATATATATATTATAAACTATATTATATTATTAAATTAAATGATAAATAATTTATTATATTATTATATATATAATGTAGATTATAGATATAATAATTATAACACATACATATATAATAATATAATGATATATATATAATAAATGACGTGTGTGTGTGTGTGTGTATATATATATATATATATATATATATATATATATATTTATTATATTACATTTATTTATGGTCCATTTAGAACCATTTGGGCTGAAATGTGACTCAGATATGTTTTCATGAGATTCACCCATTGTGTTTGTGTGTGTGTGGTATGTGCATATGTGTGTGTGAGCATGTTGCATGTGTGTTAAATGAAATATTGTAGGACAGAACAAGGAATTGAGATGTTTTCAAGCACTGAAGGGAACGTATTGTACTCTGGGCTCCCTACCAGAAAAGTTTGGGATTGTTCCTCCATTTTTGCTTATTTGCAGCAAATTATATCGCCCCCTTCTGTTGACTGCAGCCATGTGACACTAATTTTTGAAAAAGTTGTGCTGTTTTGAAGCATTTAAATGTGTGTGTGTGTGTGTATGTGTGTGTGCGTGCACAGTTTTGGCTGCGTACGTCACCACAGGCAGCTGCTGAAACAGTTAGCTTGGACTCCAGAGAGAGATGTGGGGAGTTTTGGCGAAAAAGGCACTCGTATTTCAAAGTTGCTGACAATGCAATGTCTATGATTCTCTCTCTCTCTCTGTCCCACATTAATGTGATAAACTTCTCTCAGACACACAGAAATCCCAGAATAGATCAGTTGTCTCTGTACACCTCTGTGTCTCTCTCGCTCTTCTGTTTCTGCTCTTCTCCTTTCACGTTGTGCAAACAGAAATATTGTATGTTAAAATCTGGAGTGATGCAAAAAAGTTCAAGGGTTCATTTTACAGACCCAGATGACAGAGAAATGATTTCAGTTTGTGCTATTGTTAGCTTATGAGCAGCGGAAGATGACTGTAATTAATCATAGATTCAAGGGAAATGGGGATTTATGATGGACTGTATATTGTTTAGAAATGCCAAACGTTTTATTTTAAGCTTAGGGCTCATCTGATTTTATTTTGGATGTTGCAAAATAGTGGTTCAGTGATCAAAGTTGATCTGTCACCATTGTGTCCATGTAATTTGCTTTGTATAAGAGTGTCTGCTAAAATTACAGCTCACTAATCTACGGTGATTATTTTTAGTTTACATTAAGACAGTAGATTTGTCTTATGTGTTTTGGGCCAGTTGAAAATGTTTGAAGTGTGTGGATTTAGGAAACTCTGGATTTTGGATCTGAATCTGGTGTCAAGTCCAAACACATGTTTACACTGGCAAACAATTCAGAGTAACAGTCAACGAGAAATGACTACAGTCATTGTTCTTACAGTATATGCCTTCGGAAAATGTCACGAGTGACAAATAGAACAAAAACAGGGAATGAAACCAGGAAAGACACTGATGCTACTTACACTGTTTGCTCTAGAAAATGCTAATGCAAATATACTATTCAGAAGTTCGGGGGTGGTCAAATTGTTTGAAAGAAATCTCTTGTGCTGTCATATAACTGTCAGTTTTGATAAATTAAATTCATCCTTGCTAAATAAAAGCATTAATTTAAAAATTACTTTTAGTCCATATAAACTGCATGCTAATAATTATATAAATTAATAAAATAAATGAGTGATTTAATTAAAGTGATTTTTCCTCCGTACACTACACTCCGTACAACAGTTTGCATAGTTTTTTTTTGAGTTATGGCAACTTTGAGTGAGTTTACGTTCAATCAACAAGCTACATTGAGTTAGAGGAACTTAATAATTTGTAGCATAAACACAAATTTTTAAGTTGATTACTCAAAAAAAATTAAGTTGCTCTAACTACCAGAGTTGTAGCCCTGGAACCAATTAATCGTATCTATTTCAGTTCAGCTATCATAGCACATGCTAACAACTTATTTAACATGTATATTTAATGAACAAGTAAGATATTACTTGTCACTGGCATTAGCACAGTCATATAGAGTCAGTGTGTATATCTTCATGTATCTACTCTTCAGCACAACGGTAACCACAAAAACTTCAACATTACAGAAACTCTTTTAAATGTCAAACATAACAGCATTAAACACTAACAGGTCTTTCTCTTCACTAAAAACAAATAAATGAACACTTCATTTCAACACTTATCCAGTCCTATGCAAAGCATGCTGGGAACTAGAAATCCACTGCCTAATTTCCGAAGTTATCAAGACAATTTCATTAAGTTACTACAACCTAATTAAAAAAAACAAAAAACAATTAGCACAGAAATTTGAGTTTAAATTACGTACCGTATTAAGTTGATGCAATGATCAACATTATTATGTCAACAGAACTCTAATGTTTGCAACTTAAAAGGTTTAATTAAAACAAAAAATTTTATTTTATTAACCTGCAACCATGCATTTATTTAAGTTGTGGTAACAGGTTCCCTGAATTACTTTTTAAGTTATATGACTACTAGGGGTGCAACGGATTATAGTTGATCTGTGGTCCGTATAGACCAGGCCCCACGGCTCGGCACACATCGCAGATTAATTGCAAAGTTTAACCATCACAGAGTGAAAGTGTATCATTTGCACGTGTTTTGTCTGGCCAGTTTAAACCATTCAAGTGCAAGAAGAGGCAAAAGAGAACGTGTGCTGTTACCTGTACGCATAGAAGGTTCAAATCAGATAGCGCGAACACCGAATTGATTCCTCTTTCGAGTCTCCTTGCACTTGAATGGACACACAAAATTGTAAAAATACCCATCTCTGCAAATATTCTTGTAAACACAGTCGGTTATGTCTTAAGCGAACGTAAACAGTTGAGAAAGAAATCAGATGTGCATCAGTATTCAAGTACACTTGGCTGCAGCCTGCAGAACAGGGCGGGGCTTATAGATTTGAACGACATATTCTCCGTCCTACAAACACATTTTCTATCATGTATGCCTATGAAAGACGATCGAGCCAATCAGAGTACGTGTGGGGCGAAGCGACACGTGCAGCCCTGCCCCATTCTGCAGGCTGCAGCCAGGTCCTTCTCTCAGTATTGGATCCATACATTAGGTCTTAAAGTGACAGCAGCCTATAAATACCTGCTGCTGTCTGTCATTGTTAATCAAACAACAAAAGACAGCTTTAACAAAGATTAATCTATATTTAATTTATACAGTGAACACTATAGTGTTATTTTACACTTGTTATATTTCTGTACCAGAATACTAATGTTAGACCTTACTTGTAACTTTGTTAAATTGTATTTATCTATGCTTGTAATTAGTGTGTGTTCTTATTTTATTTCTGACTGTTTACTTGTCTTTAATAATGCTTGCATTTTATTAATTAGGCTAGTAGTTTTTGCTGTGGTATCAAAGTACTTAGTGTGCTTTTATTTTTTGCTGATCTGAAAAATGATCCGATCCGTGACTCAAAAATGGTAATATGATCTGAACCGTGATTTTTGTGATCCGTTACACCACTAGTGACTACCAAAAACATAGTTGCTGTAACTAATGTATTTTGCTTAAAGTAAAACTTTACTTTCTCTGAGAATTCTTTTTTTTTTACCCATAGTTCTCTCTGTTATGTAATGTGTAATCTAGAACTCTGTGTTCAGCTGTTTGGTCGACACTAGAAGCGTTTTGTCTTCCAGTTTTCTCTGTGGATCGTGTTCCTCTGCTCTTGTGTTTAGTGTGCCGATTCTGTCTGGTCACATGAAGCCAAATCTCCACGCAGCCCGGAGAGCCTTCTGCACAGCTGTCTCTCTCTCTCTCTCTCTCTCTCTCTCTCTCTCTCTCTCTCTCTCTCTCTCTCTCTCTCTCTCTCTCTCTCTCTCTCTGTCTCTCTCTCTCTTGTTTTCCCATGATGAATTAAATCTTCTTTATTTGGTCATGTGTGTGTGCGCTAGTCTCTTCATGTTTGACTCTAAACTCATGTCAGTTCCAGACATTCATCTTCCTGAGTTCACACTCACTTTGCCCACATTTTCTCCGCCTGCTTGTACAAGTTTCCTTGGATTGCTGTGGGAAAAATGTGTTTTTGTGCATGTATAACAAGGAAAAGTCTCCGATTAGACTGATATATGAATTTGACTGCTATAACAAATCAGTGTGGTAATTCTTTGACATTTACAAACAAAACTAAACAATACTATTTTTTGTAATGATGATGCAACATTGGCTTTTGAAGAAGTTTCGCTCTATTTATTTAGTCAAACTGTCAAAACTTTCAAAACAAACAGTAACTAAAATGGGTCAAACGACATTATAACTAATTAAAACAATTATAAGCACAAACCAACACAGCAGTGCATCATGGGAAATCAAATGCCTAAGCTGATGCCACAATATTTTAATGTTTTTATTATTTCATTAAAATAACATTTATTATAATTAAGCCATTTGTTAACGCTTATCTTTAACTGTACAAGTTGTCATAAAAAACATCCAGACTGATTCAAACTGTTAACTTGTGAGTTTGTGAGTCTTTTTGACTGATTCAAAAGAGTCATTTGTTCGTGAGTCAAGTCATTTTTTATATATACAGTGGGGAGAACAAGTATTTGATACACTGCCGATTTTGCAGGTTTTCCTACTTACAAAGCATGTAGAGGTCTGTAATTTTTATCATAGGTACACTTCAACTGTGATAGACGGAATCTAAAACAAAAATCCAGAAAATCACATTGTATGATTTTTAAATAATTAATTTGCATTTTATTGCATGACATAAGTATTTGATCACCTACCAGCCAGTAAGAATTCCGGCTCTCACAGACCTGTTAGTTTTTCTTAAAGAAGCCCTCCTGTTCTCCATTCATTACCTGTATTAACTGCACCTGTTTGAACTCGTTACCTGTATAAAAGACACCTGTCCACACACTCAATCAAACAGACTCCAACCTCTCCACAATGGCCAAGACCAGAGAGCTGTGTAAGGACATCAGGGATAAAATTGTAGACCTGCACAAGGCTGGGATGGGCTACAGGACAATAGGCAAGCAGCTTGGTGAGAAGGCAACAACTGTTGGCGCGATTATTAGAAAATGGAAGAAGTTCAAGATGACGGTCAATCTCCCTCGGTCTGGGGCACCATGCAAGATCTCATCTCGTGGGGCATCAATGATCATGAGGAAGGTGAGGGATCAGCCCAGAACTACACGGCAGGACCTGGTCAATGACCTGAAGAGAGCTGGGACCACAGTCTCAAAGTCATGGATTAAAATCCTGCAGCCCACGCAAGGTCCCCCTGCTCAAGCCAGCGCATGTTCAGGCCCGTCTGAAGTTTGCCAATGACCATCTGGATGATCCAGAGGAGGAATGGGAGAAGGTCATGTGGTCTGATGAGACAAAAATAGAGCTTTTTGGTCTAAACTCCACTCGCCGTGTTTGGAGGAAGAATGAGGATGAGTACAACCCCAAGAACCATCCCAACCGTGAAGCATGGAGGTGGAAACATCATTCTTTGGGGATGCTTTTCTGCAAAGGGGACAGGACGACTGCACCGTATTGAGGGGAGGATGGATGGGGCCATGTATCGCGAGATCTTGGCCAACAACCTCCTTCCCTCAGTAAGAGCATTGGCTGGGTCTTCCAGCATGTCAACGACCTGAAACACACAGCCAGGGCAACTAAGGAGTGGCTCTGTAAGAAGCATCTCAAGGTCCTGGAGTGGCCTAGCCAGTCTCCAGACCTGAACCCAATAGAAAATCTTTGGAGGGAGCTGAAAGTCCGTATTGCCCAGTGACAGCCCCGAAACCTGAAGGATCTGGAGAAGGTCTGTATGGAGGAGTGGGCCAAAATCCCTGCTGCAGTGTGTGCAAACCTGGTCAAGAACTACAGGAAACGTATGATCTCTGTAATTGCAAGGTTTCTGTACCAAATATTAAGTTCTGCTTTTCTGATGTATCAAATACTTGTCATGCAATAAAATGCAAATTAATTACTTAAAAATCATACAATGTGATTTTCTGGGTTTTTGTTTTAGATTCCGTCACTCACAGTTGAAGTGTACCTATGATAAAAATTACAGACTTCTACATGCTTTGTAAGTGGGCAAACCTGCAAAATCGGCAGTGTATCAAATACTTGTTCTCCCCACTGTAGCGCTGTATACAATACAGATTGTTTCAAAGCAGCTTCACATTAATAAACAGGAAAATAACACTGTTACTGTTGTAAAATCCATCAATTATTAAACAAATTCAGAAGCTCTACAGAAGAATGAATTAGAATCAGATTATACCGGTCACGATTGTGTGTGTGTGTGTGTGTGTGTGTGTGTGTGTGTGTGTGCATGTGGGAACAAGAGAGAAATGCTCTCAAATGATAGCTATTTAGGGTAAGTGGTTTATTGTTTTGCAGTGAGCACATATTGTAAAGTCTATCAAACACAAAATTACCTTTTCAAATGGTAAGGGAACATTTCTGTCTCATAGTGTGTGTGTGTACAGGTTTATATTACATTGTGGGGACCAAATGTCCCCACAAGGATAGTAAAGCCTGATATATGTGTGTGTGTGGTGTGTGTGTGTGTGTGTGTGTGTGTGTGTGTGTGTGTGTGTGTGTGTGTGTGTGTGTATGTGTACAGGTGCTGGTCATTGTGCCCTAATATGATTGGACAGATTTGGCGTCTGCCAAGATTCTGACTCAACTCTCTCCTCCCAGTCTGTGACCCACTTTCACTGTGTGTGTGTGTGTTTCCTGTCCTATTGAAACAGGTGTTTCATCCCTTTTCCATGCTCTATTCATTATTTTTTCCAAAAAACATGGTTATTGAATGAAAGGGTACAGCTGTTTTGCAGAAAGCTCAGCTATCTCCCCTGTTTCTGTGTGTGTTTTGAGTTTTGGATGAATTTGATGTGATGTTTTTACTTCCTGGTATACTTCCTTCCTCTTGTGTGATGGTGTGGTTGCTGTTTGACAAAAAATTCTTCATGCATTGGTATACATTTTATTTGTAGGTTTGGCTACCAAGAACAGTTCTTATTCAGTTTTTTCTGTTAACAGTTCATCTGCATTCGTCCAAATAATTACGGATCAGTCTGAATTAGCGGTTATATATATATCAATAATTGGTTACACAGTGGTTCAGTAAGTGAGTCAGACTAATTCAGTAACCGCTATATATATAAAAGTTCGTGTTTACATAATATATGTGTGTGTACTGTGTATAATTATTATGTATGTATAAATACACACTCTTTCATGTATATATTTAAGAAATATTTGCATGTATATGCTGTATATTTATATAATTTATCTTACATATAAATATAAATATTTTATATATAAATATAACATATTTTCTTAAATATATACATGCATGTGTGTGTGTATATATACTTAATAATTATACACAGTACACACATATATTATGTAAACACAAACTTTTATTTTGGATGCGATTAATCGCGATTAATTGATTGCCCAGCACTATATATATATATATATATATATATATATATATTTTTTTTTTTTAAATGTAATTAACTTATATAATTAATAGGTTAATAAAATGTATATATATATATATAAATTATTATTATTATTCAATGTATCATTAAAATAATTAAAGTAAATAAAAATAAGTAAAATAATTCACATTTCTTAGTAAATGAATGAATGAGCCCTGTATGCTGTATGAAATATAACTGCTTTTTTATGGTGCATTAAATGGACTGCACTTCAATCCATAACATCCTTATTTTCATTGGCATCAAATTAGATTTGGCGTTCACTGTGGTCTATAGGGAGTAAAATGTTGGCTGGTCCCCTGCCTCATGTTTCCTTTTACATGCCCCAGATGAAGTATAAAGATATATCAATCCTCTATATTTGTTTTGTGTTCTTTTCAGAAGTTGTAATGGCTGATTTCTCTGTTTCTAGGGTGACATCCAGCAGCTGATGATTGTATCGGACCATCGTGCTGCGTTGGACTACTGTGAGCACTACAGCCCCGACTGTGAGGTTCCTGCCCCTGAACAGCCCCAGAACCAAGACCCAAACACTGATGAATATGTAAGTTCATATACTTCCTCATATACTTTGAGCGATAAGGTTGTGTGCCATCAAAGCTTCTTTAGCCAGCTGAAAATGCCAGGCACTTTTCTGAAAACGCCTTGCTGCAGACAGTGGCGGCTGGTGGGTTTTAAAATAGAGGAGGCACACAAAATTTTAGTGGTCGCTTTAAAATGGCTTTTTTTTAGACAGAAAATTTACAGAAAAAGACACATATACAGCAAGACAATATAAACATAATATCACTCACCTAGCCTATCACTTGAAGCAAAAATCCACCCTTCTCTCCTACAAATGCCGTTTAGTGAAGTTGATTGCTGTATATATCTTAGCTTAGCCTATAGGCGTGGAGTCTTCCTTCATTTTAAATTTGCAGCTGTTGTTCGAATGGTAGTTTGATAAATTTGTTTGCGATCAAATATTCAATATCTCTACTCACCATACGTAGTCAGCGGTAGCAGTTCAAACTAATATCACCTAATTTACGTCTCTTCGATGATTAGTTGATATACCAAGGGAGGCTACCCTCCTCTGCCATGTTACTTTTCTCAACACTCCTAATCGCTAAACGTGAAATACTCGATCGTGATTGGTTCATTTTTTTTTTTACCAATGGAGGCACAAGTCTCCGGCTATGGATTTGCCTCCCCCTCCCCCTCCCCTTCTCTATCTTCTCAGACTCGCGTTTCGCAGATTCGGCACATTCGGGGTAGAGCGCGGTGGTTACACTTACTGAGGTGACATTACAAACAATAAATATATACCTAAATTTATTCAGACACCTTCAACATTTTCTCACATTATCACAGTTTATTCGCTATAGTTTAGAAAATGGTAATAAAATATGACAAGAACTCAAGAGTTAAACTGTGTCAGAATAAATTCATCTGGATAATGTCAGATAACTTTGATAGAAAGGGAATGTAATGATTACAATCAACCAATCAGCTGTTAAATTTAAGTACACAATTAGATAATACCAATTTAGGTCAACCAATGACCAAGCAATGCTTCATTTTGTTCAGTCTGTGGTGTAAAAGGTTGCATTAGCAATTAAAGAAAAAACACTTAAGCAAAACATGGTCAGGTCAAAGTGTCTGAATAATTTTGGTCCCACATTTTTATCAGTTTCACTGGTAGTCCACTGTATGAAGAATTTTTGGGTATAATATGTCACAGTTTACTTTATCTTGCTAACCTCACTTACATAAATGAACTATAGTGTCCTGCACCCACTAGTAAAAAATTATATCTGGTGTCTGAATCATTTTTAGTTTGACTGTATTCTGAGATGTTTTATTAACATTAAATCGTCCTTTTCCCATTTTCACCTCAAAATTTTGGGTAGGCTATGTCTCCCTTGCCTCCCCTGATGAGCCGCCACTGACTGCAGGAGCTTGAGAGTGCTTCGGCAACGCAGCAGTTTTTTCAGTTGAGACGTTTTGCTTGCTATGATATGGAATATCTATGGAAATATTACTAGTAGGGGTGTAACGATACCCTAATTTTTTGATTCGATACATATCACAGTACTGAACTCATGATACGATATTATTGCGATACTACAAGATGGTAAAAGGTTAACAAAAATGTACTGTTGATTAAAATGCTAAATGTGGTATTACATTGGGGTGGAAATGAATAGGCTTGGACTTGGTGCTGATAACCCAATGCACAGGACAATGGTGACACCAGAATAAAAATATTCATGATTCTGAAGCTGAAAATAAAGAATTATTTTAGACGAATATGCTTGCACTCTGTCACTGATATATTTAAGATAATGTATGCCACTTTGTACTGGTAACAAAAGACATTTGGCATTATCAGGACCCACAAATATTCCCCCATTACATTTTTATACATTATATTCAACATTATATATAGTAGTTTAATGTAGTACTGACACTAAAACTCTGCGAACTCATGTGAATTTTTTCTCACACAGTAATTTTTATTTGGGGATATGTTACACCCCTAGTTACTAGTATATATGATTTTCGCAGATCGTTTGTTTCTGAATATAAAAATGTCAATACAATCGAAAGTATTTGCTCTTGTTTTAAATGATTTTGTTCGGTTGTTTGTTCGGATTTTGCTGTGCTTGTTGTCGTCGTCAGTTGCCGTTGAACAAGCAGGAGGCTGTGGTGTGGTATTTGTCCCGCCCCTCCTCCACTGTGATTGGACAGCTGGGTAAAATGTGACCGTGATGAGCGGTCGCATTTTACCCAAAGTTGAACATTTAAATTTTTTTAAAAAGCCAAGTGATCAGTGTGAAATTAACGATCAGCGCCTCGTCTTGCTGCTGCCGTTTTTAAATACTCTGCACTCCCATTGAAAACAATTGAAAAAATACTTTGGTGCACACACGGCTTAAGGACGTCCTAGAATCCTTGGAGTTCTGTTCCGCCCAGTCTGAACAAAACCAAGGCAAAACAGAGAGCAGAGATCAGTTTCTTGTAGTTCGTCGAGATCAGCCAAGCACTTAGCAGTAATCCCTAGCCATGCCAGTTTTCATAACAGATATGTTTTGACCGGAGGTCATAATGGTGAGCTGTTAATTTATTATGAATGCAAGTACTGCTCAGGTTTTCTTCAGAAAATGTAGAAATCTGGTTTTGGTGTTACAGTTGGCATATCTGACTGCACAAAGCACTCACTGGTTGACTGGTTATACATTCATTCCGTTTTATTCAGTCTTTGGAATGAGAAACAAATTAAAATGGAGTAATAATACCTGCCCACACTTGTGTGTGTACGTTTCAGGCATATTAATTCTTTATGGCTCTTTCCATTTAATCGGAAAAGGCCCAGCTGCAGGCAATGTAGAATTTATTTTTCCAACCGAACGGATGACCTCATCAGTCAGAGAAAGAACGAACGAGAGAGTGAAAAAGAGAGGAAATGAGAGCACCGAAGCAGGTCTCGGCCTGTAGAGCGTGTGAGCTCTGTTTGGCTAGCATATTGTATTAACAATATGTAAAAAATGTAAAGAATAGACATTGTTTTGACACAAAATAAAATGCTACGTTCATATTTGACTATTTTCTGTTAGAAATAACACATTTAAAATGCAAAAAATGTGTAATTTGTCATCAATTAGGAGTATATTAACAGAGACAAGATAAAAAATGGCACAGTTTTTAGTTCATGGGGTCAGTTGAGTGTTCATACTCAGTCTCTGTCCATCTGGCTTCACTCAGATGCCAATATCCTCTGAGCGCTATGGAGAGAGGAAGTGAAGGCATTAAATGAAAGACTGAGAGATTTAGCATGTGAAACATATGAGAAAATAGTTTAAGCTGAATAACACGGAGATGTCCAACCGGTTTTCAATTGATTCTCTATGGGAGCTAAGCAAAAGGAGCGCTCAAGGGAATTGTGGGATTGACTGCGGGCGAGAGCGTCAAAACAAGTGCAAAAAAGCTGAATATAATGCAAACGAGCGGTAAAAATATAATTTCACATTTATGTGACTAATAAAACTTCAAGATTTTGTCAGTAGTGCTGGAGTTTCTGGTGGATTTGATGCTTGAATCACACAGTTATATATTACTATATTTAATTCATTTGACTGCATTTGGAAAAGTTTTTCCAACCCTAATTCTGCATATATGCATGCACCCTAAAAAAGTTCCATTTGATATTCAGGAACATAAATGAACAAATAAATGAAATAGAATCGAAAATTAAACCACAGCTGTCAGTAATCTTCATAAAAGGGAGAAGCTTCCTATCGGAAAACTGTTGTGGCCAACATATGGGAAAATTATCTGACATACATGTGACTGCAGCATGTGGTGCATTTTCAGCCATGCATGGACTTTTACATCTTTCAGGGCTTTGATGTCAGTGTGTTGGCATAGAAATGACCCTCTGCTGACCTCGCGTTCACCTTTTTCACGTCTGTTTGTGTCAGGAGCTGTAAATCTGAGTGTGGGGCATTAGTAGGGGGCAATATGAAAGAAAAGCCCCTGCACCTTTGACCAGTCCTTCAAAAGCCACTTCTATCGTTTAAATATCAGTGAAATCTCTCTACAGATGAAAACGTGATGAGTTATCCGTTGCTAATGTGTGGGAATTAGGGAGAGAGAGGCAGAATGGTGGATTGAACAAGAGGTCATCGAGCGGCTGGAATTCCTCACGTTCTTCTCTTTCTCGCTAGATAAGAGAGAACATGGATTTCCGCTGGATTCAATCAGAGGGAATCCCTCCTTTCCTTTGCTCTTTCAATGTTTTATTTTCAAATATATATGTGCATATACTGTATATGTATATTTATTTATTCAAAAATATAATGTAAAATATACATATAAATATAACAAATAAAAAAACAAACAAAAAAAATTATATATTAATTTTACTATCATATATACAGCTGCCATAAACAATTGTGTATATATATAAGACGAAATATCAAATAATTTGTCCCACCTCAAATATTGTGCTTTTTAAATATATTTAATGTATTACATATTAATATATGTACACATACTGTATATGGATATTTATTTATTTTAAAATATAGTGTAAAATATTTTTATAAATATAATAAATAATAAATAAAAATAAAAAAAATTATAAAAGAAAATATATCGAATCATTTGTCTCACCTAAAGTATTAAAATGTCAAATATTGTGCTTTTAAAATATATTTATATACTAGTTTTATAGTCAGAATATTCAATGTTTTTTATTTAATACACGCATGCACGCACACACACACACACACACACACACACACACACACACACACACACACACACACACACACACACACACACACACACACACACACACACATATATGTATATAAAAACACAAATACACACACATATATGTGTATATAAAAATATATATTTAAAAATATAATGTAAAAAATGTATATTACTATAATAAATAATAAATAAAAATAAAATGAACTCATTCGTTCCACCTCAAGTGTTAAAGTTTCAAATATTGTGCTTTTTAAATATATTTATATTCATATATTACTTTTATATTCAACATATTCACTGTTTTATATTCAAATATGTTTACATGTATTTGCTCTCACTTGAATATAAAATAAGCACTTATGGTTGTGCTCTTTTTTATCAAGGAAAACAAATAATGTTAACATATGCTGCATTCACATCATGTCATAATTCCCATAATTACAGGATATCAACGCTTGAGAGACTCGAGAGACTCTACTGAACTCATGTTCATGTCCTCAGGCTCAGAAATAATTAGTTTTTTGCATTGCTCAGATTGCCAAAATGGATCCATGTGCAGGTTTATATCTTTAAGGGAAGTATGTGGTGTGACGTTCTATATTCCATCTGAAACTAGTTTAAAAAGCATTTTGCTAACATAATTATTATGGATGCAGCTTGAATGATCTCATTCCATGAGACTACAGTACATGGAATATAGTCAACTACCCATATGCACTTGCAAAAGAACTAAGAAAGCTAAAAACAAATAAATACACACTCTAGAATATTCATATTAGTAACTCTGTAATTCTATTGTGGTGTTCTGTCATGTTCTAGAACACAATTATCAGTGACTTAATTATCAGTACCTTTTTTTCTGGAGCACTGGTGGTAAATTCAGTGTTTTAACATTTAATAACACTCAATATTAAAACATTTTTTCTTCAGAACACAGAGGATGATAACTACTATTACGAATATCCCTACTATGAGGACATGGACACGGAAAAGACAACAGAAACGACAACTGATGAAGCGACGGAAACCGAAACTGAAGACCTAACGGTCAGTGTTATTTTAGTATTATTTATGTACTATTTATAGTATTTTTTTAATATTTCCAATGAGCTTTTATTTTCTATGTTCACTATTCATTTAAATTTTTCTTTAAGTTTTAATTAGTTTTTTTTTCTGCTTAACATTAATTTCTTTTTATTTTAGTTTTAGGTTTGCTAAGTGTAGTACGTCAGCCTAAACTTATTTTATTTCGGTTAGCTGTCAAGGCAGCATTTCTATTTTTTTAAGTTTGTTTTCATCTAATATTTCTATATTTAATTCCTGTTTTATTTTAATTAACAAAAATGAAAATTAAAATGTAATATTTATTCTCAAAGTCATCATTAAACTGTGTTTGTTAGCCATTTCTATTCCGTAATGTGGCATATTTGCAAGTAAAAAGATATTTAATGAATAAAAAATGTAGAGCGGGACTGCTGAAAATTATTGTACTGTAGATGGACTCGCACAGTTCCCAGCATTAGTTTGCAGAAAATTTCTACACCGTGAAACTGAAATATTCCTAACTGGGATCAACTGGATTGAAACTGAATCTAACTGAATCAGGAAATCCCCAGCCTAGCTGTTCTAAATAAGTGTCTATTTACTGTGTTTACCAGGTGTCTGTTCCGGATAGCGGTCGCGTAGTTACCTCAGTTATCACTAGTGGAACAGGAGGCTCCAGCAGTTCATCGAGTAGCTCCTCCTCCTCCTCCTCCTCTTCATCTTCCAGTTCTACAACAAATAATGGTGAAGACCCATACGATGGCTATGATGGATACGGGAATGGATACGAAACATACTACGACGAGTCGACCTCACGGCCTGATGGCTCCCGGGCCATCACGATCACTAGTACAGGCACAGGCACTGGAGGAGAAGTAGATATTGGACTGGGTGAGGTGGATATGGGATTGGGAGGAGACCTGGACAGGCGGATCATCACATCATCATCTTCATCATCATCAGGAGGAGGAGGAAGTGGAAGAGTGCACTCAACTGTCACAATGATTAGCAATGGAACCTCCGGCTCCGGCTCCGGCTCCGGCTCCGGCTCCAGCAGCAGAATCAGTACTGGTTCCAGCTCCGGCTCTGGCTCCAGCTCCGGCTCTGGCTCCAGAATCAGTATCGGCTCTGGCTCCAGCTCTAGCTCTGGAGTTAGTACAGGCTCCAGCTCTAGCTCTAGCTCTAGCTCTACCTCTACCTCTACCTCAGTGAGTTTACTTTTTATTGACTATATTTTTAAAGAATTTTCTATGTTTTAAATGTATTTCATATGTTTTGAAAGTTTTGCTTATTATTGCAATTACTGCAGTGTTTAGTATAATAGTGTATCAAGATGCTATTTTACTTAAGTGGATTTTACTCAACTCAGGGGTCCAGTCTAAAAAAAATACTAGATTTATTGATAACATTTAATATTAGCAACAACTCATTTTTTACTGTTTATTTTATTTTAAAGAATATAAATATATTGACTGTATTTTTCAAGAATTTTGTGTTTTAAATGTTTTTCATGTTTTGCAAGTTTTGATCATTGCAATTACTGCAAAATTCACATTTTCATTGCAGCCTGTCAAGAACGTGTGTACATATGTACATACATGTGTGTGTGTGTGTGTGTGTGTGTATATATATATATATATATATATATATATATATACATACACTAAATTGCCAAAAGTATTGGGACACCCCTCCAAATCATTGAATTCAGGTGTTCCAATCACATCCATGGCCACAGGTGTATAAAATCAAGCATACAGACTGCTTCTACAAACATTTGCGAAAGAATGGGTCGCTCTCAGGAGCTCAGTGAATTCAAGCGTGGTATCGTGATAGGTTGCCATCTGTGCAATAAGTCCATTCGTGAAATTTCCTCACTACTAAATATTCCACGGTCAACTGTTAGTAGTATTATAACAAAGTGTTATATTATAACGGTACTTGTCTGACTGCATTGTGCCAAGTGTAAAGTTTGGTGGAGGGGGGATTATGGTGTGGGGTTGTTTTTCAGGGGTTGGGCTTGGCCCCTTAGTTCCAGTGAAAGGAACTCTTAATGCTTCAGCATACCAAGACATTTTGGACAATTTCATGCTCCCAACTTTGTGGGAACAGTTTGGGGATGGCCCCTTCCTGTTCCAACATGACTGCGCACCAGTGGACAAAGCAATGTCCATAAAGACATGGATGAGCGAGTTTGGTGTGGAGGAACTTGACTGGCCTGCACAGAGTCCTGACCTCAACCCGATAGAACACCTTTGGGATGAATTAGAGCGGAGACTGTGAGCCAGGCCTTCTCATCCAACATCAGTGCCTGACCTCACAAATGCGCTTCTAGAAGAATGGTCAAAAATTCCCATAAACACACTCCTAAACCTTGTGGAAAGCCTTCCCAGAAAAGTTAATGTGCATGTAAAGGCACAAAAGGCACTCAAAACTTTTGGCAATAAAGTGTATATATACTGCAATTCTTTAAAAAAATCTTTGGTTAAAGAAAATAAAGCCTATTTTTAGGACTATAAAAATACTGTACTACAGACTATAATGAGAATCACCACTGAATATAATGGCGAAAATCCCCAAAATAATGTGCTTTTTGTCATAAAAAAATATGTCTTAGTTTAAAAATATATTGACCTAAAAAAATAAATAAATAAATAAATAAAAAATCAGATTTTTTTCTTTTGATTTTGGGTTGATATCTGAGATGGACTTGCTTAGATATTTAAATGTCAAAATCAATAGATGTACACGCAGTGCACAAACACTGAGTTATTGGTGGGTTATGATGTCTGATGGCTTGTGAATGTTTTTGCAGGTTGGTGGTGGTTATGATGATACCCAGTACGGTGATCTGACCTATGGAGAGGAATATGAAGGATACAGTGAGGGAGAATATACCGTGGGAGGAGGTGGCAGCAGCCACACTTCAGTGTCCGTAGGGGGCGGATCTGTTTCTGGAGGCGGGTCTGTGTCTGTTGGGGGTGGGTCTGTATCAGTTGGAGGCGGGTCTGTTTCTTCAAGTGGCTCAGCTGGGGGCGGATCCGGCAGTGCTGGGGCCAGCGCAGGGGCGGGGTCTGTTGCCACAGGAGGACAGGGAGGAATCGGTGGAGAAGCCGATTCCATCGATATTGACAAGTTTAAGGAGGAGTCCATCACAGATTTCACTGATGCAGAACTGGAGAAGATGTATGAATATGAAGACCTATACCCCGACGGCAACAAAGAGCTGCCTGCAGAGACCGACGAGATCTATGGACAGGTGATCTCTAGTTCCGCCCATGCAATGCAACTATAATTCATTTTTGGGTGAACTATCATAATAAGTTCTCAGAATTGTTTGTTTTATTTATTACCTGCAGCTCCAGTTATAATCCACATTGTGTTTACACTGATATAAAACTGAATTAAATTGAGTTTGTGTTTTTAAAGGTGGATGGACTGAGAGGAGAGAAAGGCCAGAAAGGAGAGCCTGCGATCATTGAACCTGTAAGTGGCACTCAGTGTATGACACACACACACTACCGTTCAAAAGTTTGGGGTCGGTAAGATTTTAAAATATTTTTGAAAAAAGTTTCTAATGCTCACCGTATATACACGCACAATTTAAAGTAACTGTTTTCTATTTTAATATATTTTAAAATGTCTTCAGTGTCACATGATCCTTCAGAAATAATTTGTAATGCTATAAATGTCTCTACTGTAATTTCTGGTGAAATTAATCCATCCTTCCTGAATAAAAATATTAATTTCTTTTACTGACCCCAAACTTTTTAATAGTAGTATATATATATAAAACATAAAAATGTGAATATTATGTACCAGGAGCGAAAGATTAACACCGTGTCCTAACCAGGTGCGATGCGACAAGTCATCCAGCAATGAGCAATTTGTCTGTCCACACTGAATGTGAAACTGCTAAGCAAAATGACACAATCACAGCCAATCTGAACATGTTTGACGTTTAATATACCAGTTTATGGAGTGAAATGTTGTACCATTGAGATAGAAACCAAGCAATCAACAAAATGTCCTGTATCTCATCGCTTGTTGCTTTATCTTTTCTCCCCTGGTTAGCACACGCTATGTATACGTGTGTGTGTGTGTGTGTGTATATATATGGCTCTTGATGTCTAACAGCTGTGAGATTTCAAACAGATGTCATTGCGCTCTCAGCGTGAGAGCATGGACGCAGTACAAGAAGACATCTGGATTTATCGTGAATGAACATCAGGATGTATAAAGAGGCTAGATCCCAGCTAACAGGGAACGTTTTCAGAACTTATGAACAAACAAGTTATGAACAAACCCTGTAACGTTAATAAACATTCGTTCCTAGTTATCTGGTCTTTATTCTCAAATCTTAGCACAAAAACATTATTTATACATTGTTCATGGAACGTTTTTACCTGAAACGTTTTTTAAACATTTAAGAAAACATTCAGAAATAACGTTTTTAGAACTTAAACATTAGCAAAACGTTCTTAGAACATATTTTTGTTAGCTGGGATTCTACCTTTGCAGCCATATCAGGGAAAGACCATGCAAAGTTTGGGTTTATGTGCTATTCAGAAGTCACTGATGCAGAGATACAAGAACAGATCAATGAGAAGATGAGTGTTATTTCAGATTCAAGGAAAAGCACAATCATACAGATGAGGACAGCTGGTTTTAATGAAGGATGACCATGTGGTTGGGAGAAAGAAAAATGCTCAAATCACATGCTTCTTTCTGCAAGCGCCCACATTCTCTCTTGTTTCTGCACACACACACAAACTGTGTCCACTCTGTGTTTATTGGCATGTAAAGAACGGACCAAAACAAAGCGAACATGCCCACTGCCACGACAGCACACTCGGATGGTGCCTTCAGGACGTCGCTAAGACCCACAGCATCTTTAAAAAGTGCCAGAACAGACCAAGATGTTCCAACAAACAAATGCAGTTTTCTTCGGTTCTTTTTTTATCTGATAGGGTGCGTCCCAATTCGCATACTATCCGTCTTAAATAGTATTCGAAAATAGAATTAGAATGTCCTAAATCGTAGTATGTTGAAATGAGTATTCCAAAGATACTCGGATTCTATTTCCGGTTAGAATTCGAAGTGCAGATCTGTGCACACTCTGACGGCTAATATTGCCCACAACCCATTGCGAGTTGGATGAGGATTCGATTAGAACTACAAATGCAGATAAAAAGTGTTAAAAAACTACAGACATGGCGGATGTGCGAGTCCGGCGGTTATGTAGAGAGGTTTAGATAAAGGGGTTTGAGTGAATAATTATCAGTGTCTAACCTGACAAAAATATATTTATCCAGTGTTATCCACATTATATTTCATCTGCAACAGCATTTAGAACTTTTGTAATGATACGTTTGGCTAATAACTTTTAAACACATCATCATATTCAAATTGCAAACACATGAGGGGAGTCTCCGCATGAAATACCCACGACTGGCAGATCAACGTGCAACTACATTTCTCTCCGAAACGGTAGGAAATGAAATTAAACTGAATGTGGAGGTTTTTAACTGTGACAAGATGATTGACAGGGCAGTTTACGGTGACAGGATGCACGTAACTAAGCGACAGAGCTGTCCGTTAAAGATGACGAAGTAGTATGTCCCAAAGCTTGCCTACTTTTCTGCTACACACTCAAAAGTATGTACTTTTTCTTCACAAAAAGAGTACATACTTTTAGGATGTAGTATAAGTAGGCGAATTGGGACGCAGCACCTGTGTTAAATGAGCCTGAGCTTTACATACTGTATCTAATAATCCTCTGCTTTAGGCTCTGGACCTCTCAGTGACTGTAATTCAAACTTCATAGGCTTGCTTGATATAATTGCACTATTGTGGTTATGACACAACTCATGCAAACACATTTTGATCAGTAATTGATCATGACTGATCACTTCCAGACAAAATAGTTTGAATGTCCTGATACAGATCACAGTATATTTGGTTACAGCTGATCCGTTTTAATAATAATTTCCCCCTAAAACACCCTAAGATGTGGCTTATTAATTTTTACTTTACTTTTTAACAGCAACAATTCCATATGATTCAGGACACCAAAGTTTAAAGGGGTCATTACGTGGATTTTTTAAAATTATTTTAATATGTTCCTTGAGATATGTTCAATTGTAGGACTGTAACTATTAGATTTATTTCTGCTTTTCTGCTGAATGTTCTATAATGTGCAGTCTGAAGATCATCTCACGTGCTTCATAAACAGTCAAGGCCATGAGAAACAGGCATCAGTGTTTTAACAGACTTCCTGATGGATGCTGTTTGCTATGATCCATACAGCGACCTGCGGCCAAGTGCAGATCTCGGACACACACACACACACACACACACACACACACACACACACAGAGACAGACAGACAGACAGACAGACAGACACAGACAGTTTCAACCCATAGACTTGAGATAAAAAAGGATAAGAGATATGTAATTTAACAGAATTGATTTTAACCAAAGCTGTGGTGGTCTCACACTTAAGATCTTATATTTGTGTTGAAGTTTGTGTTTATGCTGTTATTTTAATGTGCTTGTGTTATTCTGTTCTTGTAGGGAATGCTGGTCGAAGGCCCACCTGGTCCAGAGGGTCCTACTGTAAGTCTACTTGTGTGTGTGTGTGTGTGTGTGTTTCCATATGTGTAAAGTACTCTAAGTAAAAAAACTCTAGCTTGCCAAATTACAAGCAACCTATAATTTAAACCAGTTAAACTACAGTCAAGCTACCCTTATGTAGTTTGCCTAACTACAAGTTACTAAAAAAAATGGCTAATTATGCTGAAGCGTAAGGTGACAATCTCTCTTACTAAAGACCAGATTACTGTCTTTTTCTGGCACAAAACAATATTAATTTTACATCTAAATTATAATACTTATAAAACAAACAGTTATTGTTAACTAAAGGCAAAACTATTAAAAATTGTTTCGGTAATTTAAATAAAATATAAATATTAGATGAAAAAAATTAACAAAAAAAAAACTAATAAATTAAGTTGAAATTAAATTGCATAAAATAAAACTGAAATAAAAAAAGTTAAAGCTATAGAAATATATATATATATATATAAAATGTTAATAAAAAAGGCAAAAACAACAAAATTGCTAAAACCTAAAATAAAAATAAAAATATTAGATGAAAAAGAATAAACTTACAAAAAATAAATTAAGTTGAAGTACTAAAATTGCTCAAATTAAAACTAATAAAAGATAAAGCTAATATAGCTGAAAATAAATATAGCGGATAAACAGCAGTATTTAACAAATACAGAGCATTCTGTGAACATCAATGAGTGATGAATCAACAAACTAGTTCATTGAATTGAATCCTTTGAGTGAACTGATTAACTAAAAAAGAAACCTTTCAAACCAACCAGTTTGCTAAAATGATTTGTACTTCCCAGAACTAATTCTGAGAGAGACTGTACATTGTAACATAAAAATAGTATTGTAGCATTTGTCACGTTACACCACTATTTGCTAGTTACTGGGAAAACTGAACTGTTTTTTAGGCTCAGTGACTATTGCTGACAATGCTAAACAGCTGTATGTCTGTTTTGTTTCTTCAGTTTCATTCTTGACCTACTTATTTATAAAGCAACTCTTCTCTCAACTGGTGAATTGATGGAATTGATGGCTCTGTTGGGACTATAACAACTTGAGTATGAGAAATTGAGCAATGGAAAGAGTCCAGTAGTGATCTAGAGTCTTACTGACCTCACTGGACCAACACCCATGTGTGTTTGCAATGGCTTTATATGTGATCTGACAGTACCTTTGTGTTGTTCTAGGGTCTTCCTGGCCCTCCAGGTTCATCGGGACCCCCAGGTAGTGCTGGAGAGCCCGGTGAGAGGGTAAGTAACCATGACAACAAAAACAAGCTAATGCATATGTTCAACAACACCTGAAAATTGTGTTCTGCAAAATGTTTGTTAAATGGTGAACAGGGTGAATGTTATAAAAAATGTCCAGGTCATACATTAAAAATAAATAAATAAATTATATATATATATATATATACACACACATTTATAAGTATGAATCATGGTAATATTTAATACAAGAACAAATTAATTAATATTTAATTTTTAAACAATGATTGTGTCCAGATAATTGTGTTTTTTATTATTAATTATTAACATTTATTTATTTACAAAAAATATTTTCTTATCTACATTTATAAGTATAAATCATGGTAATATTTAATATAAGAACAAATTAATTAGGGTTAAATTTTTAAACAATGATTGAGTCCAGATAATTATACTTTTTTTATTCTTATTTTTTAACATGTATTTATTTATTTACAAAAATTTTTTTTTATTATTATCTTAAAAATAATGTCACAATGTCTAAACATCTGAATGGGTAATAAATAGGTCCATTTTTTTTTGTTGATTTTTTGGGTGAAATATGACCATAGTGTATAAAATTAAATGCATTTTGAACATTTTAGAACCTGATTTCACCAATTGAAATACATTACATTAAAGATGCTTGCTGTTTTATGCATTACCCACAATTCTTTGCTCTGGACAGGGTCTTCCTGGTCGCTCTGGTCTGCCTGGAGCCGATGGTCTTCCAGGACCTCCAGGGACTGTCCTGATGTTGCCTGTATGTAATTCTGAGCACAGTTACCACATACACACTTTAAAATTGCACATAAACAACTGAATGATAAACGTTTACACGGCTTTTAGCTTGGATTCAAGCCCCATTTAACTGTACTGAGATTAGTTTTAGCCTGTAGCCTGTCATGTTGAATGTTAAGAGATGTTAGTTCTTGCGCTGGTTTGATTTATATTCAGAGTGGTTTAACAGTGGTAATTATGCCAGAAAGATAGCAGAAACATAATCGTCCCTTTGCTGCTGTGATCCCCTATCAATCATGCAATTGGTGAATGCAGTGAGACATTTCACAAATTCCACATACTCTCAGCTTTTCCAAATTTCCTCTTTCCCAGCTGTTACTCCATTATAGTTTTTTTTATTCCGGAACGTGTAGCGACTTCACAATGTCTTTCAGTCGAGAGTTCTGGAATGCTTCCATGGCAAATCCAGATGTTACAGAGCACCACATTCAAAATGATGTTGTCCGTGGTGTATATGTGTTTACCGTCAACATGTGATTGTAATTAGAACCCCACCCTATACACTACCTCTCCTCACCCCGAAAAAATACTCTTGAAAACCAGTCATGAAACAACTAACAGCACTGAGGTTCACTTTAAAACTAGCAATCTTTCTCTTGGAAGTGTAGTGATTATGTTCAGCCACCAGATGGCACCGCTGATCAATTTGACACATGCACACACAGATAAAAAGCACAGACGCCCACATAACAGCATACTACCATACAAGTCTGCCTTATTTTATATGGAAGAAATACTAAGAGTAGTATGCTAATCTGAATTCAATACTACTTTTTTACACTACTGCAACGTTCAAACGTTTGGGGTTAGAAGTTAATACTTTTATTCAGCAAGGATACATTAAATTGATCAAAAGTGACAGTAAAGACACTCAATCACACCAGCTCAGAATACATGATCTGTAGTAAACACTACACAATGACAAGTGGAAATACTGGTTTAATTCAGCCATATACTGTATGTTTGATTAACTGTATGTATTGCTATAACTGGATGCCACTCATTGAATTTAGTATGCAAGTTAATAATAAATGTAGCATACTACTATTGGAGCTTTTGTCATTTTTCTGGTTTGCCCGGTGAAGAGGGACACAGGGTAAACACGTTTATTTTAAAATAAGTTAAAGACTTTAAAGTATTTTATTTTATTTTATTTTATTTTAAAATAGTAATTAACATTTTAAAATAGATAGACCACTTTAAAGCTATTTTATTTTTAAATACATTATTTTATTTTATTAAGTTTATTTTATTTTATGTAACATTTTAAAATAGGTGGAACACTTTAAAGCTATTTTATTTTATTTTATTTTATTTTAATTTAAAATAGTAATTAACATTTTAAAATAGACCACTTTAAAGCTATTTTATTTTTAAATACATTATTTTATTTTATTAAGTTTATTTTATTTTATGTAACATTTTAAAATAGGTGGAACACTTTAAAGCTATTTTATTTTGTTTTATTTTATTTTAAAATAGTAATTAACATTTTAAAATAGACCACTTTAAAGCTATTTTATTTTTAAATACATTATTTTATTTTATTAAGTTTATTTTATTTTATGTAACATTTTAAAATACGTGGAACACTTTAAAGCTATTTTATTTTGTTTTATTTTATTTATTTTATTTTAAAATAGTAATTAACATTTTAAAATGGACCACTTTAAGCTATTTTATTTTTAAATACATTATTTTATTTTATTATATATTTTTTTATGTAACATTTTAAAATAGTTGAAACACTTTAAAGCTATTTTATTTTATTTTATTTTATGTTACAGTTTAAAATAGATAGACCACTTTAAAGCTATTTTATTTGTAAATCCATTTTTTTTTTATTAAGTTTATTTTATTTTATGTAACATTTTAAAATAGGTGGAACACTTTAAAGCTGTTTTATTTTATTTTATTCAGATTAACTATATTGATTTCTGTAACTAAATGTTAATCATTGAATTTAGCATGAAACTTAACAGTAATGTAGAATTTATGGCTTTTATCGTTGTTCTATTTTTAAAAGAAATTTGTGCAGTAGTTTTTAAAATATTGTGCAGTATGCTAGTATTCCATTCTAAACATGTCCATCTTCCGTATGCATGTTTAACCTCAGATTGATGTGGTGTCTTACTTTTGAACATCCAAAACAAATCATCCAGTCAATGTTAAGATGAAATACATTCATTTTCACTCTTGCTGGCATGCCTAACTTATTGTTTTCAGTCTGAATGTTAATAGTTTTGTGTCGCTCTGTCTCTGTAGTTCCGCATGAGTACAGGAGGGGACAGTGGACATAAAGGTCCTGCTGTTTCTGCCCAAGAGGCTCAGATGCAAGCCATCATGCAGCAGGCCAGGGTAAAACACACACACTAATACACATTATATCACACACACATGCATCTGTATGCAAACTAATTGCTCTTTTTTATTATTATAAAGCTGGCGATGAGGGGTCCAACCGGACCGATGGGTTTGACAGGCCGTCCTGGTCCTCTGGTATGTCTGTATACTGTATCTGTATTATCATCTGTCAAAATGATAATATATATGATTTTGTTTCATGCTTGATTTGATTTTCCCAGGGTCCTCCTGGTGTGTCTGGACTGAAGGGAGAGTCTGGAGAAGCAGGACCTCAGGTAGGCATCACAAATCACCCACAATCCTCAGCTATTTGTGCCAACTCTATTTAGATAATAATTAAAAGCACTTCAATGCAGGATAGAGCTGTTTTGAGACCTGTGTGTGCGTGTGTGGTCCTCCTATGTTATCGGGACAATATCCGATAACATATCCGAAATCCTTGTCCTTGTTGGGACATTTTTTGGTCCCCATGAGGAAACAAGCTTATAAATCATACTAAATGGTGTTTTTTGAAAATGTAAAAATGCAGAAAGTTTTCTGTGATGGGTAGGTTTAGGGGTAGGGGACAGAATATACAATTTGTACAGTATAAAAATCATTATGTCTATGGAATGTCACCATAAAACATGAAAACATAACGTTTGTGTGTGTGTGTGTGTGTTTTAGGGTCCTCGTGGTCCACCGGGATCATCAGGCCCTCCTGGAAAGCCTGGTAGAAGGGTAAGTTTGTGTTTTGTCCAAAACCAACGGGTCTGTGCAGAAGCCTGAGTGATTATTAGCAACCTGATCATTCTGTATCAATGGATTTTTGAACAAGAATGATGTTTTCTGTGGCATAGGGCCGACCCGGCTCAGATGGAGCCAGAGGGATGCCTGGACAGACGGGACCAAAGGTAAAAATGAAAGATTAACATTGGACAAACATCTTTTATCAGAACACACAGTTATGATTTGTGCACAGTAAGATGAATAAAAAGTAAATAGGGTCAATTTGATAACATGTAGAGAGATTACAGTTTGAAATAATTATTTCTTATTAAAAAAAAAAAGTTAATATCCTGCATTGCTGAACTCTTTCCTGTCTGTGTGCTTCACAGGGTGACAGAGGATTCGATGGTCTCGCTGGTTTGCCCGGTGAAAAGGGTCACAGGGTAAACCATTTTTTAACATTTTAATATCAGTGGATTATTTTTATTTTATTTTATTTTATGGAATGGAATGGAATGGAATGTATGATTATGATTGGCCAATCTTAAGAAAATTATTTCAGATGTGATCAGTATTAAATGTCCATTTGATGATTTATTTGGCAGTAAAAGGGTCACAGAGTGAACATAGGTGGAACACTTTAGAGCTATTTTATTATATATTTAATTTTATTTTCAAATACATTTTATTTAATTTAAACATATATTGAGCATTTTTAAATATGTGGAACACTTTAGAGTTATTTTACTTTATTTCATTTTATTTTTTATTTTTATTAAATGGCTCACTGGAATGCATGATTCTGATTGGCCAATCTTAAGAAAATTTCTGTTGATATCAACATTTAATGTCCATGATTTATTTGGCAGTGATCGTGAAAAAAGAAATTCATGTAAACAGCAGGTTAATTCATTATATGAATATTAATGAGTGTGTCTTTGGGTTTGTAGGGTGAGACGGGACCTCAGGGGCCGCCTGGGCCTTCAGGAGAGGATGGAGAAAGAGTATGAGCTCCTTTACTAATTTTAATCCCTTCTTATTTCCTTCATCATCTTTACAATTTTTCTTTATCTAAATGGATCATAATAATTACACATACATATTAATACTGTATTTCCTGTATCCCAGGGCGATGACGGTGAGGTTGGACCCAGGGGTCTGCCCGGAGAACCGGTGAGTTAATATTTTCTTCCAGTATCCCAGCATGCACTCTTATCCTCCCTAATCCGTCACTAGATTGTATTACGTAATATAGCGTTTCCTCCAGTGAAGTGAAACCACAAATGCATGTCACTCATTTCACAGGCATTTTGCTCATTATTGATGTGAAGTAAATGAGTCAGAGACAGGAAGTGTAGTGGTGATGAAGAAGGAAACGTCGATTAACCACTAGTTTAACACTCTGTCCAGCAGGGTGCACTCCATATTCACCATTTAGATTGGGAGCGACTTTATCCGCTCTTGCCTATACACATAAACACACTCAGTTATGTCCGATAAGATATTTAAAGTATGTTTAAAGTCAGCATTAAATATTTCTATACCACAGAAATAAATTTTACTTCAGGCAAAATATGTTTAAAATGAAGCACACGAGATGAAGAGTCATATATGTGGCATAGAAAAGCATTTTTATTTGAAATGCATGTTGAGATCACATGACCAGGCGAATGCTACCCACTTTATCTGAATAACGCCTCTATTATCAGACATTTCCTGCTGAACACAACTGTCTGTTTCTCCGCTTTCTCTTGTTCAGGGTCCTCGTGGTTTGTTGGGCCCCAAAGGTCCCCAGGGGCCCCCAGGACCTCCCGTGAGTATCTTTATCTGAATCAATTATTTAGATTCTAACTGAATCAAGTCATCAACCGTCATGTTATTTATTCACTTGCTCTATGATTTAAAAAAAAAAAACATTATATATTTCTTATTTTTTCACATGCAATGTTTTAATCTAAGAATGAAGTATGTTTTAATTATTTTGATCCTTCTTTTCTCGTTTTAGGGTGTGACTGGTATGGACGGACATCCTGGACCTAAAGGGAACATTGTAAGTCTGAGACGCAGACACTCTTGCACTCAAACTCGCTTATACACACATTCACTTTATTATCCTTCACCCATCAGGGTCCTCAAGGTGAGCCAGGTCCTCCTGGACAACAAGGCAACCCCGGAGCTCAGGTATTCATCAAGCCATGCCCACTTAGACACTGTATAACCCACCTTTCATTGACTTCACATTAACCTTTACCCCTGTCCTCCTTCCACAGGGGCTTCCAGGTCCTCAGGGAGCGATCGGACCTCCAGGAGAGAAGGTGAGATTGGAAGGATAGTTCTCTGGTTAATGGAGTAGTGCCTTTATATAGAGTTTGCATGTGTCTATTGATAATGTTCATGTTTTATGACAGACACTAATTCTCAGTGCAGATCATTATGGGTCATTGATGTGACATTCATTTTGTGTGTGTGTGTGTGTGGACCTATTACATTTATTAAAATGCATTTTATACATATAGCACTGTTTAAGCACTGTTAGTAAGATTTTTTCAAATACTTTTATTCAGCAAGGATTCATTAAATTGATCAGAAGTCACAGTAAAGACACTTATAATGTTACAAAAGGTTTCTATTTCAAATAAATGCTGTTAGCACTTTCTATTCATCAAAGAGTCCTGAATAAAAATGCATCACAGTTTCCACAAAAAAAAATGTTCAACATTGATAATAATAATAAATGTTTCTTGAGCAGCAAATCATCACATTAGAATGATTTCTGAAGGATCATGAGACACTGAAGACTGGAGTAATGATGATGAAAATTCAGCTTTGATCACAGGAATAAATTATATTTTAAAATATATTCAAATAGAAAACAGTTATTTTTAAATTGTAATAATATTTCACAACATACCTGTATGTTTGATCAAAGAAATAAAAAATTCTTTCTTTCAAAAAGTCATGAGACTTCTTTCAAAAATCTTACAGACCCCAAACTTTTGAATGGTAGTATATTATGACTTGATGTACACTCAAAAACAAAATGTAAGCCTTTTTTTTTTTTTTTTTTTAAGATTTACGCATTTCAATTAATAGTAAAATCCCATCAAATTTAATTGAATAATCCTTAATCAATTATTCAATTAAAATATGTAGGATTATTCAATTCAATTTGATGGAATTTTACTATTAATTGAAATGTGTAAATCTTAAAGAAAAGGCTTGTTGTATGTTTTTAATTTCTGAATTAAAATAGTTTGTTTTTGTTGGACTTAATGATTGTAGATAAAAAAATAACTAGTTTGGTTAAATTTGTATTATTGTTAAAAAAAAGCAGTGGATCAGTTTTGTTGTTGTTATTATTTTTATTGATGATGATGATGATGATAATAATAATATAAAAAAATGACAAATCAATTTTTAGAGATATTAAATTAAAAAAAGTTTTTTTCAACACTTCATGAGTACAAAGATTATATTTTATAGCAGATTCCTGATTCTGGACATTCTCCTTTCTCATTAACCCTTCTACACACTAGGCACACTAACTTATTGATCGATGTAGAACTAGATCATTTGTTATGAATGTGTTGAAACAGGAAGTGTGTGCTGAGTGTTAATGGATGGTCAGTGCTTATGCTGGTTTTCCTCTCCTCAGGGTCCCACTGGAAAACCAGGCTTACCGGGAATGCCAGGAGCCGACGGACCTCCAGTGAGTCTGGGAAATAGACACACATACACACACGCTTCACATCTGTTCTTCTCAAGCTCTATTGTTTGTGTATCAGAGAGATTTCATTGTATTAATAATTACAGTGCAGTGAGCTCATTTCTGTCTTCACAGACACACAACATCCGTTCTCAAAGCTTTTTCTATCTACAACGCACATATTCCGTGGTTTTATAGTGCCAATTATTGCAGCATAACTTACACATTCTCTTTATCTTTGTGTCACAAACACAGGGCCATCCAGGAAAAGAAGGGCCATCAGGAGAGAAAGGACACTTGGTACATGTTTTTCCTTCATTCTTCTATCCAATGGGTTTTTATAAAGACAATTCTCTTGCATAAATGTAGCTTATTATTAATAACTCAATCGGTAACTGATTGTATTTTACAGGGACCTCCTGGTCCTCAAGGGCCAATCGGATATCCTGGGCCTCGAGGTGTAAAGGTAGGTGTTTCTTGCATCTCATTGGTCATAGAAGCACTCAAAACAATCTCTCATTGGTCAGTGGATATTAGTGTAGTTCTTTAGTAGTATATCAGTGAAATGTCACCCAAATCACTACTGAGTTTTGCCCCTAACTTTTTCCTGATAAAAACAGCACCCTACTAATGTTTCTGATACTTTCCTGAGGCAAAATCATCTGAACTTTTTATACGTCTTCCAAAACTTAGTGAACTGCCTACCTAGACAGAATTTAAGGTTTCAAAGAAACTTCTAAGATACCTGCTTTTGGCCAAAATGTAAGCCAGTGTCAGAGTCAATGACATGACAGTTTTGTGTGTTCACACCGCAGGAACTGGGAACGATTTTAGTTATATAAACACATCTTGGGGAGGACTAAATTAGGTCCTGCTTCAGAGTAGGGTCTAACCCAGCACAATAGGAACTACCAGTGACGTAAGTGTATGTTGATTAAAAAAAAAAAAAAAACCTGTGTAAACACACAGTTTACATATACTTACTCAATGAACTAACATACAGAAAGCGAATGTTAACTGCATTTACCTGTCGCCTTTTTCTGTGGCGTTGTGTTCCTTTCTCAGCCTCGATGATATGTAGCACTGCAAGTTGTAGGAGATTTCGTCTCTTGGGCCCTGTTTACACCTGCTATTAAGTGTTTTGGTTGATTGGATCACAATACGACGCTAAATACAGGTGTAAATGGGGTCTAAAACATTTTGAGCTTGTCCACTTTCAACCACTTCCAGAGGTAGTCGAAAACGCATTCGACCGGATTGCTTTCGTAGAGTAGACGCTCATGTGGTGCGTTCAAAAAGCCACAAAAGACACTGCCTACTCTCCGCCTACTCTAATGCGTAAACATTAGGGGAAGCGCGCTAGCCAGATGGAATTTAAACTTTGTTGGCTGGAGACCCAAGTTTAGTTTGAAGACGAAAAACATACCATGCATGATGTTCTCTCACCATTCCTGATTTTTAACACACACTCACAGCTGGTCTTGCGGCTGTCAGAGCAGAAATGAAAGCTGCAGCTCTCCGTATGTTTTGTCTCCAGGCGCGTTCATATGTAAATTGCGTAACCTTATTTTGTCCATTAGATCGGAAGATCTGAAAAAGCCCATACTTTTACCCACCCATAGACCCTTAAAAACACCAGGATTAAAAACGGATTAAAACACCAGGTGTAAACAGGAATGTGTCTCCCTCGTCCACTTGTGAACCGATCGACCAGATCGACGCATCTTAATACCAGGTGTAAAGAGGGCCTTAGGCCCCTTTTTTGCTCTTTTAATCGCATAACTTATATGTCTTCGTTCCATCTCCGTTATCACAAAACCCACGACACACAACAAAAACACAGCTACGATCACGGCGTCCTCCATCCTTCAGTTGCTGACAAAATTTCCCTAGGGGACCATTTAGTTCTCGGGGGGCCGCCCTGGTTGATAGTTCCTATAACTACCCAGTGCAAAAGCCTCTATTCACTTGAGGTTCCATATCAGTTAGGATGCTTGTTTGCCTCTCTAGCTTTGCAACATTCTAACATAAAATTCTATTGGAGTCAGTTGTGAGTGAAATCTCCCAAGCACTTTGAGTTCTAAATCAGTCACTTATGAGGTTCCAGTTCAGTTAGAATGCTGCCTATGTGGATAGTAGAGAGCAAGGTGGCTTGCTAGGAACAGAGCTTTTATCACCTTCATGGTTTATGAATAGCGTTCGTGAGACTGTGAGTCCGGTGTAGGTGTTTGGTTTCTCAGGTATTTGTAGTTTAGACGGACTCTGTTGATCTCAGTTCTTTTTTTTTCTTTCGCTCTTTCTATCTGCAGGGTGCTGATGGAGTCCGCGGGCTAAAAGGAGGCAAGGGTGAAAAGGTAATTTTAGAATGTGTTCGTGTGACTGTGTCCGTATGGATACGAGCTGTTGTGTGTGTGTGTGTGCCGGCAGCTAATGCACTACTCCTGTGTCATTAATGTTTCATTTCTGCTTCTGAATATGGAAACCATAACATACTCCAAGATGCATCTTTGACCTTCTCGCTTTCGTCATTAAAAAGTTTTATCCTGTGAGAGTGCTGCAGGAAAATAAGATCAGGCCCCGGCAAATAGCAGAAATAGCAGTTGCCATGGAGATCGGTCCCTTTGCATTTGTCAAAAATGGGGTATTATGTGCGAAAGGAAGTTTGCAATGCTCTCAGTGTCAAATCTTCATCTCTTTCTTTCTCAGGGAGAAGATGGATTTCCTGGATTTAAAGGAGATATGGGCATCAAAGGGGACAGGGTAAGATACTTATTCTCAGGTTGAAGAGGTTATTTGTGTTTGGATTTATCTCTGGGGAATTATGGGATTTGATCTTTCCTCTCTGCCTCTTTTCACTTGGGTTGATCTTTAATTCTCAGAGCATCTCTGAAGTGGCAGATAAATCACAGTGGGTCTATATTTAGTAGTGTATCACTATTACTTTTACTCATATGCTTTGGGATTTGAACAAATATAGATATTCACTGAAGAAAGGACCCAAGCTGTACCTAAGGACCAGAACCTGAGGATTGGCCACAGAGAAATGTGCTAAAAACCACTCAGAAAACCTTAGCAATCACATATCCCCAGATGACACACTCTGATGCATTTTGCACACAAAAATGGCAAGAGATTGTGTCATTGAGTGCCCCAGAAGTCAGTTTTCCCCTGGGTCGAAGGGGACGTCATATTCACACCGCCTAATTTAATCAGATTTTTTGGGTGTTATAAAGTACGCTGGCTCAGCTGCGTCGCTGGGTAAATGTCTGTAATGAGCAAGCGTGTCTCACTCTGGGTTATTAAGGGCCAATATGCAAATACTTCTGGATTTAAGTGGGTGGACATTGTCCCAAATTACCCTTTACTCTTGTGAAATGCCACACACGCACTTCACTCTTCTCATGCTGCTGAAGTGCCCAGATTTGCCTATTATGTCTTTAAAGTGGCAAAACACACATACTAATTGTCCACATGAACCTGTTTTATAATCAAATTCCTACATCTTTTATTCAAAGATGTCCAACTTAAATCAAATTAATAAACAGCTGCAGAGACATGTGTGATATACACCTTCACTATCTACTGTACACTGTCTGCTTTTTTAATTCACAGAAATTATGAGATTACAATAAGTAAAACAAGTAATTAAATTATAATTAGTCATTTTGACGCCCTCTTTAAAGTTTGCTTTAAATAATTAAATTGTCGAATTCCAGAAGTTTGGGGGTGAAATAAATTAAGACATTTCCTAATTGTTAGTTGTTTTCGTTATCTTGAGGCTTTGGAAATTTGCTCAGGAATTTTACTCTTTCCAGCGTTTTTTAAACGTTTGCAGTTGCCAGCCACCTCCAGCATTTTTTGATAATTTTCACAAAAATGTAATGGCCCCCGGAATATTTTGTTGTATGAATATCTGAACATGCAATATATCAAAAGAAAGATCAGAGTCTCTGCTTTTTAACAACAACAAAACGTTTTATTCTAGCTTCATGCATTCTTTTTTTATCAACACTTGAATGTGGGTAAATTCATAAAAAAGCAACACTTTGAACAAAAAGCTGAGAATTTTTTTTTTTTTAAAGACTACAACGTGCATAAGCAGTGCTTTTATCGCTTGTTTCTGCTTCTTCTTCACCTGTGTTTTGATCCAGAGATTCTGTACTCTTTCAGAAGATGCGTAATAGCGCCCCCTATCATATAACAGTGGGGAAAGATTTAAAAGAACCGTATTCTATACTTTTTTAATGTATTTTTCACTCATAAATAATTAATTAATTAATAATGATTAATGCCACTTATAATATTAATCATACATCCAATAATAATGTTAGTCAAGGATTCTTGCACCAAAAAGTCAATTTAGCTCTTCATGACAAGTTCCCCTTAGAATTTCTATATGTAAATGAGCTCTGGTATGATTGGCTGACATATAAGTGTGGTTTACTGTGTTATTCATCAGGATGGGCCTGTAAATTGATTGAAATACCTCGTTTTTGATTAAACTTGATCTCTAGGAATCTATAATATCTCGTGTGTGTGTGTGTGTCTTTAGGGAGAACTTGGTGCTGCTGGACCCAGAGGTGAAGATGGGCCTGAGGGACCCAAAGGAAGATCCGGTTTGCCTGGAGATCCTGGACCACTCGGGCCGTTAGGAGAGAAGGTGAGTGTGACTGAAGCTGCCTACCTAGACAGTATTTTAAAGTACGCTCCCGATGCAAAGCCTGTTCCAGTAGCTATATGTTCTTTTGGTCAGATTCTATGGCAGTTCAAACTGTTCAAAAGTTTGGGATAAAACTGTTTACTCTTTGAATATATTTCCTGAGATGTTCAAAAGAGCAGCATTTATTTGAAATGGAAATATTTTGTAACATCATGAATGTCTTTACTGGCACTTTTGATCAATTTAATTAATCCTTGCTGAATAAAAGTATTAATTTCTTTACAAAAAATAAGTATCAAATCCTAGAATGCAATGCAGAAATATATTGTTCAGTACAGAAAACTATTGATAAAATAGTTCATTTATTTCATTCAACATTTGCATGCGTACATTATGTATACAGTTAGTTTAGCAACATGCTAACATCAATCTCCATTGAAATCAATTGTGAGTCAAGTGTCCTGTGCACTTTGCATGAACCAGAGGTTCTCAGTTAGGATGCTGCCTATGTAGACAGAGAGGCATCATAACATTTTATAACAGAGAGAACATTCACTCTGTCATTAAACTGAGTGACAGAAGGAAAGCAAAGATGACGAACAAAGTTTCAATACCATTCAACACTTTGCCAGTGTTTTGTCTCGACTGATTATTTATGTTTCTTCTGTGTACTTTGGTTTTAGGGTAAG
Source organism: Coreius guichenoti (assembly GCA_039654105.1). Taxonomy (NCBI): domain Eukaryota; kingdom Metazoa; phylum Chordata; class Actinopteri; order Cypriniformes; family Gobionidae; genus Coreius; species Coreius guichenoti. The sequence goes on from CM077183.1 coordinate 6,993,828, forward strand.
CTTGGTGTTCCTGGGTTGCCAGGCTATCCAGGAAGACAAGGCCCCAAGGTAAATATACCCGATCTGCCTGTGATTACCCAGCATCCACAGCGTTCGTGTTTGAGTGTGTGCATGTATTGATATAAGGACAAGGTTGTGTGTGTGTGCATGAATTAGAGCAGGATTGGAAGGCAGACATGTTTGAACTTCTTGATCAAAGCTAAGTGGATTTACCCATAATGCCATCTGGTGTCAGCTTTCCGTCTGACCGTGACCCAGCATGCACTGCTGCAGCAGCACTTTTCTTCTCTTCTCCTCCTTTTATCCCTCTCTCCCTCCTCGCTTTGATGGACCTGTGAATTAATCTCTCTCTCTCTCTCTATCTCTCTCTCTCTCTCTCTCTCTCTCTCTCTCTCTTTAGGGTTCTCAAGGATTCCAGGGATTCCAAGGAGCCAGTGGAGAAAAAGGCACAAGGGTGTGTTAAAAAGAAATCTATATGGAGTTTTCCTCTCTTTTTCTTTCTCTCACACACCCTCTTTCCTTATCTTATTTATTTTGAGTGCCAAAAAGATATACTCCCTTTTGAGAAAGAACTGCATGATGATCATGTAAAAAAATGCAAAAGATATGATAGAATATAATATAGATATAATATAGATAGAATATGATATAATATAAGCCATTTTAATAAATGCAATTTGATGAATTCTTTAAAGTGAGCAAGAATATCAACTCCTCTATTCCAATTAGACTTATTCTTTGTCATGTGATATCAAGATATACATCACAATGCATTTCAGAAATATGAAGGGTTATTATCTTAAATAAAACTAAAACTATTAAAAACATTTTTGTAATTGAAATAAAGCTTAAATAAAATAAAATATAATATAAAAAATAGATGGATAAAGTTAAACTAATTAAAATTTGAAATAAAATAAGTCTAACTGGAAATAAATAAAACTAAAACTGAAATAAAAATAATATTCAACCTAAATAGTAATATTTACAGTATAAAAAATGAAGTAAATGACAAAAGAACTAGTGCTGTCAAATCGATTAATCGCGATCGATTGATCGTAATCGCATCCAAAATGAAAGTTCGTGTTTACATAATATATGTGTGTGTACTTTGTATAATTATTATGTATATGTAAATACACACTCATTCATGTATATATTTAAGAAATATTTGCATGTATATACTGTATATATATATTTATACATATTTTATATATAAATATAACACATTTTTCTTAAATATATACATGCATGTATGTGTATTTATATACATAATAATTATACACAGTGCACACACATATATTATGTAAACACACACTTTTATTTTGGATGCGATTAATCGCGATTAATCAAAAAAAGAACCGAAAAACCACTCAAAAGAACATAACAAAATTACTGAAAGTTAAAGTAAAAACTGTTGTAAGTTAATTCAAAATATTAATTAAAAAATATAATGGTATGCAAGTGTACACAACATTGTCATACCAAACCTGTAAGATACCCAAAATTATATATTAGGCTGAATATATTATGCACAATGAAAGTTGTTGCGCTCTGGGAAACTCTAAAAATGACAACGCTATAATATAATATAGTATATAATAAAAGTAGTCATTTCGACTTGCGCACTATATATTAGACGTAAAATTCAGGGGTTTGTCTCAGGTTATAGAAGCTAACAGGTCTCTGAGCTGTAGTGTGTATCACAGCCCTTATGGCCAAGAAAAGCTGGGAAAGGCCCTGAGTAAACTCACAGCTCTCCGCACGGATGCTTTATTGGCTGTATAACATCACATTTAAGCTGAGAGCAGCAGCCGGCTGCCATTAAGACAATGCAGTCTCCCATAAACACATTATAATCCAAAAACATCTTATTCTCTCAAGCCATTAAACACACACACACACACTCAGACTGGATTCATTTGTTGATGCAAAACTTGTTCCGCCGTAACTCTCTGCATTAAGTATTCATGAGACGGATGGAGCTAATATCATCTACAGATAATTAAATTAATCACAATATGTTCTGCTAGGCTGAAGGAAATATTGCTTGTGGTTTTGTTGAAATTACACAAATAATGGCCTTCATTTTTATGACTGAATTCACTGGAAAAGAGAATTTGAACAGGAAGTGAAGCACGATAATTTAACAGCTTAAACTTATTTATTTAGTTATCTCTACTTTCCTAAATTTTAATAAAAAACAATGTTATTATTAAAACAAAAATGTTCAATTAATGATTATTCACACAATGCAGTTTATATATATATATATGTATACTAGAATGTATTAATTTGAACATAAATATATTTTAAAAAGAAATATTAAATAAATAATAATGCACACAGTGCAGTTTAATTATTATATATTATTGTTAATTTAAAAATATTTATATATTTACTTTACTGGAATTTATTAATTATATCATTAATATCTTTGAAAAAGAAATAATATTAAATTAATAATTATTCGCACAATGCACAGTTTTATAATTGTATATTATTGTTAATTAAAAATATTTATATATATTTATTTTACTAGAATTTATTAATTATAACAAATATATTTTAATAATAATAAATAAAAATAAAATATTTAGTTTGATTTTCACTTTAAATTCATGTATTATTCTCTGTCACACACAGGGGACACCAGGGAAGCCGGGCCCCCGAGGACAGAGAGGACCCACGGTAAGGCAACAAAGTTAGGACAAAACAAGTGATGTGTACCCTTTTTGATGATTAGTTTAGGATTGATTTCTCACACTGCTTTCATATTTGCACACTTCTTGTGATTCTCTCTGTAGGGACCCCGTGGTGAAAGAGGGCCAAGGGGACCAACAGGGAAAGCCGGACCAAAGGTGAGGCTTTCATTTCCCCCCAAAAATAAATTATATAAAATGCAAATGTAAAACCACAAGGAAAAACAGATCATAAATGCATTCATGCATACATCAAACAATTGTTTGGCACATAAAAATTGAATTAGGAAAAGCACACCACACCCTGACTAAAAACGTCTCTGGCTTCAGGATATTTTAAACCTATTTCATCATTTGCCATGAAAGCTAAAAGCAGACACTGACAGGAGCTAATGGAGCTCCTATTACTTTTTAAAACGCAATGTTTGTCTCATCGGCTCAGCTGGAGAAAATTAAAATGCAACAGGAATTTTATTGATCTACAAATCCTCTATCAGTCAAACAACTCTTTAATGGCACTCATTACCTCGGGCTATAAGCCTAAGTTTTACTTTATTAATAATTGATTACATTTGCATGGTTATTTAATACTGCATTTACAAACTGAAATATTAAAATGTTCTGTTTTATTTCCCTCGTCTCCTTCCTTTTCTCATTTGCTTCTCTGCCCCGCCTCCACAGGGCAACTCAGGAAGCGATGGCCCCCCAGGACCACCCGGTGAACGGGTACGGTATAAAGAATAATTGAATCCTTCCAAAGTATTGATTGTTGGATATTGCTCCAGAGAGAGATTTAACATCCATTTCTGTGCTGTTTTACAGGGTTCATTGGGACCACAGGGACCTGCTGGATTCCCCGGCCCTAAGGGTCCACCTGTATGTGATGTTAACACTATAGATATAACTATCAAAATTCCTCATACATCTTCATTATCCAATCATTTGTCCTCTCTCTCTCTTTTCAGGGACCTCCCGGAAAGGACGGACTGCCCGGACACCCTGGCCAGAGAGGAGAGACTGTGAGTGGCGTCTGAAATGACCACAAACACTTTCGTTCACACACTTACAGAAATAAACTCACTTATGTTTTCTTCTCACAGGGTTTCCAAGGTAAAACCGGACCTCCCGGACCCCCAGGTGTAGTCGGACCTCAGGTAAGTGGAACACAGAATGCTGATGTCATTATTGTGACAAGTTAGAATTTTCTGAATGATTCTAGAATTCCAGAATAGTGCCACTAATAAGATTCCACTAAAACGGATGAAAAAACTGAGGGTGAATCTCACAGATACTATCAAGAAATGTTTGGGTCATCAAAAATAAAATTTAAAAACCTCACACCACACTTTTTTTTTTTTTTTTTTTTTTTTTTTTATATATAAATATGTATAAGGAAAATTAAGCCTGTTTTAAGACCATTATAGTTTTACATTACATTACATTTCCTATTGTGGCATTATTTTATAATGATTTTATTCTGTATTAGAACTGAGACTGAAATTTCTTTTTTAACAATAATGACAGTAGGGTGGGGAAAAAATAAGTTTAATCGTCATGAAAATAATATAGCAATGCAAAATAATTTTTCAAAAGTCTCTTTTCTTAATGCAAAATAATATTTCTTATTTTATTATTTTGATGTTGGGGTGGAATATGACAATAACAATGGTTATATTGTTTACTAAAACTAAATCTATTAAAAAATTGTAATTTATATAAAGTTTAAATAACATGAAATATAAATATTAGATGGAAATTAGAACTGAAAAAAATATGTTTAACTAAATTAAGTACTAAGTACTAAAATTACTAAAACAAAACTGAAATAAAAATAATAAAAATTACATCAAAATGAAGCACATAACAAAATTACTAAAACTTAAAATAAAATTAAAATGCAATCTGAAAGTATTAAAAATATATTTTATCAATACATACTATAATAGTATATAAATAACAATTCATTCATCCAGGACCACAATATTCAAAAGACTTGTGATCTTTTGACTTGGCCGGTAAGCAAACACCTAGCAACCACATAGTAATGCCCTGGTAACCACACACAACACCCTAGAAAGTGACTGGGAGTTTTGAACGAGCCAGAACCCCTCAGGAAATGTAAAAAAAATCTGCTTGCTATGGCTATGCTAATTTTAGCTGTTTTAAGCAGTTTTAAGATGCTTCTACACTCTATTGTATCTTTAATGCTCTGAAGGCATTAGACACACTAGACTCTGTGCTGCATCTACCATCCACAGAAGAATAAAACATTATAAAGCGTTTGGCTTAGAAAACAGCACACTCCGCACACCCATCTGTTTCTCCAGCATCAGTACCACAGGAAGAGGCCAGAGACATGCGATACATATTCATGAGCCTGTCACCAGCCATCACTTGGTCATTAGATTATCTTAAAGGTGTCCTAAGTTTGTCACCAGGGAATCATAATGGCTCCATTAGGTTACATATGGGCGGTTTGTTGGCCTGTCTGTGCTTTGTCTCCTGACATGCTTTTGTTTGTGCGGTTGGATGTTGGTGCTGACTGGGTAATGAATTATTCATAAGCAATCATGATATTCTATTTTTTTTATGCAAATGTTGAGGTGGGCACAGGTTTAAACAGTGCCACACACACATATGGATATTCAAGTGCACATGCTCTGCCATGCAAATGGAAGCATATAATCTGACTTTCTTTTTTTTTTTCTTCATGTTGCATAATTTGCATATCCACTTATCTTTTAGAAACACCTGTAGCATCTTTATTATGTTTTCCAGACTTTTTGATTGCTTTCCTTTATAATACTGTAAAAACACTTGTTGAAATATGAAATAACTAGTACAGCCGTTCATTGTTTTCTCAAAGCATTGATTAAAAATTGATCTTAAAATATGGCTTTGAAATAATGAATTGTTTTTGCTATTAAAAATATTTATTGCTGTCAATCGATTAAAAAAAATTAACTAATTAATTACACATTTTCCTGTAATTAACCGCGATTAATCGCACAACATTAAAGTTTTTAATATATTTTTATATTGTAATTATTTCACATATAATCTCCAAATGAGTGTAGAAACAACATAAAGACAGTAGCCTATATTTTAAATATTTCATAAAAAGATGCCATTAAATAAATAAGGCCAGTATCACCGATACCAATACAGCTACTGATGTCTCAATGAATTAGATTTTTTCTCTCACAATTTTAGCCATTAATTATAACCATTCAGCATTACAGTATAATTGAAAGCTATACATTTTAACATTTATTAGGCTTTAAAAAAATACAACAACTTTTAATTTAAAACAATCTTCACATAAACCCATTATAATAAATGTCACATTTACCTGTGCCCTTCAATATATCAGGGCTCAATTTTTTCTATTGGCCCAATCAGACCAGTTCAGATTTTTACTTGCCCTGCCAAAATGCACAAAAAGTTATTGTTTTCATTGTTTTTGACCCATGTAACCTTGGAAACTTTATTTCCAATAGCTTTATTCAATTTCTGTATTTATTATAAAGTTATCAAACACTTCACAGTCTTCACTGCATAAATTATAAATTAAATATAGATTAATCCTTAATAAAGCTACAAAAGTTATTCAGTCAAGAGCAGTGAGTGATTTTCTGTTTTTCTTTTGTTCTTTGATTATCCTTAATGACAGACAGCAGCTAGCTAATGGATGAGGGGAAAAAACAGATGCTGCATTAATTGCGTTAAATACATTATTTTAACGCGTTAAACTGAAAAAATTAATTGCATGCATTAACATGTTCATTTTGACAGCCCTAAAAAATATTAAATTTTGAATGAATCATATTTTGTTAAAGTAGTGAGTTGCTTTGTTGAGGTAAATTAAATCATTCTGTATTTTCAAATTGCTTTTGAATTGAATTGAATTGATTCACTATCAACCCAAAGATTCATCTACCTCAATACCTTACCCATAATCCATCTCTCTTTCTGCTCAGGGACCAACAGGTGAGACAGGACCAATGGGAGAGCGAGGTCACCCTGGACCCCCAGGACCACCCGGTGAACAGGGTCTACCTGGACCTGCGGGCAAAGAGGGAGCGAAGGTGCAAACAAATTCACACTTCAACATTTACACACAAAAAAAAATTACAAATGCACAGAAATACACCACCTTATCTATTGGTCAGAAGTGGTTTATAACATCATATCTGATTCTTTGTGTTCACAGGGAGATCCAGGTCCAGCAGGGCCAACCGGTAAAGATGGACCTCCTGGACTCAGAGGGTTCCCAGGCGAGAGAGGTTTACCAGGCCCTGTGGTGAGTATCAAGAATGAAACATGTGATTTCAAAAAACCCCTAACCCTAATTGTTAAAGGTAGGGTAGGCAATTTTTGGAGCGGCTAGCAATAGCATGCTAGCTTTGATAGCATAAGATCCCACCCTGCCTTCAGAGCGTCTCTAAAATCAAGCCTCCTTCAAAACACATGAACGCACACAGCAGAGTTTGCAAAGCGTTATGAGAGACGGAATTAAACTACCTCATGTCTCAAAGCACATAACATTACAATAATAATGAACGTAAACAACTTAAAGAGCTCTATTTGTACCACCTGACTGCTGCAGATTCACTCTGGCGTTGATAGTGTTGCCATTGAAACGCATAAATTTGAGTCACGAACCGCTCTGAGTATAACGTTGCGGGTTTCCATATCTTCCAAATGACAGTAGTTATGGCGTGAACGCAGCATAAGCTTGTTGTTTTGGTTCAGGAGGAACTGTAAAAGGTGGCTGCTGTTTTGATTTCGGCGCTCAGTGACTGAGGTCTGTCTAACTCTGCGTAATATGAAACGCGCTGATGACATGTGATGTCTGACGGACCAAATGCAATGATTGGGCGAACGTTTTATGGTCCTACACCTTCCACAGACGATATATATATATACATATAAATATATTTAGACCACTTAACTTAGTGATTGCTATCAGGATTTAAAGAGACTTTCAACCAATATATCAAAAGATGTTTAAACTTTGTGTAACTTGCCCTTAAGGTTTGTACAGGCGAGTATCTCTCTTTTCATGTTTTTTCCAACTCTGAGCATTTTAGTTTGTTGTTCAGTGTAAATAGAACGTCCCCCGTGTTGTCCCTAACCTTCAAACATGTCACACAGGAGCACATGGATGTGTTTGTGTACGTTCAGCAGTTTTATGTGTCTGTTTGCAGGGATCAGCAGGCTTGAAAGGAAGTGAAGGACCTCCAGGGCCACCTGGACCCGCTGTAAGTAGACATTGTCTGTCTTTTTGTCTGTCTCTTCTCCAACCACTTTGTTATTTGCTTGTTTACCTTGTTTTGTCTTTCTCTTTTATCCTTTTGCTCCACACTCTGGATTTTCAGTGAGTACAGTGATTCAGGGCATATGATATTGATTTATATCTACAGTACCAGTCAAAAATTTGGAATCAGTTCCCGGAATCGGCTTTTTTTATATATAAATTAGTTTTGTATACTATTTAATTCATGTTTTAGAGTGCATAGTGTAGATAAGTGTCCAACATACACTTTTCTTTAAATAAATGAATACTTTTATTCAGCAAGGATGCATTAAAAGTGACATCATGTTACAAAAGTTTTCTATTTCAAATAAATTATGTTCTTTTGAACTTTCTATTCATCAAAGAATCCTGAAAAAATATATATTAAGGAAGAAAACAGTTTAATATTTCAAAATGTTACTGTTTTTACAGTATTTTTGATCAAATATATGCAGCTTTGGTGAACATGAGACTTGTTTCAAAAACATTAAAATATCGTATAGACCCCAAACATTGAAAGAAGAAGCTCAAGTATTTATATTAAATTTTATGTTTAAATATTATATTTTATTATATATTTATTATTATTATTAACTATTAAAATAAAATGTGAAAAATAGTAAATAATTTGTTTCCAAATGTTTGACTAGTGATTATTCATAAATCATAGATGATTATAGATTACCAAAAGGTTTGTCTGTTCACCTCTCCTCTTTTCATGCAGTCTTGACATCAGCATTTTTTTATACTTTACTTTTTAATATTTTACTGATATCTTATATAATGCTGCATAGTTATGTAATCAATAACTTGCAAAGGCAGTGTTTATTTCTGCTTTAAAATCATAGCTTGTTTTTTTATATGCACATGCCAGCTGTCTACGCCTCCATATGAATTTCTTCAAGAACAAATGCATAATTAATCAAACATCATGCCATCAGTAGCTAATGGTAGTCACTGCAAGTGCATAGGTTATGAAATTTCATATTTACATTAATAGGGTTCTCCTGGTGAACGTGGTCCTGCTGGCCCAGCTGGTCCTACTGGCCTCCCGGGCCGACCTGGACCTCAAGGACCCCCAGGCCCCGCTGGAGAGAAAGGTGGACCTGTGAGTACACATTTGATCTTCATTTATAATCCCTGATTTGTCCCATTGCATATGGTTTAAAATATTCACTATAACCTTTCTCTCTCTCATATTAGGGTGAGAAAGGACCTCAAGGCCCAGCTGGTAGAGACGGTATTCAGGGACCTGTGGGGCTTCCAGGCCCAGCTGGACCAATTGGACCCCCGGGAGAGGACGGCGATAAGGTACAGAAGAAAATTAAGTGGTAGAAAGTGAGGGAAGAAAGTTTGAGAAGAGAAATGAATTCATTATAGATAGAGAGACATGAGCATGTAATCGATGATCATGGTTGAATCTGGTTGGTTTGCTAGATGATTAGATCAGGATGAGGAGAAGTAAAGGTCACATCACACACACACACACACAGATCAAACTAGTCAGTTGTCAGATCAATATTTTCTTTTGAGGAATGGATGGACAATTAGGGAATGAAATATGCAGTTAGCCTTATTGTAAATGATCTGATTTAACACTTAGGTGAACGTGTAAAGGAAATGACATCACCATGACACACTCACACACAGATTTGGTATGTTTGTGTAGGTGTGTGTGACACCAACATGTGTTAGCATTGGCAGTTTTAAGGTGTGAGCGATATTTGAAGGATGTGTGTGTCAGCTCTGCCATGTGTGACAGGTGCAAAGCCTTCTGGGACATATAGTCAGAGGAATAAATAACAGTGTTCGTTTCTAATGTCTGTCTTCACAAACAAAAATGGACCAAAAAGTATAAATGTGTTTTTTTTTTAACATGTCTCCTGGCAATACCATATGTTAATACTATTTTTTTCAACATATACAATGATAAAATCTTTGCATTATTTGATTTTACTAGGATTGCCATGAATGCATTACTGTTCAAAAGTTGTATTATGTATTTTTGAAAGATATTAATACTTTTATTCAGCATGAACGCATGAAATTGATTTAAAGTGACAGCAAAGATTCAAAAATTCAGATCTTGCTCTTTTGAGATTTCTGTTAATCAAAGTATCCTGTAAAATGTATCACTGTTTCCACAAAAATTTTAAACTGTTTTCAACATTGATAATAATAAGAAATGTCTTGAGGAGCAAATCAGCATATTTCAATCATTTCTGAAGGATCATGTGACACTGAAGACTGGAGGAAATTAGGAATGATGCTGAAAATTAAGGTTTTATCACAGGAATGAAGTACATTTTAAAATATATTAAAATAGAAAACACTTAATTTAAATTGTAATAATATTTCACAGTATTACTGTTTTTACTATATTTTTGATTCTTTCAAAAACATGAAAAAATCTCATCAACCCAAACTTGTAAATGGCAGTGTATATGAATATGATAATCGTAAAATACCATAATATCACCACATGATACCATTATCATCTATAATATAATGTTTTACTCTTATATCCTACATAAATCTTTGTGATACATAAAATACTACATAAACACTCCTACATAAAATACCATGATATCACCATATGATATCAATATTCCACTATAATATAATGTTTTACTCCTGAAGTTAGACAACAGATTTTGTATTTGTATCATGTGAACTATGCAGATATTTGCATATGTAAATGCTGCCTTATTGTGACAGGGCGAGATTGGAGAGCCAGGACAGAAGGGAAGCAAAGGTGACAAGGGCGAGCAGGTGAGTCACTCTGAACTTACTGTTGACATTTACATTTCAATTCAGACTGAAAACATCATTTATTCAATGAGCCCCTGTTTGTTTGTCATTCTCCCATGATGACCATTTGTCCTGTTATTACCACTGTGCGGAGATGAATATAGATGTTATGAAAATCAATGAGTTGTGCTTTTTTGCTTGCTTATTACTTTCTTCTCATTCATTTTTTACCATTTCTCTCGCTCTTTCTGCCGTTCATCAGGGTCCTCCAGGGCCCACCGGTCCCCAAGGTCCTAGTGGTCAGCCGGGTCCTCCTGTAAGTACTCTGAAATCATCCATGTCTCATATGTTGTATGTCTTGCTGCGGTATAAGCAGTGTTAGTGATGTCACTTCCTCCCTGCAGGGTGCTGATGGAGAGCAAGGTCCCAGAGGTCAGCAGGGTCTTTTTGGACAGAAGGGAGATGAGGGCTCACGAGGCTTCCCAGGACCACCCGGACCTGTCGGCCTTCAGGTTAGATGGCTAACTTATTTTTCTAATACGCTGTACTGGTCTTATAGCGCACAACTGAGCTTACAACAGCAGTTACTCCAAGTACGTCAAACAAAATGCTGGCTTGATTCGGTTTGCTCAATGATGTACCCGTATATATATGTATTTTGGAATAAATTACTTTAAATGCAGTTCATTATCATAGTTTATCATCACGAAAAAATCAGAAAGCACAAGCTTTTCTTGGTTGAAACACTAAAACGCTAAACTAAACAAATAGAGGAAATACAAGGGGAAACATTATTGACAAATTGACATGGAGAAATGTGTAACGAACACTTTGCAGATGCAAACGGTAAGTAATTAGTTTTTTTGTGTGTTTTTCTTAAAGTTAATTTTGGCTGCATGTCAGCATGCTGATGTTTTTCAAATAAAACTGAATAATCCACACATAAGATCAACAGATGCACAAGTATTTGCATATAGTATACAGATGTTCACTCTAACAGTAGATAAAAATTTATGGAGGAAATGATGGAAATATCCTGCCCAATTTTGAAGCACACTGCCATATAAAACTCTGTAATTGCCTAAATTGCATCTAGAGTTGATGAAAACTGAAACAAGCTTTATTCGTACGGTCTTTTTATGTCATGGAAAAAAAAAAAAAAAAAAAAAATCACAAGTTTCAACGTGACAAAGAACGACAAGTCTGATCCAACACTTGGATTTCTCACGATTACTGGCTGATTTCGGGAACATAATGAACAAAACTCCATTAAATTGCCTAGTATCCGAATTACATGTGCCAACAAACAGTTTGACCGTAGTTAAAAAAGGAAGGTTTGTATGTGGCAGTGCTTGATGGACAAAATGGCGGTTAGCAACAAGGCTTCTCAGCACAGCAATTTGATTGGCTCTTTGGACTGTCACTCATTTATCTATCATAAAGTCAGTTCATCAACATCGTTCAAGATGGATAAAATCAAGTTTTTTTGTTTTATGTCGTTTAGACAGGTTAAAATCAGTTGCGATTGGTTTGCCTGGTTTTAACTAATTTGTGATTGTGTGCAGGGCTTGCCTGGACCCCCTGGTGAGAAAGGAGAGACTGGTGATGTCGGCCAAATGGTACAATTCCACATCTATACAATCATTTTGGTAAAATGTACATTTACTTGGATAGAAACAGAGTTTTCTCACTGTATCTTGACTTTTCTCTCAGGGTCCACCCGGTCCACCGGGCCCCAGAGGCCCTTCTGGACCCCCAGGAGCTGACGGACCGCAGGGACCTCCAGGAGGTATCGGAAACCCAGGAGCAGTAGGAGAGAAGGTGAAGAAGCATCATGCGCAAAACACTCTTTAATTTCTTTTTAATTAGAAACTTATGGCTTTAATGATCTGAGGGATAATGTGTCAGACTCAGTAATGATTCCACTGTGTGTGTGTGTGTGTGTGGTTATAAAGTTGCTGTTGTGCTCTGTCAGTTCAGGATTTGCAGGTCTCTCTGGAGAAGGTGTTTGCTTGTGTGTCTGTGAGGTTGAGATTGCTTCTGTGTTGTTATTGCTTGTGTAGTTTAATGTGTAAAATGGAACCAAGTAAGCCATTCATAGGTTGATATTCCCAAAAAGTGTGACCCTGTGTCTCTGAGGCGCTTTCAAAGCAAGGGTGGTTTGAGCATCAAGACCAGCAACACTAGCTGAGCCATTGTTTGTCATCCGGTATAGTTTGTATGCAATGATGATTCCCTGTATAGATGTATGTACACTGTAAAAAAAAAAAAGTTTAAATTTAAAATAGTAAGTGTTCGTGCTGCCTTAAAATTTTTATTTTAGACAACTTGAAATGTGAAGTTGTACTAAGTGACAACTTGGATATTTGAGTTGACTAAACGTAAAATTTTTAGGCAGCACAAACACTTTTTTTAAGTTGAAACTACAATTTTTTTTACAGTATATAGACTGCTGTACAGACAGCTTTTCAAAGTGTATAATTTAATTTGTTAAGCAATGACTATACACCATGTAGATTTGTTCATTCTAATTAGAGTGATTTGATAATAATAATAGTAATAAATATGTTTATCTAGTATAACAATAATATAATTTAATTTGTAATTAGGGACTATACAACAAGTAAATATATCGATAACTTTGTTAATTCTAATTAAAGTGGTTTAATAATTTAATTTAATTTGTAAGCAAATACTATACAGTACATAATGTAGATGTATTGATAGCTTTGTTAATTCTAATTAGAGTGATTTAATAATGCTAATAATAATAATATTATTATTATTGCTGAAAATACATTACTGAAAGACAAAATTATGGTGTTTTTGTGACAGAAGATAAATAATCCAATTGTCATAAAAATGAGAATTTTTTTTATCAAAATAATACAAAATACTGAAAAAAACATTAATAATGGCCAGTGAAGTTTTTAGAATTTAGTCACCATTTGCAGATGTGACAAAAACTAAATTTTGAGCCCGTCATGTGTAACGAGAGAAAGGAAGAGATTATATTCTTCATTAAATAATTAAACATGCTTTACTTGCCTGGAAAAAGATATTATAGCATATATTCAACAAGTAGCATTGCTGTACTTTACAAAAGAGCGTTCTGATAATGCCATGTACTTTATGTCTGGAGTTCAGGTTGTGTTTGCGCAGTGAGAGTGTCCGTGTGTTTATTGAGTGTGACTGTGAGACGTGAGTGTACTGTATGTCTCAGCAGAGCGAACAGACAGCGCGTTCGCATGACTGCGCTCGATCACCTCAGCACCGTCCACTGTCAATATTGTTTAATATGGCACTTCAGCACTATTGTTCTGCCACAGAACCAAGGACCCATTTCAGTTCTGCTTAGAGAGGAGGTTTGCCCAGAGAAATGACCCAGAAAAACACAGCTGAGGGGAGGACTTAAAGAAAACAGAGAAAGATGATAGAATGAGGGCTGGAGACAAGGCTGTTTGGTGTTAGTCTGGGAAGATTTACCTCACCACTTCACTCTGACAGACCTCTTATCCCACTACAGAGAGAGAGAGATACCTCAGTCTGACACACACACACACACACACACATGAATGATGCAGTTCAGCAGTCTGAGAGACTCTTAATCCCTCAATATGGCAGACGCACACAAGCACACTTAAACAGCCTCTCTAAAGCACAGAGAGTAACTCTTAAACAGGTTTACAAGCATGAGAGAAAGCATGTTTCCGGTTAAACAGTTGTAGTTCCTTAAGGGAAGGTTGGATGTTTTTTGAATGTTTAATGTCACAAACTGACTGTTTTGATACAGTGTTTTTATTAGTGGTTTGCTAACAAGCATCACTATTATCGCTCTTTGAATTGATCTGTATCAGTCGATATTGGATATTTAATTGTGCATGCTCATTTCCCTTATTTTCACCTTTATAGTACATTTACCATCATCTAATTCTAATTCTAATTAACTTTTTTTGGTTAAAAATGATCCAAAATAAATTTTTGAGCAAGTACACAACAAGACAGTGTTCAAAACTATCTCCTTACCTTAGCCCCATTCACAACAGTAAGCTTGTAATAATGTGTTATAATTTGAGTGGTATGGTGGATTTCCGCTGGAAATTCAACAAGTCTTTGCGTCATTACGTCACGTCTGTATACATAAAGAAAGAGTCCAGCTAGTAGTAGTAACGCACGTGAGGAGCATGTATACCGCATGTTCTTCAGCGGATCATTTATAGCCTTTTCTCACAGCAGCTGGAGTAATTAAACTTATCATTTTGATGGCGGATTGTAATCCAGAAAGGCCCAAATGACATCATCAGTGACAACTGGAGATTCACCCGTAGTCAAAAGCAAAAGATTAGACTGGACAGAAATTGAAATCTACAGGTAACGCTAATAAACACTAAATACACGTAGTCACGCAATGCTAATGCTGTTAACATTAACAATTTGAGAACAAAGTATAACAATAAATAATAATTTGCACGGTTAGATTTAATCACCGTTGGCAGCGCGATTTATTGTAATGTTTTGTTCCCAAAAGTGGCAAACATGTTACTTACTTGTTCAGATGACATTTTCCGGTGAAAATTCTTATTTAGGTTATACTCCAAGACGTAGAATCTGTGATTCTGAAGTACAGTATCCACACCGGTGCGGTGACTGACAGCAAGCCGCACATACTCCTCAAAACATTAGATTCATCCGTGCTGAGGAGCCGCCAACGCACAACTCACGCACAGATGATAACTCCACAGATAACTGCAATTGCAGGTTTCAAACAGAGATGGCGACACAGAGGCAAAACTTACAGACTGCAGCTTTAAAGTTAACCTTTAAAAACACGAATTATTTAATAACACTGTTAAATGTGATCTTGGTAACACTTACAATAAGGTTGTATTAGTTAACATTAGTTAATGCATTAGTTAACATGAACTAACCATGAACAACACCTCTGTTCAGCATTAGTTAATCTTTGTTAACGTTAGTTAATAAAAATACAGCTGTTCATGGTTTGTTCATGTTAGTTCACAGTGCATTAACTAATGTTAACAAGATTTTAATAATGCATTAGTAAATGTTGAAAATAACATTAACAAAGATAAATAAATGCTTTATGCTTTATAAGTGCAGTTCATAATTAGTTCATGTTAACTAATGTAGTTAATGAACCACAAATCTCAAAGTTAATATTTAATACTGTACAGTACACTATAATGTTGCGATCTGTAAATTCACTTGTAGCATTTTAACAAAATATTATAGAATTTGTTTTATTTATTTGTGTGTTTTATTTATGTATTTTTATTTAGACAAAATAGTATAAGATTTGAATTTCGGTTTATTTATTTAGACATAATAGTGTAGAATTTTAATTTCAGTTTATTTATTTAGACAAAATAGTATAGAATTTTACTTTCAGCCATTTATTTGTTTATTTATTTATTATTTACACAAAATAGTATAGAATTTTCATTTTATCCATTTATTTGTTTATTTTCAGTTATTTATTTTTATTTAAACAGTGTAGAATTGTAATTTCAATTAGTTATTTTGGACAAAATCTTATAGAATTTAAATTTTATACATTTATTTATTTGTTTGTTTATTTTGATTATTTCATTTTATTCATTTATTTATTTTTGTTTAGACAAAATAGTATAGAATTTTAATTTCAGCCATCTATCAGTTCTCAGTCATAACATAAAAATAATTATCAGATTATCGATTTTTTTCAATAATTAATGTTTGATAATTAATTCATTTTTGAATATTATGGAATTTTAATTTCTGTTTATTTATTTAGACAAAATAGTATAGAATTTAAATTCCTGTTTATTTAGACAAAATAGTATAGAATTTTAATTTCAGCCATTTATTTATTTATTTTCAGTTAATTGTTTTTATTTAAACAATAGTGTAGAATTTTTATTTTGGTTATTTATTTTTTTCGACAAAATAGAACCGATAAATGGCTGAAATTAAAATTCTATACTCATTTTTATGTTATGACTAATTAATAGCTTATCAATATCAATTGAACAATGAAATTAAATATCTCATAGATGTACATTGAAGGAGGGACCAGAGTCATATATGGATACCAGAATATTATAGATGGGCTCTTTTGACTCCAATAAGGAACTACCTAGCAATACTACCTAAAACTACCTAAAAAACACCTTTGCAACCACTCAACTCCTTAGCACAATGGCAATAAGTTTTGCACCAGCATCAACACTCACTTCTTCAAAAAATGTGCAAGTCTAGTTGTCATCACTCAAAGTGTCATCACTCCATTCAAGTCTGTCTGGATATATTATGATTTTCATTCTCATCTGATGGCTGACTGAAGTGGTCATCATCAAGGTCATTTGTTTGTCTGAATATTGATGTTGCACAGATTTTCATGCGAGATCGTGCCGTTCTGCGGAGGAAAGCAGATTTGCTGACAAGACAGTGAATAATGATGCTGACATGCTCTTCTGTCCAGAGGATAAAATCTCTGCAGTGTTTGGGAGAAAAAGTGTGTGTGATACCATGTTTTACTTACATCTCTCTCTTTTTCTGTAGGGAGACTCTGGTGAAGCAGGAGAACCAGGCCCACAGGGAGACGTCGGCCCTCCAGTACGGCAAAAAACACTTACAAACAAACAAACTCGCATATGCAAAACTCTAAAACATCACTGCTGTCTGAATAACACACTCATATTTCATACCTTGTCTGTGTGTGTGTTTTAGGGTCCAAGAGGAGAGCGAGGAGAAAAGGGAGAGGCCGGACCCGCTGGTTCTGCTGGTCCACCCGGACCAAAAGGACCACCAGGAGATGATGGTCCTAAAGGAAGTCCTGTAAGTTCCCACCGCACTCACATCTAATGCTGAAACATACTCTTTAAAAATTTCCAAACTTCCACATGCAGTGGCATAGAAGAACCATTTAGAACCTTGCAGTGAACAGTTCTTAAAAGAACCATTTTTTCTTAATGTGAAAAATATGTAAGTAATCTGTAAAAGAACCTTTTGTGCAACTGAATTGAAAAGGTTCTTTGAATGTTAAAGGTTCTTCATGGAACCATTGATGCCAATTTAGAACCTTTATTTTTAAGAGTGTATTATAGGTTCTGCTTGCTGATTGGTCAATAAGCATGGCCTATTGTGCCTTACTGTTAAGCAAAACACACTTATAAGACCATGCAATTACCATATTTCTGATCAAATACAGAGATGTTTAAATGTTTTGGTTTGATTTCCAGGGTCCAAGTGGTTTCCCTGGTGATCCTGGTCCTCCTGGAGAGCCAGGTCCATCTGTAAGTGCTTTTAATGTTTGGATGTAGTTGTTACAAAGACATTTTCAGTTTTTTTCCAGGAAGTGACATCACTTTTTCTTCCTCCTACAGGGTTTGGATGGTGCTCCAGGTGATAAGGGTGACGATGGAGAGCCTGGTCAGCCAGTGAGTGTGCTTTAAACACAAACATGTCAAATGATCTCTGGTGTCGGTGTATACATATATGTGTGTTTTATATTGATTGCTGATTTTATAATGCTGTGTATTTGTTTATTACAGGGATCTCCTGGACCTACTGGTGAAACTGGCCCTACTGGTCCTCCAGGAAAGAGAGTGAGTAATGCTTTAGATATCATTTAAATGCATTGAACGTGAGTGCAAAATTAACTTTACCACGCCTGGAGCCAAAAATATTTCTGACTAGCCATATATATTCATATTGTTATTAATATTAATATATTTTTAAATAATATATGGATATATGGCTTTTTCTTTAGGGACCTCATGGACCTGCTGGACCTGAAGGAAGACAGGGAGAGAAAGGTGCCAAGGTAACATGCACACATTCATACACACTTGCATACACTTCTATTACAGTACAGTAATGAACACCTTACTGCATTGGTTTCAATGGTTTTGTGTCTCTGAATCAGGGTGAATCTGGTCTGGAGGGTCCAGCTGGTAAGACGGGTCCAGTTGGCCCTCAAGGAAGCCCTGGAAAACCTGGTCCTGAGGGTCTGAGAGGTGTGCCTGGACCAGTGGTGAGTGATAATGGACCGACCTTTCTGTTAAATGTATTTGGTGAATCGCACCTGTTAATAACATACCCGGGTCATATTTCACTACAAAATCATTTTTTAAGATGATTAAATTTTTAATTTAAGATCAATGAAGCATTTTATCCTTAATTTTCCTCATCACCGTAACATGAAATTAATATTAATGCTCCAAAATATTATTGAACAACTGCAACAGAGTATATACTGTATATGCCAAATTTTTTTCTCTTTCGATTTTCGGTTGAAATAATACTGACAATTTGAATAAGAATCTTCCAAGATATAACATCAGACCTCATATACAGTTCTGTCTATGGCAGTGATTCTGATTTGGTGTTAATAAATGGATCTGTTTGGTTCTGATGTAGGGAGAACAAGGACTGCCCGGTGCTCCTGGACCCGATGGACCGCCTGGGCCGATGGTAACAACATGTTATTCCTCTGGGAATGAGTTCATTACAGTCTTAAATGACAATCCACAGTCCTCACTCTTCTTACCTTTCTCTCGCTCAGGGTCCTCCTGGCCTGCCTGGACTGAAGGGAGAAACTGGTATTAAAGGTGAAAAGGTGAGAGAAGCAAATTCATCTTTGATACCCCCTAATTAACCGGACTGTCATGCTGTCTAGATTGGTAACTAACTAGTTTTTAGAACGGAGCTGTAGTAATGACTTTATATGTTATTTGAACTCGGGCTGGCGTTATTGATTATGAACGAGTATGTTCATTACAGCTGAGTTTAGTAATCATTTGGGTTCTTTCAGGGTCATCCTGGTCTCATTGGACTCATTGGACCTCCAGGAGAACAAGGAGAGAAAGGAGACAGAGGGCTGCCAGGTCCACAGGGAACTTCAGGACCTAAAGGAGACAATGTATGGAACACGTCTGCACACATACAGCAATAATAGCTAATATAAACTTTCTGTATTTTCATAAAGCAGTCTTCAAAATCTGTCTTTTTCTACAGGGCATTGCAGGCCCCTCTGGACCTATTGGACCCATTGGACCACCTGGTCACCCGGTACCATTTTCTGACATTTCTTTGAAAACTTTTATGATGTACACTAAAGGAAATAATAATGGTTCTTAGGTTCAACATAAAACGTTCGTCTTATCAAGAACCATTTTTGGCTGTCTAAGGTTTTTGAGTAGCAATATGGTTCCCTGGAGATTAAAAATGTTCATTATATTATTGTTTGGAGTTCTGGGTTCTTTAAAATACCAGCAGTTTTCTAAAGAACTGGAGAATAAAACCCTTTTAAACAGTTCTCCTATGGCATCATCTGTAAAACCTTTTTGGTTAGATGTTATTTCATATGTAAAATGTAATAAATTCTTAATTGTGATTTATATTTGTATTTCACTTCTGTTCAGGGTCCTCCTGGTCCCAAAGGTGCTAAAGGATCATCTGTAAGTTATTCGTGTTCTTATTTAAATACTCCTGTTAATTTAATTTATATTTTAATTAGAAGATTCATTTATCATCTTTAATTAGCTCTGATTTATTTAGCATCCCTTTGCCTAAACCTATTTCTGGTTCTGTCTTTATAGGGTCAGACTGGCCCGAAGGGTGAATCTGGAGTCCCGGGACCTCCTGGACCTCCTGTACGTAACTAGACTCAACACAAAATTGAACTATAAAAAAAGGCAAACTAAACACATAAACAGGTTATTCCACTGTGAGATAACCGCATAATTTAACAGATGATTTTGCAGTAGATGTTACATAAGTATAATTGAAGTCTATTATGTTGTGTAAACTGAATCTGTTAAGATTCTTCTGAGGGATTCTGTGGATATTGCTTCCTTGAGAAAACCTGATATTTCATATCTACAAATTGTATTGGTTCCTGTTTCCACACACTGAGTACAATAGCTTCAGGTCACAGAGAGAAATGCAAGTGTTCAGTTAATGTCAGTGTAAAGTTCTAATTGTTTAGATGTATAATCATAGTTATAGTTATTTTTCAGGTTTATTACTGTAGTTTTTATTACTGGGTTTTTTGCCACATTTATTTGTAGAGTGAGAAATAGAACAGGAAACAATTAGTGTGAACAATATGATGCCCTAGCAACCAACTTGCAAACTGTCCAGAAAAGCCATAGAAACCACCCAAAACACCCTAGTTACTGCCTAGCGATGGCTTTTTAAATACCCAGGCCAGAACACCTTAGCAAGCACAAAGTCACATCCTAGCAACAACTAAAACATTTGCACGGTAAAGCACTACTCATGTTTTCCAACAAATTAAATAACGCACTGGCAACCACTTAGAACATCCTAGAAGCTACTCAGAACAACTTAGCAAACTGCCTAACAACACACTAGTAACCACCCAAACGTTGTACATTTTGCATGAGCAAGCAACACTCACATTTTCCAACAATTTAATAGTGGCCTAGCAACCACATTGCAAAAAAACACACTTGCAAAAACCAGAAGTTCTTAACAGTCACACGGAACACCTTAGCAACTGCTTAACAACAAACTAGTAACCATCCAAACATTGTTGTAACACATTTTACACAACCTGGCAAATCCCTAGGAACCACCCAAAATGTCCTAGCAATACCCTATCAACAACCTAGAACACCCTAGCAGCTACTTAGAACACTTTAGCAAATGCCTAACAACACCCTAGTAACCACCCAAACATTGAGATGGTGAATTTCATATGGGTAAACACCACTCACATTTTCCAAATGCAACCACATTGCAAAACCCTAGCAACTACCCAAAATGTCCTAGAACACCCTAGTAACCACCTAAAACAAGATCCTAGCCATCACTCAGAACACTTTAGCAACTGCCTAACAACATTGTGAATTTTAAACCCACTCTTAATATTTTTCTAATGCTTTAAGGCATGTCATGTGAATATTAACGGTTGTCTTCTCGTCTAGGGTCCACCTGGTGATGTCATCCACCCTCTGCCCATCCAGTCCAGCCCGAAGCGGGCAAAGAGGAACATTGATGCCAGCCAGATGATGGACGACGCTGCAGATGCCAACTACAAAGACTACGAGGACGGCATGGAGGAGATATTCGGCTCTCTGAACTCTCTCAAACTGGAGATTGAACAGATGAAACACCCGCTGGGCACACAGAGTAACCCCGCCCGCACCTGCAAAGACCTACAGCTGTGCCACCCAGATTTCCCAGATGGTATTTATCTCTCTCTCTCTCTCTCTCTCTCTCTCACACACACACACACAATTTTTACTTTCAAGATGTGTTAATGACTGTTTTACACAAAGCATCAGTAAAAACAACATTAACAGATGCTAATATATATATATATATATATATATATATATAAAATTATCTTTACTTGGAGGCTTTAATTGCATATTGACATTTGCAGTTAATTACTATTCATGTAATGCTGTAATGACATAATGATATATATTCCTTTGTCGAGTACCCAACTTGAGCATTTTTGCAGGTGATATGCGTACTTTGGTCCCGGTTTTTAATGATCAACAGTACATTTAGCTTATGATGGAATGCCCTTCTTTCTCTCTTTTCAGGTGAATACTGGATTGATCCGAACCAGGGCTGCTCCAGAGACTCTTTTAAAGTGTACTGTAACTTCACAGCAGGTGGCGAGAGCTGCATCTTCCCCGATAAAAAGAGTGAAGGGGTAAGACAGCCACAAAGCAAAACTCTTTGGGATGACTTCTCAGAAGTCCAGATCTAGGGTAAAACAGTTTTGATGTCAGAATCACAATGCACAACAACACCTTTAAAAGTATCACATATCAAAATTAAGATGAACACACTAAATTCAACTCACATGTCAAGTATAGTCCATGGATTCCTGAAAAACCTCCACAGAGAAATTGTTCAGCTTAGCATGCTGAGAGGAATAGATGTACAGTCTGTTCAATTTGTCACACTGTCTTAAGGTCACATCTGATTTTCTGAATAAGGTCTATACGCACAGCTCAACTCTGAGATTTATTCTGTATTAGATTCTGCACACAAGTGTGACGAGCTATTTGCCTTAATGAGTCTCAGAAGCGTCACTGTGAGAGTCACCTTCACACCCCACTGAGTGATTTTCCATCAAACAAACAACAGAACTAACTTCAGTGCTTCTGCAGGTTCACCCTTCACTCCAGCAGACAAACAATAACCTCCTCAGGCCTATTCTCCCCAAGCACAAATATTTGCCATGGCAAGCTTTTAATTCGACCCTTGCATTCTGATGGACCTCTTCACACTGAATGCATCATTTTTGGGTTTTTTTTTAGGTAATTTTTTGTTCACTCTGCAAAAGAGCAAGTGGAATTTGCTTCATATAAATGGTTGGACCCCCTTAACAATGGATATGATAATTCATCCTGAAAGAAAATCCCTTTTTTTTTTTTTTTTTTAGGTTTTTAGTCACACTGTTATTCGTTAAGCAAAAATATATTTTATTTTATTATTATATATTGTTAAAATTTGTTAGGTTTTTTAATTTAAGGCATTTTTTTAACTCCGTAAAACAAATTATTTTATAAAATTTAAAGTATATTGTTATTACTGGCTTATGAATGTTAGGACCCTCTTTACACTGGATGTGAAAATTTATCCTGAAAAAAAAAAAAAATATATATATATATAAACAATTATCAGTTAAAACTTATTTTTAGGTTTGTGTTACAATTAGTTTTTTTTTTTTTTCCAAGGCATTTTTTGTTTTTTGTACTGTGTACTCCATAAAACAAATAATTTCATAAAATTAAAATGATATTGTTATTATTGTATACATATAATCTTTGTAGGTTTTTAAGGATGCTTTCACACTAGCAGTTTTGGTGCGCACCTGGGTTCGTTTGACGTCAGTGTTCGGTTCGTTTGGATGATGTGTCTTCCGAACTCGGGTGCACACCTGCGAACCATACCCAAGTCCGCTTAAAAAGGGTGGTCTGGGGTACGGTTCATGTGAACTCCAGTACGGTTCGCTGCTGATGTGAATGCAATCGTACTAAATCGCGGAAATGAACCGCTATTAATGACGTATGATTTGATAAAAATGTGAGTTTCACTAATTTCCCTGGCGAGCAGAGAGCTGTAGATCTCATTTCTGCTCGTCTTCAGCGTTCTTTAGAGCAGTGGTTTTCAAACCTGTCCTGGAGGCACCCCAGCCCTGGACATTTTGTGTGTCTCCCTCATTTATCACACCTGATTCAACTCATCAGCTCGTTAGTAGAGAATGCAAGAACTAAATTGGGTGTGTCTGATAAGGGAAATGTGCAGGGCTGGGGTGCCTCCAGGACAGGTGTGAAAACCACTGCTTTAGAGCATTTGCAGTACATTCGCGGTAGATAAGATGCAAGTGCCATTACGTACTGAAGCTTTGGAAACAAAACCAACGGTTCAAAAACAAAAATATAAAAGTGAGGTGAGCAACGCTATGCATTTTGCCGCCTTCGCGCTCGCTGTCGTTACTAAGCAACCGGGTAAACAGCTGCTGCTTTGATGACGCAACCGCACCCCGGTTCGGACCCAGATTACAATATATGAACACAGTCCAGCGGGGGCAGGGGGAGGGGGGAGCAATCGAACTCGAGTTCGGTCCAGGCAATCCAACCAAGTGTGAAAGCACCCTAAGACACATTTTTGTAGTTTACTCAGCTAGAAAAATTATTTTATTATATTAAAAATTACATTATTATTATAATATAAATTTTAAAACATTTATTTAGGTTTTTAACAGTTTTCTCTGCAAAAAAAATCATTACAATTATATTAATTCATGTGAATATTTTTAAATTTTTAAAGATTTTTGTTACTTTTTTTGTTTGCTCAGTAAAAGATATGTACCATTATATATTAGATTAGATTATAGTTGTATGGCTGTTGGAATAATGTGTTAATTTACAACACAATGGCCAAAGACATTCATCTACATGTGCAAACTGGATACAAGAACATGTGAAAGCCCCTGCCTCGGACAGATTGACAACTACACTGAAAAACAGATTCCCGTTGGCTGTCTCTTCTATTCTTTCATTCTCTTCAGTATTGACTCCAGCTAACTCTCTCTCTCTCAGGCCAGACTCACCTCTTGGGTGAAGGAGAATCCAGGGTCGTGGTTCAGTGAATTCAAACGTGGTAAACTGGTAAGAGTGACTCCTCTTTTTTTGTCCTCCTGAAATAGTCTCCTATTTTACAGAGCAAAATGGCTCGCTGGCCCAAAGACAGTCCAGGCACATGGTATAGTCGCTACAAGAGAGGGTCCATGGTAAGTAGGAATGCATGAGAGAAGGGGCCTGGTTCCAAGGGTCCACGGATTCTGGGCAATCAGTCTCTTGAAGGCCCGTGCTTCTGCATGCTTCTCGGATCCCTTCATGGCCGAGCATGGTCATCATCAGAACAGCGGCAAAAAGTGTTTGCTTAGACTTATGGGTAATCTGAGGGCTGTGGGCGGAGACGTCAGTCAGTCTGTTGACCCAAAAAATGTTAAACTTACCCTAGATTTACAGATTTGGGTGTGAAGGGTCTGACTGATGGAATCCAACCTGTCTTCTGTTCCTGTAAGTTTGAGGAAATCACCTTGAAGTGACCGAGTCCATTAACACATGATTGTAGATCTGTTTCAGATGCTAGTAAGATACTCACCTACAGGTAGATAACATTTTTTGGCATTATGGACACGCAAAGGCTGTATCAAACATCTTCCATAGATACCTTGTTACAGAACGGCATGCATCTTTTGCGGAGA
The DNA here is from genome assembly GCA_039654105.1 of Coreius guichenoti. Classification (NCBI taxonomy): domain Eukaryota; kingdom Metazoa; phylum Chordata; class Actinopteri; order Cypriniformes; family Gobionidae; genus Coreius; species Coreius guichenoti. Next base: position 7,019,347 of record CM077183.1, read on the forward strand.
AGATGATCACCGAATGCATTTTGATGAGCTCAGTGAAAAGCAGCGAATAGATGAGGAAAATGTTGACTATAAATATTTTTAAAGTTTTCATAGAAAATAGTTGTCTTAAAAACACTATTTAGTAGGGCAGCATGATTAAGCAATGATTAATCACATTACATTTTTCTTAAATTCTCAATTTTTTTTTAAAGTGAAATATTACAATAGTACAATCATATACATTTTTACATTATTTAGTCACTTTTATTTATTAATAAATATTACATATTAATTATTATAACCATATTGCTATATAATCTCAAAATTTTGGCCAAATTGTTTAGCCCTAGAAATGAGCACAGCAGCACATTATTTCTTTTTTAAATCACATTTTAAATCGCAATTGCAATTTTTAATCAGTAAAATCGCAATTACATTTTATCCCCAAATCATGCAGTCCTACTATTTAGCCTAATGCAGTATCATATCATTAGCTTAGCAACATGCTAACATTAAACTTTATTGAAATCAACTGTAAACGTTAGTTAAGATAGTAAATGTAATTTTAATTGGACTAAGTTTCCATAAAAGATTTAACAACACAATAGAATTGTGAAAATCTATGTTGCATTTAACAACAATCCTTGACCACAAAATATTGTAAAAAAAAAAAAAAAAAATTCAGAGGTAAAAATATGAGTAACTTTATTTATGGTGAAAAAGACAGTACAAAAAGGATCCCAGAAGGCCTTGGCTGCATCCAAAATCGCTAACCTGTTATGTAGTAGGCGGAAAGCAATACGAGACAAGTATGTCCGAATTCACATTACTCATAAAGGAGTAGGCAAAAAGTTCCCGGTTGACCTACTTCCGACAAGATTCTGCACTTTACTATCCCATGAGGCCACAGGAGAGGATTTGTGAATGGCAGTGAAGCAACTCAACGGATGCTGGTAGGTCACATGATAATGACAACATGGCGAATGTAGTACTTCCAGATTACATTCATAGAACATACTTTTTTTAGCAGTCGTGAAGTAATTACTAAAAAAAAACAAGTACCTACTCGAGAGAGTATGCGATTTCGGACGCAGCCCTTGTTTTGATTATTTTAATTGCTGCCGAGGAGGGGCGTTTCAAAACCGTCACTATGAGGATCTATTTCACATAAGCTGCTGCCTTAGAAGGTAGATATTAGATAGTAAGCGTTCACTAGCATTTGGAACAGAGCCTTTGTGTCTGTGGTGGATCTCAGTCACTTCACTGAGCTTCTGGGTTCAGCCTCTCTTGACATACAGCTGTGATCATGAGGTAATGTGGTCATGGGCAGGTATTCTTGGTGGGTTGCATGCATGCATGCATGGAAGGTCAATGCATATGAGTGTGTGAGCGGAGCTCCTAATCGTAAGTATATCGTGTGTGTGTGTGCATGGAGCATGCGCTCGCTCTCTCAGTCAGTCACATGTGTGTGTTTGTGGATCAGAGGAGATGGAGTTTTCTTCTAAACATGGGTTGGTATATTCAAGAATGAAAACAAAACATTTGCATATTTTCCGTAATGCAAATGTTGCATCACACCACAAGGGGAGAATTTGCATATAAACCAGTACAACTCATTTGAATATATTAGTGAAATTTTCAGTGGAGTCTGTGGAGTTTATCAGCCATGTTTGAATGTTTAAGTGGATTTTGGTGTTTAATACATGCAGAGCAGATCTGTTCTGGGAAAAGAGTTTTGTGCTCTTACCTGACTGATGATCAAAGTTAAAAGTTTTAACCACAGATAAATATATATATGAGGCAGTTATTTAGCAAGGATGCATTAAATTGACCAAAAGTGACAGTAAAGACATTTATGATGTTGCAAAAGATTTCTATTTCAAATAAATGCTGTTCTTCAAAGAATCCTGAAAAAATGATAGCTTGGCAATAATTTCACAAATTCTTTTTGTCTTGTTTTTCAGTAAAAGTATTTACAAAATATTTTAAACAAGATGTTAATTCTTGTTTTTTAGAGAATATATCTTATTTTCTTATGATTTTGGTAATTGTTTTCCCTTTTTTTAGCCATTGTAGAATTTTAAACCCAAATCTTAAACAGTAGTCAGCAGTGTTGTGGGTAACGCATTAAAAGTAATGCAAGTTATGTAATTGGATTACTTTTTTCAAGTAACTAGTAAAGTTACGCAATACTTTTAAACCTACAACAAAATATCAGAGTTATTTTTTTTAAATTACACAAGTTGTTTACCCATTTATTTACTGACAGCTCTCCTGTCCTCATGTTGAGTGAAATCAGGAATAAAGGTGCAGCGGTGCGTTGTGTGCGCTGTGTAAACATGACGCTTATTGTAGTTCTAGAGTAAATGTGAACATGACTTATTCATTTCACCTTTGGTGTGAAAAGGTCTTTGCATTTGCCAAAAACAGAACTTTTTGTTATTAAAAAACAAATACACACGCCCAGCCCAGGTGAGAACTCAAGTAAAACTCAATTAGTTACTTTTTTTAGGGAGTAACTCAATATTGTAACGTTGCCCAACACTGGTAAGTCAGTGACCATAAAGTGCCATTGGACCGGAGGGGTGTGATGTGTAGTTTTCAGCAGAACCTCTAGGGGGCGTTTGTCCAGCCGTTATCTAGACCGCATTGCTGTATGTTTCTCTGTGCAGCTCTCGTACGTGGATGCGGAGGGCAATCCGATCGGAGTGGTGCAGATGACGTTCCTGCGTTTACTCAGTGCCACGGCTCGACAGAACCTGACCTACAACTGTTACCAGTCGGTGGCTTGGCACGACCAGGATCTGGACAATTACGATAAAGCCATCCGCTTCCTGGGCTCCAACGATGAGGAGATGTCTTACGATAACAACCCATACATCAGAGCCGCCGTCGATGGCTGCGCGGTAAGAGCCAGAGATATGTTTTTTTTTTTTTTAGCCAGTTTAAACTGAAATCTCTTATAAGCGATGTTCGTAATGCTCCCTTTCTTTCCTCCCGCAGTTGAAAAAGGGCTATGAAAAGACTATTCTTGAGATCAACACACCGAAAGTGGAGCAGGTACCGTTTGTTGACATTATGTTTAACGATTTCGGCGGAGCAACGCAGAAGTTCGGCTTTGAGGTCGGACCGGCCTGCTTCATCGGCTAAGACTGCTCAGCGAGCACACGCGAACAAAACATATTAATTTTCTCCGAAAAACAAAACACAAGAAAGAAATAGGATGACTTATTTGTAAAGTTTTGTGTTTCCAAACAAACCCAACAGATACCAAAGTAAGGATAAAAGAAATTTGAAGAAAGAATGGATGTCTAAACAATGGGTTCTTATAACAGAGCAACCTTTTTAACCTCAGTGTACCCTCTGCATCACATGCAAGTTTTGAAACTGGATGAGGTCATCGCTCATGTCTCTCCCAGCCCTGCCTACTTTACACTCATCTGACTCTTTGCCCCTCCCACAGGCTGTATAGACAGATTAGATCCATCTTTTTATTTCCCGCCTGTTCATGGACTCGCGCTGCGCACGTCCGGTTCGGCATTTTCGTACGAGAAATCTTTTCGGTTGGTTTGTTTGCTTGGGTTTTATGTTGTTCCTCTTTCCACTTCTAAGCTTTGTGTTTTTTGTGCATACTTATTTTCCATTCCCTGGAATGGTGATTATATATATAAATATATATAAATATTTTTTTCTATGTTTGTAAGTACTTTCTGTATATTTTTTTTTTCTGGTGAAGTGTTTTTTTGGTTCTGGCTTCAAAACATGCATGTGAACCCATTGAGCGATAAGGACAGAGCTGCTGGTTATTGGAATTTTTTTTTTTAAATCACATATACAATAATTGAACCCTCCCAAATAAAGAGCCTGAGGAAATTTCCAGTGAATCTGAAGTAAAGAAAATAAAGGAAATTATTAAAGTACGACAAAAAAGCAACTGCACCAAAATGTCTTATTGCAGATGTGAACGTCTTTTTTGTAATTTAAACAACAAAATGACAATAAAGTTAAGAAACAGCCGTAATGTGAGCATTAATTTGCTACCTGTCATGTTGAACTGGCTTCTGTGGGTCTGTGAGATCGCGACCCATGTGCATGAGGGGAATCTTTGATCTGATGTTCATGAATCTGTGCTTCCCTGTATCAGAAGAGCACACCGTCACACTGAGGAAACACAATATCAGTAAACTAGGTGCTATTTCCTTCTGTCTGTGGTGCTACGAATATATACCTTTTTTCCTGTAACTGTTTGTTGTAGCTGAAAACGGCTCTGCGGTGATGCCCAAGTGGTTCCACGTCCCCTGTCAAAGTCCTTGCTTTGCTTCCCGATGTGGCGAAGTACTTTTATGCATGCCATAAAATCATATTCATTTATAGATGAGAACACGTTTTTCTTCTGTTATCATTCCTCACCACATTTGACAATGTCCAGATTGTTACATATGGAGGTAATTTATGGTCTTCCAAAGGCTTTAGCTCACACTTTGCATTACATTGTTCATATCACAGTCTATTTACATTAAGTACTTTATTGAAATGGTTAAATGGAGCACAATTACTGTTAATGCTGTTGTGTAACATGGACCATGTAAAGTAAAGTGTTGAAAACAAGCTGTCGCATTGGAAATGAAACGCCTTTTCACATACTAAAAGTTTTAGCATTTGAAACCACTCTAGAGAATTAGCTTGGGACCTTTTGATTAGATATTTTTTGGAGGGTTCTGTGAATATTTGAACCAAAACGCTTAGAGGAATGAATAGTTAACTCAGCTTTCCTTCCAAAGAGATTTCTCTTAATTTAAGAGACTTGAAGACCAAGAATCAGATTGTCTTGTGTGATTATTCAAGTATGTTGTACATTCGCTAGCATATATTCCTGGATTTGTTGTCAATGACTAGAGCCATCTTGTTATTCATCTATCATCTGTTGCCACTAAACATTTTCCTGCACCCTTTTGTTCTGCTTTTGACCACTAGACCTGCTACTGCAAAGTCTTGCTCTCCAATTTTTGATTGAATATGACTTGAACTGTTTCTTTTAAGAGGATTCAACATGAATATGCAGTTTTGACACAATTTTATCAGTATGAAACGAAACGAATTTCAACCAATTCTTCTGTATATTTCAAAACCAGCAGTAATGCTGCCAATAAAGTTTATTCTGTTTTGTTTTTTTGTCTTTGTAATGTTTGTTTATTTGTTTGTTTGTTTTTGCGGTCGTGTCAAACCTGTGTACGAGCAGTTAGAAGAGGTATTGGTTTTGTGTCAATAAATTCAAGTTTACTGTGTCCACCCACCCTTGTATGTCTTTTGAAGCATTAAAACTTTCCTGTATGCATGAAATTGTTAAGCTTTCTCTTGATGTTTCGTCCTACAGCCACAATTTCTTTTATCGGCGGTATGATACATCCTCACAGTGCTCAGATGAAACAGGCCTGTCCTTCATTGTGAAATGGAGAGAGAGTGATGTTTGTTGTAACTCTCTACCAAAGCCCTTGTTCCTTTGTAGTATATTTATTGTATTATTTAAAAATAATAAATGTTAATTGATACCAGTAGTGTTCTCGATATCTGATAAATATATATCTGATATCAGATATACATCTTTATATCTGATAACTGTTATCAGTGTGATATATTATGTAGAGATGCATGGACCTGTGAAATGTCATTTAGAAATATCAGTGGTTATACACACCTGAAACAAAGCCTGAAAAAGCTTTTCTTCACATTTGAGATTAAACAAAAAGTGGCATACATTCAGCTGGAATGATCATTGCATGACATCATCCTGGTAAGTATTTTGACATGAACAAAACTTAAATATTGCTTATTTTACATATTAGTTTTACATTATAATACATACAATTTTCAAAGTTTGCAACATTAAAGTTTTGGACCACTGTAGTGTATAAAAGAACAATCCAATTATGTAAAAATGAGAACGTGATTTTTGACAACCAGATCATTGAACATGTCAAGGACATTTTAGTAGCTGTGATATAGCCTATCTACACATATTTTTAAATACTTTTCAGAAATATTTTTGAAATACGCTAAAAATTGCACAACCCTATTTTAAGACACAGGTCTGTGACGTGAACACTAACTGTTGTTGACAACCATCAAATGAAATAATTTTTCATTTGATGGTTTTCACCTTTGTAGGCCAACCGCAGTTCGCATCACATGGTTCCCTCAACAAAAACCCAATAGGATTTTTCCATAGGCTTTTGGATTATCGCAAAAAAAAAAAAAAAACAAGCTCTGTGATGTGATCCATGATACTTAACTCTTTCCCCGCCATTGACGGAAATTTACAGCTTTCCGTGTTTTCATTGTTATACTGTAGGGGGCACTATGACATCTTATGAAAGAGTACTAAATCTACTGATCAAAACAAATGCGACGAAGATGCAGAAACGAGCAATATCATATGCATATGTAAAATAACGCGATCATCAACATTAAGCAGTATATAAATGTCGACCCAGGATGAGCTATAGGACTGTGCAAGCATTAGGGGTGTTGATGAACTTAATCTACTCCATCTGTTTTGATCATCATTCTGAATCCCATCTGGGTGTAGTCTTTTACAAGCAGAGGCTCTGTTCTTTCTTTTGATATATTTACATGTTCAGATATTCATACAAAAAAAATCAACAAAATATTCTAGGGGCCATGAAAATTCTGTGGAAAATTATCAAAAATGCTGGCAGTGGCTGGCAGCTTTTTAAAAACAAACGCTGGTGGGTTAAAATTGTGTTCATCTGTGAAAATGATCTTGATAGACAAAACGTGTATGAATTTTGAAGCCTAAATGCTAGAAGTAAAAAGCTAAAGGTAAGCTATAAAAAAACTATACCATGGTCCCACGTCACCATCACTAAGCTTCCGACAACTCTTTCAGTTTTTTAACGAGGCTGTAAAAGCAGACTGAGTTTACCTGCTCTGCGTGATGACGTTTAATCTCCTCGACAGCCTCTGTAGTCCCATTTAGCCACTTAGCCGCCTTTTTCAAGACACATAACAGCTTCAAAAAAATCACGAGTGGGGTAATACTGATGTATTTTATGTTGTAGAATAAAACGTGAAAGTGTCTTGAGCTTGTGTTCTTATTTCAGCCATTTAACCAAAAACCCATTCAAAAAACCCATTGACTTTGGAACGATGGAACCAGAAGTGCTAAAATACTAACTCGTTTCTGCGTTTTGTCCTACAAATTTACATCATACCTGCACCACTCCCCTCTATTGGTTGTTTATGAAAGCCTGCGGACTAGGGATGTGATGGTGAGGACATTTTCCCAGCGGTTAATCGACATGTGACAACACCGGTAATACCGATATCACCGGCGGGACTTTTAAATTGCTAATTCTAAACCGAAAGTAAAATGCGCATGGCCGCCCGGGCATTCATAACAGTGCAGAGCAAAGCGAGTGTTTTCAATGAATTACTATGGAAGTTGAGCTTCCATAGGAATGAATTGAAAACGCGGCAGTGGACACGCACCGTAAATGACTGTGCGGTCACGAATGAATGACAGTGCGGCAGTGCATTTTACTTTCGGTTTAGAATTAGCACCAATTCGGGGGCAGGTTGCTTGAACGATGGGTTCATTAGCCTGTTATTCTTAATGAGAAACACAACAACAAAAAAGTACAATGACAAACTCACTTAATGGGCGCTTCTACATTTTGCTTTGAAACCAAATCTTCTGCGATCATCTTGTCATTCAGCTCCTAACTCTTGTGATAAATGAAATCTGACTCCTGCTGCTGGTCTGTGCTGCGACTCTCGTTCGGCTCACGCTGTATTAAGCAGACACGTTCAGTTTTTAATTGTAGTGTCTGTTCTCTAACTGAACTAAATTATTTCATTACTAAAAAAAATAAATAAATGGATGTTCGATAACAATATATCGCTGCAAAGATATTTCCAACTTATTTTTACCCCTAAGCAAAGAACGAAAAATAATTTTGCAGTGAGTATATCGGGGCACTGAATCATGTTCATTCTCTTCTATGGCCCCGATCAGACAGAACGCATTTCTCAGGTTTGAAAACGCGAGGCGCACCGCACTACCTTTTTTTGCTTGACGTTTTTTAATTTAGAAAAGAGCAGTGCGCTGCTTTTTTTATGTTGCTAGGCAACCCCCGAATCAGCTGTCCTGTCAAATCAAGGTAACCATCACCACAACGGAAGGCCTGCCTCTCCATTCATTCGATTGGACAACGGAAAAAAACGCGAATGACGTCGGGCGCTTTTATGCACAGAGTTGATTTTTTTTTCAACTTCATGTGCTCAGAGCGCTCCTACAGCATAAACAGCGCGCAAAACGCTCACTGCCAATAGAAAACTATTTTAAAAAGGCACCTCTCACTGCAAAAAACGCGTTCTGTCTGATCAGGGCCTATCTGTGCAAGAGTGCGAGCACGAGCAATAAGTTGCTGGCTGCAGTTCACTTAAAGGCCACAGGTGTCGCTAATAAATAAGGGTTTCTTTTGACTGATAGTGAGCATGATGTGACGTACACAGTACAGTTTGGTCAACTAAAGTACTTGCAACATGCAAGTATGAAGATATATGATCTGTCTTAAATATAATTACAGTTTTTTCCTATTTGTCCAATATTAATTATAAATCAAGTCAAGATCTCTCTCTATAACAGAAGGTAGTAAAGTGCACAGAGACAGCTGTAATAACCCAGAGCTCAGTGACTGGAGTCTTTTTCTCAAGAGCCCATGTCACTGGCCTAGATCCATCTCAAACAGCCCCGACTGCAGGACAGAGCGCCGGAGCAGATAACATTAACATATCCAGCACGTCAGCCAGTCTCAGCTGTGGAAGACCAGAATCACACAGCTCGCTGTTACTGATCCAAACAGTTTAACAGTAAAGAAGTCAACTTAACCTTAAGCCTCTGGTTGACAGATCTCGTTTATCCAGTATTACCCCTGATGAAAGTGCACAATGCCTCATTCATTCATATATACAGTGGGGAGAACAAGTATTTGATACACTGCCGATTTTACAGGTTTTCCTACTTACAAAGCATTTAGAAGTCTGTAATTTTTATCATAGGTACACTTCAACTGTAAGATCCAGATCCAGATCCAAAAATCCAGAAAATCACATTGTATGATTTTTAAATAATTGATTTGCATTTTATTGCATGACATAAGTATTTGATCACCTACCAACCAGTAAGAATTCCGGCTCTCACAGACCTGTTAGTTTTTCATTAAGAAGCCCTCCTGTTCTCCACTCATTAACTGTATTAACTGCACCTGTTTGAACTCGTTACCTGTATAAAAGATACCTGTACACACACTCAATCAAACAGACACCAACCTCTCCACAATGGCCAAGATCAGAGAGCTGTGTAAGGACATCATGGATAAAATTGTAGACCTGCACAAGGCTGGGATAGGCTACAGGACAACAGGCAAGCAGCTTGGTGAGAAGGCAACAACTGTTGGCGCAATTATTAGAAAATGGAAGAAGTTCAAGATGACGGTCAATCTCCCTCGGTCTGGGGCACCATGCAAGATCTCACCTCGTGGGGCATCAATGATCATGAGGAAGGTGAGGGATCAGCCCAGAACTACACGGCAGGACCTGGTCAATGACCTGAAGAGAGCTGGGACCACAGTCTCAAAGAAAACCATTAGTAACACACTACGCCGTCATGGATCAAAATCCTGCAGCGCACGCAAGGTCCCCCTGCTCAAGCCAGCGCATGTCCAGGCCCGTCTGAAGTTTGCCAATGACCATCTGGATGATCCAGAGGAGGAATGGGAGAAGGTCATGTGGTCTGATGAGACGAAAATAGAGCTTTTTGGTCTAAACTCCACTCGCCGTGTTTAGAGGAAGAAGAAGGATGAGTACAACCCCGAGTACAACCCCAAGAACACCATCCCAACCGTGAAGCATGGAGGTGGAAACATCGTTCTTTGGGGATGCTTTTCTGCAAAGGGGACAGGACGACTGCACCGTATTGAGGGGAGGATGGATGGGGCCATGTATCGCAAGATCTTGGCCAACAACCTCCTTCCCTCAGTAAGAGCATTGAAGATGGGTCGTGGCTGGGTCTTCCAGCATGACAACGACCCGAAACACACAGCCAGGGCAACTAAGGAGTGGCTCCGTAAGAAGCATCTCAAGGTCCTGGTGTGGCCTAGCCAGTCTCCAGACCTGAACCCAATAGAAAATCTTTGGAGGGAGCTGAAAGTCCGTATTGCCCAGTGACAGCCCCGAAACCTGAAGGATCTGGAGAAGGTCTGTGTGGAGGAGTGGGCCAAAATCCCTGCTGCAGTGTGTGCAAACCTGGTCAAGAACAACAGGAAACGTATGATCTCTGTAATTGCAAACAAAGGTTTCTGTACCAAATATAAAGTTCTGCTTTTCTGATGTATCAAATACTTATGTCATGCAATAAAATGCAAATTAATTACTTAAAAATCATACAATGTGATTTTCTGGATTTTTGTTTTAGATTCCGTCACTCACAGTTGAAGTGTACCTATGATAAAAATTACAGACTTCTACATGCTTTGTAAGTGGGCAAACCTGCAAAAACGGCAGTGTATCAAATACTTGTTCTCCCCACTGTAAATGCCTCATTCATTCATGTTTTTTTTTTGGGCCTAAAATTCATACTCTTGCAAAATTTATTCAAATGAAGTTTTGTAGTTTGCATAATTTCCTTCTGAAATATCAAACAACGGACATCCAAAGTGAACCAGTGAGAAATAAACTAGACTAAACAACTACACTGACCATTCAAACTACATCAGCAAGATGAACTGCAAAGGCTGCTTAATTTCTCATTTATGCAACCTATTTCCAAAAATAATTATTCTATTCCCAAATCAGTGGGCATGTTCAGAATGGTCGGCTGCCATAATACTTGTACCTTATACAATTACAGTATAGGGGGGGAGTGGGGTAAGATGAGCCAGTGGGTAAGTTGACCCACCCCCTTTATCTTGGCAGCTGTACACTTTTATTGTCATGTGACCATACATTTTGGAACCACCCATCATTTCTGCCAGACTGTGAAAAGGAGAAGCACATGGGAGGAGTGGAAGGCACCCATTTAAAAACTGGTTTTGGCTTATCAAAGTAAAAATTTAGCGTAACAGATGTAATGGCTGTTGCATCAAAGCAAATTTGTCCAGGTCTAAAATATTTATGATCCATATTGGTGATTTAGCAATGTAAGAAAACATGCAATTCATTTAGCTAAATATTAGCCTGAATTGGTAAGCTAGCTAGTTTTATCCAAAATGGCAGCTATGGGGAAAAGTGAGCCAAATGCTGTGGGTTAAATTGAGCCTGCGTTTTAACTTACCCCACCATAAGGCACTGTAGTTAAGTTAAATCTCTTAACTGGTAGGCTATAATTTCAATGTAATGTTACACAACTGGTTTAGTTTATTATTTTCTTAAAAAAACATTTTTTATTTTGAGTTTATTTGATAGGAACAATGTACAAGTACACCAAATCCTTCTCTGATAAGAACCAGAAGATGCTTAATCATATATATTTTCCCACCTGTAGTCCCTAATGGCTTAACATGTTCGACATTGCAGAAAAACTACCATGCCAAGAACCTTTTGACTAAAATGTTTATTAGTTTCAATTACATTTTTTCATTCATTCTAATTCAGTTTTATTTTAATTTAATTTTACTCAACAAACTCTGTTTAGTCTTGTTTTATAATGGTCTGCTGCCAAAATACTTGTATTTATAGTATGAATGTATAGTTGAAATATATTCAATATGTACGATTTGTAGACTACTGTATTTTAGTAGCCATGCTATACCAACCAGTCTGAATGTGATGCACTCTTTCATTCTGAGTTGGAAGTCGCAATGAGCTGTTTGTGGAGAAACGCGATTATAACTAATTTTGGATTTAGTGTTTTATGTTATTTTTGATACAACAATTTCTCAGCTTTAAAACTGTGTCATTTTTAAGACGCAATTCAGCCACCTCAGTTTAAACTGGAGCTCGGAGCGCTAGCGAACCGATTCCTCTCAACAATTTTTTTTTTTTAAACACGAAATAGGCAAATAACTATTAATAAACATCAGAAAGTATGTTTAAAGATACAGCAAAACTTACGTAAATGTATCATCTCTAGAGTAATCGCCAAAACGTGTTTCTCCACCATGGAAATGCGTAAATAAAACAACTTGAGAACGACATGTCACGTGACGTCACATTTACCTCAGGAAAGCCATTCAATGTACATATTGCTCGTCAGTTCATTTGAAAAAAAAAAAATTTAGTTAACCTATTCTACACAAAAGTTGAGGCATATTAAACAAAACTGGATTAAAATAGACGTGTATGAGGTGTATGTATATTGGAATTACTGTAAACATGCAAAGTAATGAGGTCATGTGGTGATAAAAGAATAATAGGCCTACTGGTTGAAATGTTTAGTGTTGCATACAGTTTCACATACTACATTTAATAAACATAGCAGACAGTATGCAGTATAAATGAGCGGTATGCCAGTATTTAATTCTGAAAATAGTCTTGTATAGCTCTTGTTGAATACTGTTTTCTTGAGAATTAGTAATCTAAGCAGAGAGGACGCCATGAAGGATAGCTACAGAAATAAAGGTTGCTATAATTTATGTACAGCATGAATGAAAGAATAAAGCTGTAACAGCAAACAAGGCCTTTAGGAGTGTTTGAAATGAATGCACACATGCAGCGAGGACACCGGGGCACGGTCACTCTCACAGAGAGAAAGAGAAAGGAAAACTTTGAAATGGAAAGTGCACCTTTGACGATATTACGTGCAGGAGTATATGTGGAAGTGAATTGAAGGAATGTGCTTCACATTAAGAGAAGCCAGAGAACATTTCTCGATCACAGCCCATGGACCGATGAAGAGAGAGAGAGAGAGATGCAGGAGGAGAGACGTGTCTGATGTGTAAATTCATCAGAGTCTCTGTGTGATGTTTGTCTCTGGAGACTCAGAGACTCATTTACAATCAAACCACATTAAACCCATCTATCTATCTATCTATCTTACCACTTTAACTAACAAACTACCCAAAAGTCAGTCTTTCTATCTATAGGGCCCACTGGAAATACATTTTAGAGGTTATTAATAAATACATCAATCTGGACCTTATGAAGTAAAAAGAAAAATACAGTTTACATCCTATCGTTTTCTTATAGAATGGTATTTTGAATAATGTCATATTAATTAACGGTAATTATTTACTTGGCAAAATATGACATTGTTTTGTGCTTTTAGGGTTGTTCCCACAAGGCACGTTTGTTTTTGCAACCTTGTGGGGATTTCATACCATTTTAAAATAGTAAAACCAACTCACAAACACACTTTCACTGTTTTACACACACATACAGGCTCATGTCTTATTACTTTACACACAATCACATTTACATAATTCTACACAAACTAGAATGGAAAAGAAATTGAACCAATTATGAGGTGATAGTCCTGATGCTGCATTTCTGAACTTTCAAAGTCAAAGTCTGTGAAGGCATGAAACAATGTGAGATGAAGCGGAGGGATGTGATCTCACTGGGAGAGATTCAGCAGCTGTCAAGGAGGATCAATCCGCTTTTAAGGATCCTAATATGACATCCTGATGAGCCCTGGAGCAAGAATATCAGCGTCCATGTTACGCAGCCAGAGAACAAAAAGATGAATTATTACAGAAGCCAAACGTGGTGTTAATGACAGGAGAATGAAAGGGTGCGTTTGGCCCCACTTTGATCAATCTATTTTTTAATTATTCATCCACAGATGAGGTGTCATCTCCTCTTCCTTCTCCTGTTCCGGTCATGTCGTACAACAATCGCTCCTCATGGAGTGAAAGATCTCTTGATGAAAACTGATCTCTTGATGACGAAGGCTCCCTGTGTCATGGAGAAATTGCATCATCAGAAGATGAGAGACGAGGGGAAGTTTGTCTTGATCATAGCTCTGATATAAGGCAAAAAAACAGCCGAAGAATCCGAATTAATCTGAAGAGGGGGTTCGTTTCTAACAAGGAGTGAGTTTTGACAGTAAAAATTTAAAGCAAAGTCAAAGAATCTGGTCAGTGTCATGGCATATTGTTTCTGGTAAGAGCCATGATGTTCAGCAATTCAAGCTTAAATCTGACTTGTCATTATCTGATACTGTTTATCTTTAATATATAAAATTACATACATACACTATACCACTACACAAAAGTTAGATTTTACTTGGGGAGCATAACAGTCCTACAGCGCTGGGATGACTTTTGCTTGTTTGTATTACATTGTCAGTGACTCTTTCTGCACTTAAACATCGATACGCCAGCAGGTGGCAGCAAAGGAATGTCTTTATGAGTGAGTCAATCAATCAATCATTAATTTAACCAATTCGTTCAAAAATACTAATTCATTCAGCAACAAAACAAAAGTCTGACTTTATGAGTGAGTCATTAAATCATTCACTCAACCAATTCAATCAAAAAGTGACAGTCATTATTAGTCACTGAATCATTCATTCAACTGATTTGTTCAAAACAAGAGTGTTTATGAATGAGTCATTACTTTATTCAAAACCAATGAATCGTTTAAAAGGAACACTCCACTTTTTTTGAAAATAGGCATAGGCATTTTCCAACTCCCCTAGAGTTAAACAGTTGAGTTTTACCGCTTTCGAATCCATTCAGCCGATCTCCGGATCTGGCGGTAGAACTTTTAGCATAGCTTAGCATAGATCATTGAATCTGATTAGACCGTTAGCATCTCGCTCAAAAATGACCAAAGACTTTCAATATTTTTCCTATTTAAAACTTGACTCTTCTGTAGTTACATCGTGTACTAAGACCGACGGAAAATGAAAAGCTGCGATTTTCTAGACCGATACGGATAGGAACTATACTCTCATTCCTGTGTAATAATCAAGGAACTTTGCTGCCGTACCATGGGTGGAGCAGGCGCAATGATATTACACAGCACCTGATAATAGTCCCCAGCACGCTCCCTGTGCAAGCAGGTTGTCACGTTGGTTATGTTGACGGAAGTTAGCCTATTTTCAGGCGCTGCGTAATACCATTGCGCCTGCTGCACCCATGATACTCACCCCCATCTCATCTAAGGTGTCCGTGTCTTTCTTTCTTCAGTCGAAAAGAAATTAAGTTTTTTTGAGGAAAACATTTTTAGGATTTTTCTCCACATTATAGACTTCTATGGCAACCAAAATGTTGAAGGTCCAAATCAATGCAGTTTCAAAGGGCTTCGAAGGGCTTCAGAGGCTCTGCGCGATCCCAGACGAGGAATAGGGTCTTATCTAGCGAAACCATCGGTCATTTAAAAAAAAAAAAAAAAAAAAAAAAATTAAAAATGTATATACTTTTTAACCTAAATTGCTCATCTTGCGCTGCTCTGTGGCTCGCCACTTTTTTTTCCGCTAAAGGACATTTGTATTAGTCTTCGCATGTGCGCTTTGTAAACACGGGGGCGGTACTTCCGCCTACGTCTAGCGTGACTGTTCCGGCGTGATTCTGCAATCCGTGGCGAGCCGCAGAGCAGCGCAAGATGAGCAATTTAGGTTAAAAAGTATATACATTTTTAATTTTTTTTGAAAATGACCGATGGTTTCGCTAGATAAGACCCTATTCCTTGTCTGGGATCGCGCAGAGCCTCTGAATCCTTTCGAAGCCCTTTGAAACTGCATTGATTTGGACCTTCAACATTTTGGTTGCCATAGAGGTCTATAATGTGGAGAAAAATCCTGGAATGTTTTCCTCAAAAAACGTAATTTCTTTTCGACTGAAGAAAGAAAGACATGAACATCTTGGATGAGATGGGGGTGAGTAAATTATCAGTAAATTTTCATTCTGAAGTGAACTAATCCTTTAAGATCGAAGTGCCACTACTGTCTGTGTGTTGCTCAGAGAAAGGCAACGTTCAGCTGTGGCTTCGTTTGAATCTATTTTTATTGACGGAGCAAAAACAGAAGCGAGTTTGACAAGGGTTTTGACACCAAATTGTGATGGCTAGACGATTGGGTCAGAGCATCTCCCAAACTGCAGCTCTTGTGGGGTGTTCCCAGTCTGCAGTGGTCAGTATCTATCAAAAGTGGTCCAAGGAAGAATGAACCGGCGACAGGGTAATGGGCGGCCAAGGCTCATTGATGCACGTGGGAAGCGAAGTCACTGTAAGTAACTGTTGTATGAAAGCAATATTAAAATATATAAAAGCACTGTTCACACAATCATGCTTTCTCCTTGTATAAATTCTCAGAAACTAGTTCATATATTAGAAATATTAATATTATAAAATAGCATATATGATACGTATATTGCAATTGAAAATAACGTTTATATAAAAAAGTGCTTGAATTTTCTTTGGGTCTGCTCACTCATGAGTTTGATATGCAAATTTGTAAAACTGACTAATCAGAAAGAACTATTCATTTCCAAACCGAACATCACTACTCACACTCGTCCTCCTGCTCTCTTCCTCTTCCTCTCTCTTTTCGTTTGCTCTGAGAAGGGCAGCCGGAGGATTAGAAGACGTTTAATCGCAGCAAACAGCCCACCTGATCCTCAGCACACACAGATGGTGATGCTGACCATGTTTTCCACTTCAGCACGAGAGAGTGAATGAGGAGAGAAAGAGGCCACAGCAGAAGATAGACGGATTAAATGGATCTTTATAGCAGCTGAGCTCCTGACATGAGACACACTATAGCTTTACTAGAAAGAAGGACAGAGAGATATGCATGTATCATGACTGAGGTCAACAAACCTTCACTTCAGCTCTCTCTCTCTCTCATCTCAGTTGTTGTAATGAAAAAATTACATATCGGAGAGTGTTAAATCATGAATGTTTTGTCACCACAGGTTTTAACAGTTCTGTTAAAAGCAAGTTAAGTCAGGTTTAGTCATGTCAAATGTTTTGTTT
The DNA here is from genome assembly GCA_039654105.1 of Coreius guichenoti. Taxonomy (NCBI): domain Eukaryota; kingdom Metazoa; phylum Chordata; class Actinopteri; order Cypriniformes; family Gobionidae; genus Coreius; species Coreius guichenoti. The sequence continues at coordinate 7,036,264 of CM077183.1, forward strand.
AGTTTCTTGTCTTGTACAGTATGATGTTTTGTAAAAACAAACTGCAATTGGATTTCACTTTCACATCACACCTCAAAAGCTCTACCTCACACATGAAGACACAAGAGACTTTAAAAATTCATGGCATATCAAAAGAGAAGCCATACATGAATCAAGGAACTGAGAACAGCAAGAAACAACCGCAACGCAGAACAAAATAGTCCAAAACCATTTCAAGAGGACTGAACTGTGCTGTTCATCGAAACAATTTTTAAAATCAAATTACTTAATGCATGACACTACGTTATTGTGGCACATTAAATATTTATTTAATGTTGAATATATATAATAAAAATATATTACATAAAATAGCTATTATACATTTCATTATGCATAAAATATGGAATATATAATACTATTATATGTTTAAATTAAAAATTATATATATTAAATATTACATGTATAATATATACAGTGGGGAGAACAAGTATTTGATACACTGCCGATTTTGCAGGTTTTCCCACTTACAAAGCATGTAGAAGTCTGTAATTTTTTATCATAGGTACACTTCAACTGTGAGAGACGGAATCTAAAACAAAAATCCAGAAAATCACATTGTATGATTTTTAAATAATTATTGTGCAATTATTTATTGCATGACATAAGTATTTGATCACCTAGCAATCAGTAAGAATTCCGGCTCTCACAGACCTGTTAGTTTTTTTTTAAGAAGCCCTCCTGTTCTCCACTCATTACCTGTATTAACTGCACCTGTTTGAACTTGTTACCTGTATAAAAGACACCTGTCCACACACTCAATCAAACAGACTCCAACCTCTCCACAATGGCCAAGACCAGAGAGCTGTGTAAGGACATCAGGGATAAAATTGTAGACCTGCACAAGGCTGGGATGGGCTACAGGACAATAGGCAAGCAGCTTGGTGAGAAGGCAACAACTGTTGGCGCAATTATTAGAAAATGGAAGAAGTTTAAGATGACGGTCAATCTCCCTCGGTCTGGGGCACCATGCAAGATCTCACCTCGTGGGGCATCAATGATCATGAGGAAGGTGAGGGATCAGCCCAGAACTACACGGCAGGACCTGGTCAATGACCTGAAGAGAGCTGGGACCACAGTCCCAAAGAAAACCATTAGTAACACACTACGCCGTCATGGATTAAAATCCTGCAAGCCAGCGCATGTCCAGGCCCGTCTGAAGTTTGCCAATGACCATCTGGATGATCCAGAGGAGGAATGGGAGAAGGTCATGTGGTCTGATGAGACAAAAATAGAGCTTTTTGGTCTAAACTCCACTTGCCGTGTTTGGAGGAAGAAGAAGGATGAGTACAACCCCAAGAACACCATCCCAACCGTGAAGCATGGAGGTGGAAACATCATTCTTTGGGGATGCTTTTCTGCAAAGGGGACAGGACGACTGCACCGTTTTGAGGGGAGGATGGATGGGGCCATGTATCGCGAGATCTTGGCCAACAACCTCCTTCCCTCAGTAAGAGCATTGAAGATGGGTCGTGGCTGGGTCTTCCAGCATGACAACGACCCGAAACACACAGCCAGGGCAACTAAGGAGTGGCTCCGTAAGAAGCATCTCAAGGTCCTGGAGTGGCCTAGCCAGTCTCCAGACCTGAACCCAATAGAAAATCTTTGGAGGGAGCTGAAAGTCCGTATTGCCCAGCGACAGCCCCGAAACCTGAAGGATCTGGAGAAGGTCTGTATGGAGGAGTGGGCCAAAATCCCTGCTGCAGTGTGTGCAAACCTGGTCAAGAACTACAGGAAACGTATGATCTCTGTAATTGCAAACAAAGGTTTCTGTACCAAATATTAAGTTCTGCTTTTCTGATGTATCAAATACTTATATCATGCAATAAAATGCAAATTAATTATTTAAAAATCATACAATGTGATTTTCTGGATTTTTGTTTTAGATTCCGTCTCTTACAGTTGAAGAGTACCTATGATAAAAATTACAGACCTCTACATGCTTTGTAAGTAGGAAAACCTGCAAAATCGGCAGTGTATCAAATACTTTTCCTCCCCACTGTATATATATACACACACACACACACATTTAAATGATATATTATATTATTAATATTATAATGACAGTAATATTATATTCTTCCATGGTAAGCTCTTATTTTTTATATGGTATCTCTCCATTTCTCTCTCTCTCTGACTATTTTTATCTTCTTCTCCTCAGGAATACTTTCATTCTCTTCGGTAAACTGACAGTGTGATTGTGGGTGAGTTTGCAGTCACCCTGTATGACAGGTTTAAACTTAAACTTCTATACTAATGAGCACGAGTCTCTCACACACACGCGCGCACACATAGACACATACACACACACACACACACACACACACACACACACACACACACACACACACACACACACACACACACACACACACACACACACACAGACAGAATCCTGACAGTCATGATCAACACTCCTCAGGGTTTCCCTTCCAATCACACCATTCCACCCGCACTCCTCAAAAAACAATCCCTCCATCACCTTATCAACACGATCTCAGCGCTTCTCTGTCCGTCATATATATTTCTTACCTTCGGAGTGTCGTTCTCTTAATCATTTCTCAAGATTTCTTTGTGTTTCTCTCTTTGTTTTATCAGTCATATGAGCCTGTAAAATGATAAAAAGATGCTGTTGAAAATAGTCTCGGCTGGAGGAGCTCAGAACTACAAAAAAATTAAAGAGCAAAACACTCCTGCCCATGGTGCTTCTCAATCTTGAGCTTTGTTTGCTGCTTTTTAGAAAGCGACACGTGGTACAAATGTGATGTGTGATGATATAGAAGTATTACTGGTTTGTATTTTGATGCAAAGATCAAGAATGCAGTTCTAAAATCCGACTGAAGATGAGAGACTGTCAGTTGTGTTATTTTAACCCTAAACCCCCACCTTAACTAAGCAAAAGACACAAGATGCGACGGTCACAAAGTCTGTGCGAAGTCCGTCTAGAGGGTCTTTCGACCTTTGTTTTTGAGCGCTCAATAGAGTGCAACAGTTGGGTTCCGGAAGTAAAAACTCCATTAAATTTCTCCATAGGCAAATTGATTTAAAGGGATAGTTCACCCAAAAATGAAAAAGGTGCCAGACCGCCTTTCCTTATTCAATTTACGAAGAAAGTGTAACGCCTCTTGCAGTTCAAACACCTTACGCTACGGACGACGTCATACGTCGCGCCAGTTAAGCTTTTTCCGTAAGTTGAATACAGAAGGCGGTCTGGGGGAAGCTAGATATTTTACTTCTTACACAAACCCATCGATTTGCTTCAGTAGGCCTTTATTAACCCCCCGGAGCTGTATGGATTACTTTTATAATGGATAGATGCACTTTTTTGGGCTTCAAATTTTGGGCTCCCATTCACTGCCGTTATAAAACTTGGATTAGCCAGGGTATTTTTTAATATAACTCCGATTGTATTCGTCTGAAACAAGAATGTCATATACACCTAGGATGGCTTGAGGGTGAGTAAATCATGGGGTAAGTTTCATTTTTGGGTGAACTGACCCAAACAGACAGACAGACAGACAGACCTACTGTGAGCTACAAGGTTGCTAATCGATAGTATTTGTTTCTGTTGAAGCCGTTAGCCCGCATTATTTCAAATTTGTTTAAAAAAATGTATCTTGTTTAACAGAAGAATTTGTGGTGAAAACTACATTACTCATGATGCTGTACAGTAAATTCCACCAATCAGAGTTGAAACAGGAAAAACACGTAATCGAGACGATTTCTCTACACTCTCAAAATACTTAAATATTTGACTATATATGCATATTTTGCAATAAACCGAAAATATATTGTTTTTATATATATACACACATATATATACACACATATATATATATATATATATATATATATACACACATATATATATATATATATATATATATATATATATATATATATATATATATATATATATATATATATATATATATATATATATATACAAACCCGATTCCAAAAAAGTTGGGACACTGTACAAATTGTGAATAAAAACAGAATGCAATGATGTGGAAGTTTCAAATTTCAATATTTTATTCAGAATACAACATAGATGACATATTAAATGTTTAAACTGAGAAAATGTATCATTTTAAGGGAAAAATAAGTTGATTTTAAATTTCATGGCATCAACACATCTCAAAAAAGTTGGGACAAGGCCATGTTTACCACTGTGTGGCATCCCCTCTTCTTTTTATAACAGTCTGCAAACGTCTGGGGACTGAGGAGACAAGTTGCTCAAGTTTAGGAATAGGAACGTTGTCCCATTCTTGTCTAATACAGGCTTCTAGTTGCTCAACTGTCTTAGGTCTTCTTTGTCGCATCTTCCTCTTTATGATGCGCCAAATGTTTTCTATGGGTGAAAGATCTGGACTGCAGGCTGGCCATTTCAGTACCCGGATCCTTCTTCTACGCAGCCATGATGTTGTAATTGATGCAGTATGTGGTCTGGCATTGTCATGTTGGAAAATGCAAGGTCTTCCCTGAAAGAGATGACGTCTGGATGGGAGCATATGTTGTTCTAGAACTTGGATATACCTTTCAGCATTGATGGTGCCTTTCCAGATGTGTAAGCTGCCCATGCCACACGCACTCATGCAACCCCATACCATCAGAGATGCAGGCTTCTGAACTGAGCGCTGATAGCAACTTGGGTTGTCCTTGTCCTCTTTAGTCCGGATGACATGGCGTCCCAGTTTTCCAAAAAGAACTTCAAATTTTGATTCGTCTGACCACAGAACAGTTTTCCACTTTGCCACAGTCCATTTTAAATGAGCCTTGGCCCAGAGAAAACGCCTGCGCTTCTGGATCATGTTTAGATATGGCTTCTTTTTTGACCTATAGAGTTTTAGCCGGCAACGGCGAATGGCACGGTGGATTGTGTTCACCGACAATGTTTATACTGGAATACTGGAAGTATTCCTGAGCCCATGTTGTGATTTCCATTACAGTAGCATTCCTGTATGTGATGCAGTGCCGTCTAAGGGCCCGAAGATCACGGGCATCCAGTATGGTTTTCCGGCCTTGACCCTTACGCACAGAGATTGTTCCAGATTCTCTGAATCTTTGGATGATATTATGCACTGTAGATGATGATAACTTCAAACTCTTTGCAATTTTTCTCTGAGAAACTCCTTTCTGATATTGCTCCACTATTTTTTGCCGCAGCATTGGGGGAATTGGTGATCCTCTGCCCATCTTGACTTCTGAGAGACACTGCCACTCTGAGAGGCTCTTTTTATACCCAATCATGTTGCCAATTGACCTAATAAGTTGCAAATTGGTCCTCCAGCTGTTCCTTATATGTACATTTAACTTTTCCGGCCTCTTATTGCTACCTGTCCCAACTTTTTTGGAATGTGTAGCTCTCATGAAATCCAAAATGAGCCAATATTTGGCATGACATTTCAAAATGTCTCACTTTCAACATTTGATATGTTATCTATATTCTATTGTGAATAAAATATAAGTTTATGAGATTTGTAAATTATTGCATTCCTTTTTTATTCACAATTTGTACAGTGTCCCAACTTTTTTGGAATCGGGTTTGTATAAAATCAACATTTTTAAATGAGTAGTTTTATGTTTCCCCATAGTTTTTAATTTGATTATGCTGTTCGCAATGCTTGATGGGATTGTAGTTCTTTCTCTCACTTGAGCCGTTCAGTACACAGCCTTGTACCTTTGTATTTTTGTCTGATTTTCAAATACTTTTGGCTTCAAATCAAAGTTTGTGTGTGTATTGTACTGTTGTATTCATATCAATGTTATGATTCACCTCATAGCTGGTTGGTTTGGTTCATGGCTTATAACGCTTTAACAAAGACTTTTTTTGAAATCCCTATTAAAAATGAATGGAAAAAATACTTCCAGAACCAACGCCGCTGAAAAAAGTGGACAGGCACGCTAATGTACTCTATCGCTGCGTCGGAAAAAACGCGGATAAGTAGGCCTATACTTTTGGCTTTATGACAAAAATTACGTTCTGTGTCATATCAGCTGATTGGTTGGATGACTGATTGATTGTTAATGTTTAGCTTGATTGAATACCCATTAAAAAAAAAAAAAACACGTGTATTAACAGATAGGACTCTTTCTACTGAATACTGAAACTTAATTTTGTCTAGTTCATTTAATTTATTTGCAAACATACAATATCAACATGAGACTCAGTCCACGTCGAATGCAAATAAAGCCAAAATGTAACTGAATTCCACACTGCAAATTACAAAATGTACTATTTCTTATTTGAATAAAAGGGGAATAAATGGAGGAATAATCCAGAGTTAAAAATGGCTCATTCCCTTCATCTGGCGTTTCAGAGCTCAGTTCTGAGACGGGACTCATTAGAGTGAGAGTGAGTGTGAGTGTGTGTGTGTGTGTATGTGTGTGTATGTGTGTGTGTGTGTGTGTGCTCACCAGCTGTTCTTCTGCAGGCCTCATTAGAGTGTTTGTGTTTGACGCTGCTTATGTTTGGTCAAAAACATTCGAATAATTTCACACGGTCACAGGTTCACTATGAGCTCTAAAGGGCGGCTGTGTTTATGAGTGTGATAGTGTCATGCTGATGTGTGAACGGAGGTAAATCCCAATGGGATTTAATCCAGAGGAAACAGACTGATGAAATCACATATACCATATAATACCATATAATTGTAAGTGTCCATATGTCGATTTTTTAAAATATTGCTTTATTTCTGCTTTTTGACACAATAATATCTAAAAGATGATTAGACTACAATAATAAAACAACAACATAATAATAATAATAATACAAATTTATAATTGTCACAGAGACGAACTCCGTGATCCCCTCCACCGACCACCAGAGGGCCCCATCGCCCGAGTATTGACTATCTCCCTCACTACATTTCCCATCAGCCCCGTACCCGGCTCTGATCAGCCGTTACAGCTGCAGCCTATCCTCTGGCCTATTTAACCTGACGCTCTCCCTTTCCCCACTGTGAAGTTTTGTTTTGCTACGGTGAACATCTCTGAGCGTTACTTCCTTGCCTTTGCCTGCCTGTTGTGACCCCGTTGTGTATTTCGACTACGAACCTTTGCTGCCTGCCCTTGTTGACTCTCTGCTCTGTTTTGGACTTGTGATTGTTATCTGCCTGCCTTGACCTACTGCCTGTCCATCTACCACGGTTGTGTGCTCTTCGTTTGCTGTGTTTGCTGGTGCTTGACCATTGCCTGTCCGACCACGTTATTATTAAAGTTCGCACATGGATCCCACTTCGAGTGACGAGTCATTACAGAAAACTTCGCCACCCCACGATCCAGCGACTGTCACCCATCTTATTTCAGCGCTGTCTGCCCAGGCTAATCAACTCGCAGCGCACCAGCATCAGCTTAACTGCCTGACGTCGCTCACGGAGGAGCTAGTAAAGGCACTCCAGAGCCTCCACTGCTCTCCACCAGAGGCTGCCGCAACACCGCCGAGCACTGCCATTACACCTGCGTCTGGAACACCATCCCAAGTGAGTCCCCGTCTCGTGTTCCCTGATAAGTTTGACGGAGATCCCACGAAGTGTAAGGGATTTATCCTCCAATGCTCGCTGTTTGTGGAGCAGCAACCAATGCTATATTCCACCGAGGCTGGTAAGATCACTTTTGTGTGCTCTTTACTCACTGGCAAGGCATTAGAATGGATTACTGCTGTCGGTGAGTGTTGCCATAGATGCTCTGAACCCTGACCTATGTGTAACTGTACCTATCACTATTACTGCCAATAGTCGTAAGATCTCCACTACCGCTCTACTGGACTCAGGGGCAGCTGGAAATTTTATGTCCAAAGAATTTGCTCAACTGAACAATATTGCTCTCACCCGCTGCTCTTCTTCCCTAACAGTGGAAGCGATAGATGGCCGTCCACTGGGCTCTGGTCGAGTGTCATTCATCACAAAAGAACTGCTTATGCACACTGGTATACTCCATTCAGAAATGATCAATTCTACATCTTGACGACACCACACACACCAGTCATCCTTGGGTTACCCTGGCTCCGTCGACACAACCCTCACGTCTCCTGGAGAGATGGTCAGATCACTCAGTGGAACAGATCATGTTACCCCAAATGTCTCTCTCATGTCTCACCCCTGCCGGTCCAGTCTGTGACAGTGACAGAGGAGAAAGACCCTGACTCCAACCTCCCAGTCGAATATGCTGACCTGTCTGAAGCCTTCAGTAAGACCAAAGCATCTAAACTGCCTCCGCACAGGACCTGCGACTGCGCCATCGCTGCTCCCGGGTTCTACCCCTCCCAAAGGTCGCATATTCCCACTTTCTCAGCCCGAATCAGAGGCCATGAAGAAATACATAGAGGAGGAGCTAGCCAAGGGTTTCATTCGACCTTCAACATCTCCTGCGTCTGCTGGATTCTTTTTCGTTCAGAAGAAGGATGGAGGTCTTCGACCCTGCATCGATTATCGAGGCCTGAACGAAATAACGGTCAAGTTCCGATACCCCCTACCACTGGTCCCTGCAGCTCTGGAACAGCTCCGAACAGCCAAGTACTACACCAAACTGGATCTTCGCAGCGCATACAATCTCATTCGCATACGAGAGGGGGATGAATGGAAGACAGCCTTTCCCACGATCACAGGGCACTACGAATATCTGGTCATGCCCTTCGGCCTGGTCAACAGTCCCTCCGTCTTCCAATCCTTCATCAATGACGTATTTAGAGACATGCTTAACCGGACTGTTATTGTGTACATTGATGATATTCTGGTCTTTTCAGACACCTACGAGGAACATGTCCAACATGTTAGGGCTGTACTCCAGCGACTCATTCAACACCAGCTATATGCAAAGGCAGAGAAGTGTGAGTTTCATCAGACGTCTACCACGTTCCTGGGGTATGTCATTAGTCCAGAAGGGATTGCTATGGATGATCGCAAGGTCAGAGCAGTTCTTGACTGGCCACAAACCACCTTCTTGAAAGAGCTTCAATGCTTTCTGGGGTTCGCTAACTTCTATCGTCGTTTCATTAGGAATTTTAGTTCTGTGGCCAATCCCTTAACATCCATGGTCAAGAAGGGAGCCAACCGCCTCAAATGGTCCGATACAGCTGTCCAGGTTTTCGAACAGCTTAAACAAAGATTTGTCTCAGCTCCCATCCTGCGCCATCCCGATCCTGACCTCCCCTTCGTCGTTGAGGTAGATGCGTCCAATGCAGGCCTTGGTGCCATCCTCTCTCAGAGACAAGGTACACCTCCCAAATTTACACCCATGTGCTTTCTACTCTAGGAAATTGAATGCAGCAGAGAGGAACTATGATACTGGCGACAAGGAACTCTTAGCCATGAAGGCAGCTTTCGAGGAATGGCGCCATTGGTTAGAAGGATCCACTTACCCTTTCACCGTTCTGACTGACCACAAGAACCTGGAGTACCTAAAGACAGCCAAGAGACTCAATCCCAGGCAGGCACACTGGTCCCTGTTCTTCACCCGTTTCAATTTTATGGTCACTTACCGCCCCGGGTCCAAGAACACCAAAGCTGATGCCCTGTCCAGACAGCACGAGCCAGACCAATCCCCACGACTTCCTGAAACCGTCTTGTGCCCCAACCTCATTGTCGCTTCTGTCCAGTGGGACATTATGACTGAAATCGAGCAGTCCAACGCTCAGGTGGAGGTTCCTAACGATTGCACGCCTGGCAAGATCTTTGTTCCTGAAGCCCTCCGTAACCGGGTCTTGGAACAGGTTCATTCCCTACCCAGTTCTGGTCACCCTGGCATTGCAGCCACCATCTCATTTCTACAAAACCTGTTCTGGTGGCCATCATTGTCTAGAGACACCACCACGTTCATCCACCGATGCCAGACGTGCAACACACAGAAGACACCACGGCAGGTGCCAGCCGGCCTACTCCAACCTCTCCCCATCCCACAACGTCCCTGGTCGCACATTGCCATTGACTTCATTACCGATCTGCCAGTTTCCAACGGCCGCACCACCATTCTCACCGTCGTAGACAGATTCTCCAAGGCCTGTCGCCTCATACCACTACCCCAGCTCCCCACTGCTCTGCAGACAGCTGAACACCTTTGCAACCTGGTCTTCCGTTTCTATGGGTTACCTGAGGATATAGTCTCCGACCGAGGACCCCAGTTCACTTCACGAGTCTGGACCGCATTCTTCAAGACACTTGAGGTCAACGTAAACCTAACTTCAGGGTATCACCCTCAGTCCAATGGTCAAGCCGAGAGATTAAACCAAGAGATCATCCGTTTCCTCCGATCCTACTGCAACCAGCACCAGAATGATTGGAGTTGCTATCTGATATGGGCAGAGTACGCCCAAAATTCCATACAAAAGCCCTCTACTGGTTTGACCCCCTTCCAAAGCATCCTTGGATTCCAACCGCCCTTATTCCCTTGGTCAGGAGAACCCACTGACGTCCCGGCTGTTAATGACTGGCTACGCAGGAGTGAGGAGACCTGGAACCAAGCTCACACTCACCTCCAACGCGCCATTCGTTGACAGAGAAGACAGGCTGATCGTCACCACCCGAGTACAGCCCTGGCCAGTGTGTATGGTTATCCACGAGGGACTTACGGCTTCGACTCCCCTGTAGGAAGCTCAGCCCCAGGTACGTGGGCCCGTTCCAAATTGTCCGACAAATCACACCTGTTTCTTACTGCCTTGCCTTGCCTAACCAGTATCGCATTTCCCCCACGTTCCATGTCTCTCTGCTCAAGCCCGCTGTTGGTCCGAATGAGGGGGGGGGGGGTGGTGTCCGGTGACCAGCACCCCCTACCCATCCTGGTGGAAGGCGAGGAGGCGTATCAGGTTCGAGAGCTGCTGAACTCCAGACGCCGAGGAAGAACCCTCCAATATCTGGTCGACTGGGAGGGGTACGGCCCGGAGGAGCAGTCATGGGTCAACGCAGAGGACATCCTCGACCCTAACCTTGTGGAGGAGTTCCACCGCACTCATCCAGAGAAGCCGCCCCCTCGACCCCGTGGGAGGCCTCGGCGTCGCCTGCCTCCTCGCGCCAGGAGCCGCTCGCGGGGGGGGGGCTCTGTCACAGAGACGAACTCCGTGATCCCCTCCACCGACCACCAGAGGGCCCCATCGCCTGAGTATTGACTCTATCTTCCTCACTACATTTCCCATCAGCCCCGTACCTGGCTCTGATCAGCCGTTCCAGCTGCAGCCTATCCTCTGGCCTATTTAACCTGACGCTCTCCCTTTCCCCACTGCGAAGTTTTGTTTTGCTACGGTGAACATCTCTGAGCGTTACTTCCTTGCCTTTGCCTGCCTGTTGTGACCCCGTTATGTATTTCGACTACGAACCTTTGCTGCCTGCCCTTGTTGACTCTCTGCTCTGTTTTGGACTTGTGATTGTTATCTGCCTGCCTTGACCTACTGCCTGTCCATCTACCACGGTTGTGTGCTCTTCGTTTGCTGTGTTTGCTTGTGCTTGACCATTGCCTGTCCGACCACGTTATTATTAAAGTTCGCACATGGATCCCACTTCGAGTGACGAGTCATTACAGAAATGCATGTTCATATTCTCTAAATTAAAATATTCTCTCTAAATGAAAATGGGATCTCCTTTGAATAATAATAATAATAATAATAATAATAATAATGATGATAAGAATAAAACAATAATCATAAATCATGTTATATTACAATATTCATAATGCATGTTCATATTCTCTAAATTAAAATAATCTCTATAAATGAAAATGGGATTTCATCTGAATAATAATAATACAATATTCAGAATGCATGCTATATTAAATATTCATAATACATGTTCATATTCTTTAAATTAATTAGATTAGAATGTATTAGAAACTTTCAGAAGAGTGTTATTGATTTTATAGTAGCAGCTGTAGCAGCTACTTTGATTCATAAAATAATTTAACACTTTGTGTGTGTGAGTGTGTGTGTGTGTGTGTGTGTGTGTGTGTGTGTGTACCACTCCACAGGTGTAATATGTTCTGTGCTGTATTGATCTGTTTCCTTCCAGACTGAATGAACAAACTCATATCGATCTCAGCCATTGCTCAATCAGCGTGTTGGTGTGAGTGTGTGTCTGTGTGTATTTCTGACTGTCCAAAACAAATCAATATAAAGCAGGATGAATGTATCATGGGTACGAGATTAACTGCCCCACACTTCATTTGACACAAAACACACTCCCAATGAGAGTATTTAAAATGACATGCACTCACATGAAACTCCAGTGATACCGCTGCATTATGGCCGTCATGTTAAAATCCAATGTTGTTACTCTAATAAAAGAATACATCGTCATTTTTATCTATAGTAATATTGATCTACTTTTATCTATATTTTTCAGGAAAAAAAAAAGACTTTTTCTGACCTCTCTTAGGCATCTTGGATGAATATTTTCACTTGGCATGTTGCATTCTGGGATTGCAGTATCTGTTAAGGATACATCCAAAAGCATTGCATCTTAGAAGGCAGCATCATTTTCTTCCATTTACTACCACTACAATTTGGAACAGCTTTCATGCCAATGACGCTCTACATGTTATCTAGTTAGGGAGCTCACTAGGGACTGGAACAGTGCTAGTTTATCACTGTTTATCTTTGTACTTTTTCACTCAATTAGGGAGAGAGATGCAGGTCACTATATGTTCATGTCAATAGCCATTGATTGAGTGTTTTGAATGTATTATTTCCTTCAGCAGGCCTGTTTTCACTGAGAGACAAAAGATGTTCAGGTCCTCAAAGACAAAGAGAAAATCACTATCACCAATAAGATCCCAGAACACATACAGTACACACACACACGCACGCACGCACGCACGCACACACACACGCACACACACACGCACACACACACACACACACACACACGCGTGCACACACAAACACATACACACGCACACACAAACACACACACAAACACACACACACATGGGCGCAGACACACACACAAACACCCACACGCACACGCACGCACACACACGCACACACACAGAGACATGTATACCCAAACACACACACACAGACGCAGACACACACAAACACACACACGTGCACACAAATACACACACGTACACACACATACGCATGCCTGCAACATGCAAACACGTACACACACAAACACATATGCACGCACGCAAACACACACACGCACACACGCATACACACGCGCACACACACACACACGCGTGCACACACAAACACACGCACACAAACACACACACGGGCACAGACACACACACAAACACATGCAAACACCCACACGCACACGCACACACACATAGACACACGCGTGCACACACAAACACACGCACACAAACACACGCACACAAACACACACACACACACACACACACACACAAACACACACACACACACACACACGTGCACACAAATACACACATGTACACACACATACGCATGCCTGCAACATGCAAACACGTACACACACAAACATATGCACGCACACACACACACGCACGCACGCACGCACGCACACACACACACACACACACTCAAACACATGCACACACACACAGAGACATGTATACACAAACACACACACGGGCGCAGACACATACAAACATGCAAACACACACACATGCACACAAACACACACGCATGCGTGCAACACGCAAACACGTGAACATAAACATATGCACGCATGCAAACACACACACACACATATACACACACACACGTGCACACACACACAAACACATGCACACACGCACAAACACATGCACACACGCACACAGACAGACACACAAACACACACGGGCGCAGACACACGGAAACATACACGCAGACAAACACACACAAACACACAATCGCACACATACACATACAAACCAAACACACACACACAGACACACACATGCGAACACACATACATGCACGTCACATGCGAACACACATACATGCACGCACACGCGAACACACACACAAACACGGGCGCAGACACACGCAAACACACACGCAGACAAACACACACAAACACACAATCACACACACGCACACAAACACACACAAACCAAACACATGCACACACATGCGAACACACATACACGCACGCACACGCGAACACACACACGTGCAGTGATTATATTGTTCTGTCATTTCAGTTAAGGTTTTGTCTCTTTTCTCTTTCTGAGTCTTTGTTTATTGCACATACTGACAATAAAATATTGAGAATTTAATTTCCAGTATATTCCTTGGGGAATGAAACGCATAACGTGTGTTTGTGTGTGTATATGTGTGTGGTGGAATGGGGTCGAGTGTGAACCCTCGTGTTTTTCCTCACATTTGTCCAATGTGTTGCCCATGGCAACAGCTGAAGAAATCTAGTAAACAGAACACAACAGCACATTCACCAGACTTTGACAAACCATTTACTCATTTTGTTCAACATCAGTTATTGAACATACGCTCACCCCATCCGCAAGACAAAACTAGAACACACACATTATTAATCAACGACGACAACGTATAAACTGCAAATGAGAGAGATGCTTGTTTCACATTTCACCCTAAAATCCTCTCAAATCAAAAGAAAAACAGTGAATTATGTTCTGTCTGAAGCTATTTTTAGGACCATTAGGATCTTTTGCATCATGACATTATTTTTATGACAATAGTCCTAAAACCAGAAAATTATACTGTAGCATTTTTCAAGCCACGTGTTCCTTCAGAAATTGCTAATGTTTTTTTCTTAAAATGGAGGTAACAAAAAAAGTCTGTTTAACATTATTTGTACTGTAATTTACACACCATCATACCTCAACCAAGAGTTTTGAGGTATGTGATTAGTTGCTTAAGAAGAACTACAACAGTCTAGTACTGGTAGTTGTAGTCCTTTTGACTAAAACGCTTAAAATCGACATGAAACAGAAGTTGCAATTGTCTTTTCTTCGGTATTGTGACGTATTGTATATCTGAGTGAAACGGCTTCTTGAGAAAAAAATGTAGGGCAGAATCCACTGGGAATTGATTGGACGGTTGTGGTTTGCTATTGGTCGATCTCATGTGATTGACAGGTTGTCCCGCTCTCTCGCCAGTAAAGAAAAGAAGAGATGTCGCATTTTTAGATTTTCATTAACGCATTATTTAATATGTTTATGAAGCCGTTTTCCTCATGGGGACTTTGGCTGCTTTCCACAAGGTGGGTTATTTCAGGTTTCACTGTCTTTTTTGGGAACATTTGGTCCCCAGAATGTACACAAAACCTGACATACACACACAGTGCAGCAGTGTTTCCTCCTCATATCACTTGACACTCTGTACCTGAGAATCCCTCCAGACAGGTCCTGACATTTCAACATGGCAACTCATTCACACAGACCTTCTCCGGCCCAGACGCTTTCCACCCTAAACAATCTGCCATCCCGTCAGCGAGGCTCTGGGAGAATGTAATTAAGAGACGAGTGAAGACAGATCTGAATCCCCCTGAGCACAGAGAGTGTCTTTACTCTCTACCATCAAACCACAGCACCAACACATGCTTCCCTCAAACCAAACCAGTGTAATGCCTCAGGGTGTTTACAATCTGTCCTCTTCATGTCCTTAAAGGAATAATGCATCCAAAAATTAAAATAAAGACGTGTCATGGCAGGTTTATCATTAATGATGTTTGAGGCCCCAATATACTCACGGTGAAGTTCTTTTTCGTTCTACAATTAGGGGTAAAATTAAGTTTGAAATACGTGAGCAGCGATATACTATTAGTGAACATCCGACACTGCCCACACTGCTGAGAGCGACTTTTAGATAAATATGTAAATATGAGCTGTGCACTTTCCTCTCAATAACAAAATAAACACAACAAAATTGAGAAAACAGCAAGCACTTTTAAATAAAGCATTAGAAAAGCATCTGATCATAGCAACATGGATATGCTTGCATGAGCTCTGCAATTCAGCACTCAAGTAGTCGCATCACGTTTATATATATATAGCACTTTATACAATAGATAGCTTAAAATCAAGCAGCTTTACCATATAAAGCATGAAAAAGTATCTTGTTTCATCAGAAGTACAACTTCATTTTCTACTATAAAGCGACTCTCCAGTGTGTTCATGTTTTTACCCACAGATAAAGATTTCAAAGATAAAAAGATTTCAACGTGAAAGCAGGTGGAGCCTCCACCTCCACCGAAGGTGTTTACCAGCAGGAGCTAACTTTTCCGGAAAGTTCGCTTTGGCAAGCTGTTTCAGACTCCCAAAATGAACTCTAAACAAACTTCTTTTTGGCCTGATTTTGTTCGAAATGACGTCACATCAGTTCATTCTTTGATTTCGCTTTAAAGGGTGGGTCTAATGCCATTTCATGCATTCTGACTTATTTACACTGTTAAAGAGTTGGATTCTCATGCTAAACATGGCCAAAATAAAAAAAAAAACAAGTTGGACGTATGACAGAGTATTTCTGTGCCAAATACACTCCTTCAGGATTCGAATAAGTTTCAGAAAGTTTTTTCGAGTATGGCCCTGTATGACATCATAAAGGGCGGAATTCCTTGTATGGCCACTTCTTACGGATGAGTGTGTGCGCACGTCAACCACAGCGAGAGCAAGAGCGCGCACATCAACGAGCTTCGTTCGGGTTACGGGAGCCGTCGGCAGCGCTGTCATTTAGACCACGAAATCAACAATGTCACTAAAGAAGTGTGTTTTTGGTTGTGAGGGAAAGATAACCTTGTTCAGCTTCCCAAATAACCCAGCATTAAGGAAACAGTGGATGCAGTTTGTTTTCCCGGAGCAGCAATGGAGTTCTGCAAGTGTGTTTGTTTGTTCCCGGTCATGAGTTGAAACCGCAGGCGGTGACACTGCATCAAATGTCTGTTTTGTTTTGATAAAACTAAAGACTCTTCGGAGATATGAAGGATGCAATACTACTCTAGAGGTACTCAAGATTAACATGAGATTGGCAGAAACTGTGTGTGTTATGTACCCTTTAAGTATATCTGGGCCTTTATTCAAATCCCAACAGTGACATTTAAAAAGTTACAGCCGAGGATTTTCAGTCAGTAATGGCTCTTTTCTCCACACAAAAACTATTGTTTGACTTACAGGCTACGGAACAGGTCACGTTTACCATTGTTTGGTGAATTTTCACGGGCAAAATCCAGTCATTTCAATAGGAATGATTGGGAATTTCGCATGTGGCCGCATGTTTTCCCCATGCTGATTTTGTAATGTGGTCAAGTTTGTCACATGAATTTGCCGACAACAGAAACTGCTGATTTGAAAGTGACTTGTGTGTCAGCTGTGCTTCATGCATATACTATTAAAAAATAGACCTTTTTGCCCACGAAAAGAAAAAAGTAAGTCATATGGGTTTAGAATAACATGAGGGAGATTAAAATGATTCCATAATTTTTTATTTTAGGGTGAAATATTCCTTTAAGGTTTCCTCATCTTTCAAAGTCTACTGTTTTATTCCTTCCCAATCTCATTCTCTCTCCATCATTGGGAAACCATCAGTGACCTACATACACCCCGGGCATCAATACTGCATGTAGAGGAGTGTATCTCTCTCTCACTCACACACACACACACACACACTCTCTCACTCACTCACTCACTCTCTCACTCTCTCACTCTCTCTCTCTCTCTCTCTCTCTCTCTCTCTCTCTCTCTCTCTCTCTCTCTCTCTCTCACACACACACACACACACACACACACGCACACGCACACGCACACGCACACGCACACGCACACGCACACACACAGTTATATGGGTCCAACCCATAGTTTATTGCTCTTTTAGCTCGAGACTTAATGAAGTTTTTTTTTTTAAATATCAACTTTGACTCTTAAAATCCTTCAGGAGGAAAAAATGGGCACAAATGAGTCCATAGTTGTCATAAAATCATTTGATCTTGGAGAAAATCATTAAAAATGCATAATATGTATTCAAATATGGAAATCTTCGACTTATTTGCTGAGTTTGAGTCATTATTAAGATCTCTAGATTATCGGGATCTCAGGATAAACATCTGAGAAGCAGGAAAATCTCCCTTTGCTCTCCATTTAATCTCAAATGCAGTCCGCTGAGATATTAATGCTCTCATTTCTGATTTTCCTCTCCTAGAGGAGATTGAAGCATGCTGTAGATCAACAGGGGAAAAAACGAATTACCTCCTCCGTTTGCAATAATCACAGACTCATCTTTCCCAGCTCCTCCCTTCCGCTCGTTCTGTGTAATAGAGATGCGATCGCTCTCAGTCTTCAATCCATACTTGCTGTAGACCTCCCAATTAGTTTTTTTAATGACTATTGAACACCAACATGAAGTAAATTACAGCAAGACATTTCTAGCCTGTGACCGAAGGCAATCCCAGCCGCTGTCTAACACGAATGAACAATCGTAAAGGTGTACTAGAGTTCAGAGCCACCCAGAACAACAGTCCTCACTGCTTTAAACAAGTGTATTTAATATCAAAGACCCTCCATAGCATGGTTCCACCAATGAAATTCACAAGCAAGTTACTCGATTCAAAGAAAATGTAAGAAACTTTAAAAAGAGACAGCAAATTTACCATGGTGTGATTCTAAAGCAGAGCTTATTGATGTAATAAAGTGGCTAATTAGATGTGGTTCAATGTGACATTACAAATCAGTTTCTAAGAGAAAGAAGAGCAATCATGGGGTTTTGTTCATGTTCTAAAGACACATTGCATTCATTAAATAATCTTTTAAACTGAAGTAACTTTTCAGAAAGTTAGACAACTAGTGCATATATGGGAGTTCATTTGCAGACAGTCAACTCTGATTATGTCTGAGATTTGGGTGCAGAAAATCACAGACATCCTCATGTGTTGTTTACTTGTGCTTCACCAAGAAAAATGAAATGTTGTATAGAACTATTTATTGGTTCAATATTAACAAAACATTAACATTAGAAAAAACAACAGAGTTTTGTGAAACTTACATTTTTGCTCCTAAAATAACTTCCACACAAGGTCCAAAATTCACACTTACCAAGTACCTAGTGCAAGTAAAAATTTACTGGACAGATGAAAATTTACCATCAGCAGTAAAGCAGCAAGCCAAGCTTTTTTCTTTGTTATTGCCGTAACCACAGAGCGCCATGTGCTGACACATGTGTGGCGCCAAAACAGAAATATGTGGAAGTAAATTAGGACGGGTCTGGATATTTTTGTGACTGAGAAACTCACTAGTGACTGTGGGAGACATGATGACCTGTGTTGTTTTTTGCACATATACAAGCTAAATAAAAATGAAATAATTCCTTTGTCAGAAATTGGGTTATCAGGGTATCAAAATTTCAGTAGTCGGTACCAATACCAGTGAAATTTTGCAGTTCTCTGTACTAATTTCGGTACCAGAGCAAAAACTGTTGAATTAAAGTCTTAGTTCACCCAAAAATATCCACATTTATAACTTTATAAACTATAATCTCTGGCTTCCGGTAACGGCCGTACGCGAGTCTAGTTCCAGCGGAAGAGTGACCTTTGACCCTACGCATGACGTACTGACAAACACGGAAGCGCAGAGGATAGAGCAAAACATAACACCCCTCACGAATTTGAAGTCTAAAACAAGGATTTTTAAAGAGAAATGTCAGATGAGCTTGAGTTTGTTGCCCTATTTGTTTGAACCGCGAGAGGCGTCTACTCTCACCTAAGCTTACGCTACGCCTACATCCTGCGTCAGGTCAGAGGTCAGTCTTTGGCCGGAACTACCGGAAGCCAGTGATTATAGTTTATAAAGTTATAAATATGAATATTTTTCTTACAAAAAGTGCATGGCTTCACTTCAGAAGGCCTTTATTAACCCCCTGGTGTCTTGGATTACTTTTATGATGGATGGATGCGCTTTTTTGGCTTTTCAAAAACTATTCACTCCCATTATAAAGCTTGGAAGAGCCACCTTATTTTTTAATATAACTAAAAGAAACCTAGGATGGCTTGAGGGTGAGTAAATTATGTACTCTTTTGTCTTGTCCGTTGTTATCACTGTCAATCATTGTAGTTTCCGATTCAATCGCGCATTTAAATACGGTTGTCAATCCAGAAACTTTGCAGTGTACTTAGCAGCAAGAAAAACTAAACTTGTATTCAGATTGTGAATGGGTAATAAACAGAAAGCAAGAATCAGTAAGGCTGTCAATCTCTAAAGAGCAAGCTCACTGAACTCTAAAATTATTTAATTAAAAAGCTGTCTTATACAATGAATCTCTTATTTACATTGTGTTTATGCTTTGTTTGTTAAAATGAAAGGATTTGTTAGCGTGTGGGTCGTGTTGAACAAAACAAAACCTTGTGCGTTTTCAGCAGTGTTAATCGGATTCTGACTAACTTACTGACTAGCCATTGCGTTCGCACACTCAACAGATATGATTGTGATTGGCTACAATGCTCAACACTTGTAAAAACTTGCTGTAAATAGAAACCTTTGAAGCATTTGTGAATACAAACACACACAAAATCATGGACACAATTTGAAAAGGTTAAATGGTCCAGAAAAAAATAGTCACAACTGTACTCCTCACGGTCAAAAATGGCCGCATTGTGAATGGGAAATGAATTTCATGTAGGGGAAGTGTTTGGTACTGCGCCCAAAGCTTTTTTTTTTTTTTTTTTTCAGATATCCACCTCAAATCTGGAATGCAATTTCTTTAGATTTTCTCAGTGTAAAACATCTTTTGGAAAATATATATTACATATAAAATTGAAAACAATATTTTGTGCCTTTTTTATAACAATAAACAAACTTTATAACTTTTTTAAGTTCACTTTTAAAAAAAAAAAAAAAAAAAAAAAAATTTTCACTTCAGCAATAATCTTTAAAAAGAGACCAAACTTAACTCTGTGCTCTAAAGCTTTCAAGATTTAAGTTGGAAATTTCATTTTCAGGTCTATGCTCAAAAAGTGGTTAACAGGTAATAAATATTAATATCATTAATTAATAATTATAACTACTGCATAAATATAATTTAGTACCATAAAAGCCCCTAAAAATACAAATGATTAAATAAAACACATTATCGAACTAAAATATAGTACATTCATTTCATTGAAATGAATAAATTGAAAAAATCTGTCATTTTTGAGGAGCACCAGAGGGTTAGAAGTCTGTTCAGCTCACCAAGGCTGCATTTATTAGATAAATATATAATAAATTCTGCAATATTGTGAAATATGATTACAATTTACAATACCTTTCCTATTTGAATACATTTTAAAATGTAATTTATTCCTATGATGCAAAGCTGAACTTTCATCATCATTCCTACAGTCTTCAGTGTCCCATGATCCTTCAGAAATCATTCTAATGTGATGATTTGCTGCTCAAGAAACATTTTTATGTTAATATCGCATAATTTTGTTGTGGAAACTGACACTTTTTTTGATGAATAGAAAGTCCAAATGAGCAGCATTTATTTGAAACAGAAATATTTTGTAACATTAGAAATGTCCATTTAATGCATCTTTGCATTAATAAATAATAAATGTAAAGTAGGTTTTACATTTGGTTTCCATTTGGGGTGGAAGAAAGGAAGGAAGGAAAGACAAATGGCAGAATAGCCTGGGAGTAAAAAGAATTGGGAGTAACATGGAGACGAGAAAAACTAAAAATAGACTGAGAAAAAAGGGAAGAGAGTCTGGTATGTAGGACAAGATTGACAACTGAAAATGAGAAAGATAAAGAAAATTCAGAATTCCAGAAGGATAAATCTAGATCCCAGATCTCATCCTGAACTCAATTAAGATTTCTTTTGCATATTCATACCTGATGCAATAGGCCTATACTGTTGTGCAACACATCATTTCAAAGGGATGTTTTGGTCTGCATTCCGAGGGGCTGACAGCAAGAGTTGAAGGTATCGGTGGGCAAAAATAGTCTTGGAACATTCTAGATCATTACGAATATGCATGAGGGCCACATGACATCAGGACGTGGGTGTCGACACACAGCCGTCAGTGACTGGCCCTTTTCCCGTCCTTAAATAACGGATCTTACTGACTACGTGCGTGTGTGTATGTCTTGAGTTTTCCCAGCGCTGTCAGGGTTCACATTACAGGGATCCTGACAAGGTGAACGGCCTCATTAAGATCTCGTCAGATGTGTTAAACCGACGAGATACAGATACAGCCTCTTCTAATCACCAAGGTCAAGTGCACTATGCTCAGACTGTGTAATGTCTGCCAATGATTGACAGCTCTGGAGGCCAGTGATGAGCTGAAGCACATAAGCTTGTGCCCACTGGACGGACCTGTGACTGACAGCTCCAGAGGTACACGCTGTAATATTGATCATCCGCTAAATCATAAATAAAACTAGATTCCGTGGGTGGTGTCTGTTGTGCAAAACTTGCCGCTGCAATGCTAGAGTGTTGGATGATTTCTACTGCATGTCTGTGTTGTTAGGTGGTTGCGAGTCAAAAGAGTCAACTTCAAACTTTCTGTGGCTGGATTCACAAAAATCTTTTTAAGAAAAACATTAAGAAAGTTCTTAAAGTCACCATGAAATCAAAATGGACAATTATTATTTTTTATGGAATATCGCAGTGTTTATTATAAATGATTTATCCGTGCACATTCATTATTATTATTATTTTTTAAATCCATGTCCCCTCGTAATCTTTAATCAAAATAACTTCCCCTCCTTCTTGCAGCGACATCTCTTCTCTTCTCTGATGATGTGTTTACTGGCGTGAGGGCGGGGCAACCTGTCACTCACATGAGATCCACCAATAGCAAACCACAACCATCCAATCAATTCCTGACAAACAAAATCAAGTGCCACCCTGATTTTATTCTTGTTCATAGGGTTGTAACGGTATGAGATTTTGAAATCTTGAAAGTATTTGTTTGTTTTGTTTCTTCAAATTTCATTGATCAAAAACATCTCAAAAAATTTTATTTAATAATTGATTATACACTCACCTAAAGGATTATTAGGAACACCTGTTCAATTTCTCATTAATGCAATTATCTAATCAACCAATCACATGGCAGTTGCTTCAATGCATTTAGGGGTGTGGTCCTGGTCAAGACAATCTCCTGAACTCCAAACTGAATGTCAGAATGGGAAAGAAAGGTGATTTAAGCAATTTTGAGCGTGGCATGGTTGTTGGTGCCAGACGGGCCAGTCTGAGTATTTCACAATCTGCTCAGTTACTGGGATTTTCACGCACAACCATTTCTAGAGTTTACAAAGAATGGTGTGAAAAGGGAAAAACATCCAGTATGCGGCAGTCCTGTGGGCGAAAATGCCTTGTTGATGCTAGAGGTCAGAGGAGAATGGGCCGACTGATTCAAGCTGATAGAAGAGCAACTTTGACTGAAATAACCACTCGTTACAACCGAGGTATGCAGCAAAGCATTTGTGAAGCCACAACACGCACAACCTTGAGGCGGATGGGCTACAACAGCAGAAGACCCCACCGGGTACCACTCATCTCCACTACAAATAGGAAAAAGAGGCTACAATTTGCACAAGCTCACCAAAATTGGACAGGTGAAGACTGGAAAAATGTTGCCTGGTCTGATGAGTCTCGATTTCTGTTGAGACATTCAGATGGTAGAGTCAGAATTTGGCGTAAACAGAATGAGAACATGGATCCATCATGCCTTGTTACCACTGTGCAGGCTGGTGGTGGTGGTGTAATGGTGTGGGGGATGTTTTCTTGGCACACTTTAGGCCCCTTAGTGCCAATTGGGCATCGTTTAAATGCTACGGCCTACCTGAGCATTGTTTCTGACCATGTCCATCCCTTTATGACCACCATGTACCCATCCTCTGATGGCTACTTCCAGCAGGATAATGCACCATGTCACAAAGCTCGAATCATTTCAAATTGGTTTCTTGAACATGACAATGAGTTCACTTTACTAAAATGGCCCCCACAGTCACCAGATCTTAACCCAATACAGCATCTTTGGGATGTGGTGGAACGGGAGCTTCGTGCCCTGGATGTGCATCCCACAAATCTCCATCAACTGCAAGATGCTATCCTATCAATATGGGCCAACATTTCTAAAGAATGCTTTCAGCACCTTGTTGAATCAATGCCACGTAGAATTAAGGCAGTTCTGAAGGCGAAAGGGGGTCAAACACAGTATTAGTATGGTGTTCCTAATAATCCTTTAGGTGAGTGTAGATTAGTTTAACAACTTATATTTATCATTAATAATTTATAAAAATTCAGAAATTCTGTTTTGACTCTTTTAATTCTTCTGGATTCTGTACTGATTTAATACAAATATACTATCGAAAAAATGGTGGTAATGAAATTAATGCATAAAACTTTAACAATTTAAATAATGTTTTAAAATGTAATCAAATGAAAATCCTTTTAATGTTATGGCTGCACAACAGAGATTTACTAAATTAAAATATGGGGGAAAATATATATTCCTTAAACAATGTTTAAATAAATTGTAGTAGCCTACTGTTGATGATGATGATGATGATTATTATTATTATTTTGAGAAGTACATTCTATTGTACAATCGTAATTTCTGTCAATTTCTTCGCGTTAAAAAGCGGACTTTTATTTTGACGGGTTGAGGTGAAGAGCTTTGAGTTTCATGGTGTATTTGACAGCAGTTTTTCTCAAAATAATTAAATGATTATTAAGCGTTCTCTCAGGAGAGGTCTGGAGATGTTTGTGTTCATATCCTCGTATAGTGAGACCGCAGACGCTGTAAAACACTGAGCATCGCGCGTACTTGACTATGTAGTACATAAAGCGGCGCCGCTCATTCACAGTGAGACACGCAAAACAAACAGATTATATATTTACATAGCAGTCTTTTGCGCTTTAATATTCACAGACACTAGAACATGTTGTGATTTTACAGCTCTGTTTTCGATTTATTCATCAATCCTTCAAATCGCACGTTTTAGGTGATATATGCGTTCCATTTCCATTGTCATGACTGGATTCCGGGATTCACTCTGCATCACGGAAATCATACGGCCTTAACCTTCATTCTCGTGTTACGCAGCACGTTTGAGCTTCGAGTTAATGTCTGTTCAGAATATTTGGACTAAACTGCTCAATCCATATGGATTCAATTTAAAAATCTCTTCATGAACTTTTTGAAGCGTCACTTGTAGTTGCATAGCTGTCTATGGAGAGACAGAATGCTCTCAGATTTCATCACGGAGGTCTTCATTTGTGTTCGGAAGATGAACGACAGTCTTACGGTTTTGGAACGACATGAGGGTGAATAAATGATGAAAATTCTTTTCATTTTTGGGTGAACTATCCCTTTAAAAAGAATTTTATTTTTAAGAATGTTTGATTAATCTGGCTAATTCCATTTCATGAGAAAATGCAACAATTTATGCTTTGTCAAATTGGTGATGAATTTGTATAAATTTGAGTCATACAAAAATTTAAGATTTTTAGAAAAAAAAAACTAAGCGTTAAGGGCAAAAACGTCCAAATTCGTCACCATTTTGCCAAAACATAAAATAGTTACAAATTGCCATGACTCTAGCCCTGATTCTACTCTTCAACAGTGATGCCATAGAAATATACAGAGCTATCGCAAAAACAGTCTTCAGAGTGTAGTAATAGAAAGTAATAGAAAAAACACTCCTCAATAAATCAAAAGATTTAAGGTATAATCCCTATATGTAGCAGAGATGGTGCACCTATGTTTAATACTTAGAGTTAGGGGTTTGTTCAAATCACTAACCATAAGTATGAGCAATAGTAACAGTAATGCTTGCCTTGGAAGCCGGGAGGAGCCTGTATGAAATGATTAAAGTGATCAACGTTCTCTGACAGTCTGTGCATCAGTAAAGCTCGGCATAAATCTTTTCTAAGTTCAAAGCAAACCAACTTTTGGTTGAATTATTATCTACACCTCCGTGTTTCACTGGTTTTGACAAGAATTTCAGGACTCGTAAAGGAAACGTAAATGTCAGAACGCTGCCTGTCTGGCGGGGGGCTCTTAATCACACTGTAAGGCTGAGAATTACACAATAATGGATTGAACAACTAAATCACAGATCCTCTCCACTCCTGTCTTTCCTGTTGCATGATGGGTAGCAAAATATATGGACTTTTCCCTATACAACTTTTTGCTTTTTGTAGATTTTGTGATGTCCAGTGCAGGACAAACTACCTTAAAACTGTAGTTTGCCAAGTTACAAACTGCTCATTATTTAAAATATAGCAAGTCAAGCAACACTAGTTATACAAGCAGCACAAAACTGCAATACAGTACAATAATAAAAAAGCTACAATAGAAGCAACTAACAAAAAATTGCAGCTATTTATGATCTTTTGATGGTATAACTTGTAATTCAAATCACAGCATTCATCAAAAACAATGATTTTTTTTTAATGAATCTTGATTAAGCATTAAACTTGACTGATACATTTACAGTAAATAGAAAAAAAGTATATAACCATTGAAAACAGTGATGAACATCAGCGTTAACTAATGAAAAGACACTTCTGTGCTGACTCAGTGAATAATTTCTTTTTCAACTGGTTCCTTTGCATATTGTCTACACAAACGTATTCTCTAAAACAAATCTAAAATGAGTTCCCAATACTAGAGTTTATAGAAGAATGCATTTAATTTTGCAAGAAAAAAATTATAGGCCTATTAAAAATAATTAATCATTTTTTGATCAAGCATAACGTTATGACCTAATATTGTGTTGGTCCCCCTTTTGCTGCCAAAACAGCTCTGACCCCGTCGAGGCATGGACTCCACTAGACCCCTGAAGGTGTGCTGTGGTATCTGGGAACAAGATGTTAGCAGCAGATCCTTTAAGTCCTGTAAGTTGCGAGGTGGGGCCTCCATGGATCGGACTTGTTTGTTCAGCACATCCCACAAATGCTCGATTGGACTGAGATCTGGGGAATTTGGAGGCCAAGTCAACACCTCAAACTCGTAGTTGTGCTCCTCAAACCATTCCTGAACCATTTTCGCTTTGTGGCAGGGTGCATTATCCTGCTGAAAGAGGCCACAGCCACCAGGGAATACCGTTTCCATGAAATTGTCTGCAACAATGCTTAGGTAGGTGGTATGTGTCAAAGTAACATCCACATGGATGGCAGGACCCAAGGTTTCCCAGCAGAACATTGTCCAAAGCATCACACTGCCTCTGCCGGTTTGCCTTCTTCCCATAGGGCATCCTGGTGCCATGAAAACAGGTAATCAGCAGTCATACTGAAAAATGTAAAGTTAGTAGCACTGCTACTTTTAGCTAGTTACTCCTAGCTAAACACTAGTGATGCCACAACCAGCCAGTCTGGTCTGAGCTCTCATGCTAGTATTTGAGCAGTCTTCTGGATGTAATCAGGCCTGTGTTTTGTTTGTTATACAGACTTTGCCCTGTGTGTGGGAGTGTTTGTTCACTTGTGTGTGGATGTTTGTATATTGATCTCCGTATTGATCTGCTTATTGCGAGTGATAAGCTCTGGTGTGTGTGCGTGCGTGTGTGTGTGTGTGTGTGTATGTGCGTGTCTGTAGAGTGAGATGAGCGCAAAGATTAGTTTTAATAGGCAGGACTGATCCTCTCGAAAAGGTCAGGACTCAAAGCACAGCGCACACTTGATGCAATTATTCACTTTTTTCCATTCTCTTCCATGAGTGAGGAAACATTTTTCCTCTTACACAATTTTTCTTCTCTTTCTTGTTCTGTCCAGCTCTTCCGAAACAGATTTTTTCCCCCCCGTTTCTGCTCGTTTAAAACGCAGATGTTAACACTAACTAGGTCACCTCATCTCGTAATGTCTGTCAAACCATAATTAGAGATATTTTTAAATCTGAGGAAGTAAATTAAGCCCCTGACAGACACCACTGAATCCGTAATGGATCTCTATGGGGGAAACGCTTCCCACTTGTACAAAAAAACGTTTGATCTCTAGCACTGATGTAACTAGATATTCAGGACTGAGGGACCAAATAATAATAATTTAAAGGGATAGTTCACCCAAAAATGAACAATCTGTCATCGTCATTTGTCCACCCTCATGTCATTCCAAACCTATATGACTTTCATTCTGCGGAAGCAAAAAAAAAAAAAAAAAGATATTTTTAAAGGTTTTTTTTGTCCATAAAATGAAAGTCTATGGAGTCCAGTGTTGTTTTGAACCCCACTGACTTTCACCTGAAACATTCTTTAAAATATCATAACAGAGCAAAGAACGACAGTGTGTGTTTGGAACATTTCTAAATGAATACCGGGTCTATGGTGGTTACATCATCCCTGATCTCTATAGATGAACACCTCTGCTATTTCCTCAATGATGCCTCAGGCTTACAGACCCTCTCAAACGATCACTGAACACTAAATAAATAAGGTTATTTTGCATTTTAAACCAATTTCATGTAAAAAAAATATTTAAACTTCTGACAGTCTGATCAAATAAAAAGCCCTCACGCATCTGGCAGTCATGTCAGTGTCAATAATAAACAATCAAGTCATAAAATGCATACCTGTAAATCTTTGTTAAATTGCAACATTTTAGTCAAAGACATTCTTTGGGCATTTTAAACCAACCATCATATTTACATAAACTACTGTACATAACCACAACATAAACTACCGTTTAAAAGTTTGGGGCCAGAAAGGTTTTTTTAACAGAAATTATTAGCAAGGATGCATTAAAAAATGCTAGTAAATACATTTATAATGTTACAAAAGATTTCAATTTTAAATAAATGCTGTTCTTTTGAACTATCTATTCATCAAAGAATCCTGAAATTTTTTTTATCACGGTTTCCCCAAAACTGTTTTCAACATTGATAATAATAAGAAATGTTTCTTGAGCAGAAAATCATCATATTAGAATGATTTCTGAAGGATCATGTGACACTGAAGACTGGAGTAGTGATGATGAAAATTCAACTTTGCATCACAGGAATAAATTATATTTTAAAAATATAT
Organism: Coreius guichenoti; assembly: GCA_039654105.1. NCBI lineage: Eukaryota > Metazoa > Chordata > Actinopteri > Cypriniformes > Gobionidae > Coreius > Coreius guichenoti. The sequence goes on from CM077183.1 coordinate 7,065,172, forward strand.
TAACACAGAAAGCAGTCATTTTAAATTGTAATAGTATTTCACTAAATTACTGTTTTAACTGTATTTTTGATCAAATAAATGAAAAAAGAAAATCTTACTGACCCCAAACTTGTAATGTAATGTAAATATTTAAAATATAAACATACTGTATGTAAAATATAGACTGTGCAATCAGATTATATTTCAAGCATGTTACTCAGACAATAGCATGAGTGGATAACTGACTGTGGCCCCACATTTTTGCATGGAAGCCCACAATAAACAAGATTCACACTGACTGTCATGACAACAGTATATGGTGGCTGAACTTGTGAACTCCAAAGCAGAGAAATCCTATAAAAATCCTGACAAACTAGCCAAGCCTAAGAAAGCCTGCCTATGCAAACAGCAAACATCACATAAGCTCACTAGTTTTTGGAGCAGATTTTCTCTCTATCTCTCTCATTTTGCCTCTGGCTGCAGTAAATGAGTCTTCAGACCTCTTTGAGAAGAAGCAGAGTGACAGTTTGTGGGTGGTTATGTCTGTCTGTCTTTGTGACCAATTCAGGATGGCATCAAAACGCCTAAGTTACGTAATGTCTGGCAGTTACAGTCCAAGCAAATCACAGTGAGTCTGACTAAAATATGAGAGAGAGAGAAGCAGAAAGCATATAAACAAAATGTGAAATAGAGCATGCACACACATACAACACACTGTAACTTAAAGGGGTCATGACATGGATTCTTTTAGTATTTTAATACGTTCCTTGAGGTTCTGACCCTCTGTCTGAAATAATCTGTTTTTAAGGGGCGGCTTGTCAATAAACAGTACTGTTATGATTGGCTAACGTCATTGCATAGAAAACAGTATCAACGCCCACTCATTATTGCATGCGAGTAAGTGTTTTGAAAACATTGTCAATATAAAACCGTCATTTACAGAGAGCATTATGAAATCATTTACATACGGTTTGTGATGCAGCTGCTGTCAGATCCAATACAGCTGACTGCTTCATCTGTTAACAAAAGTTTCTTTGCAAACTCTCCATTACACTGTGCCTCGTTTACAAAATAAAATGCTCCAAGCAAACATATAATCCTCCGATGTGATCCGGGATGCCATTAAAATAAACCATCCACTTGTTCCTGACTCTGGGATCCTTCTGAGCGCTGTTTAAACTGGACAGAGAGAGAGCGTCAAAGCAAACGTTCTTTCACTTTGTCCTGTTGTTGGCAGACTCTCAAAGTATGTCAGAAACTGTTTGAAAACCGTCAGAAACTCCGAATGTTTGCCTATCATCCATCGACTTCAAATATGGCTTATCATTTGAAACATGTAAGTAACTTTACATGGCCGCTCGCTCTAACGTTAACCTAGATAAATGTGCACTATTATTAGGTGCATATCCAAGTGTTTGTGCGGAGTGTGGAAGATGAAGTATAGTGCGCTTACTGCATGACATGGAGGCGCCAGCGCGATCACTTCCATTCTCATCTTCGTTTTTTTGTCACACAGATAAAAGTAATACATCATTCCAAACTGTAAAGGTTAAACTGTTATTTGTGTGCACTCACAATAACAACAAAATGTTGTGCTTTTGTAAAAAAGTTTAGTCTCCCTGAACAGCATGCGTCACATAAATTAACCGAAACTCAGCGTATAGGTTACTTGCCTCACAGACATGAGAAATCTATCTATAGAAAGCGTGAAATGTCTCATTTTAAATTAACTAATTCAAATCGGAAAAAAATGCTCTGATTATATAATCCATATGAAAGTTGCATTTCTCTCTCTATATGCACGTTCACTATACTGTCACTATCTTTAACTTTAATCTTTGCAGCCAACACTGACTCAGAAAACACTAGTTTATTAATAAACAATTAAAATGTCTCCTTGCTATTTTTTCCGACACATTCATAATCATTACTTTTGCCGGTGAGTTGCGGCAAGCTTTATGTGTGCGCTTGAGCGCGGAATAGGCATATATTGAAAGTATATATTTAAGTAATTAAATTAATATAAACGTGTGATTAGTTGACTAATAACTTAAATGAACGACTACTAGTCGACTAGAAAAATCTTTAGTCAGGGGCAGCCCTAGTAATTATAATGGGTTCTATTTGCTTTTGACGCAAACGTCAACCATTAAGCGACTGAACGCCAGTGGGCCTATGATGCGATGATGTATAACTATTTGTTGATGTCTTGCTTGCTCTGGCGAAAGTCATATGCAAATGTACATATTTGCCTGTGACGTCACAAATCCCTCAATATATCAAAACAAGCCATTTTTGGAGCTTGATTAAATAAATGCTTTGTTTATAATGAGGAGGACGTTTTAAGCTTGCAGAATGTTTTAATGGTAAAAAGACCTCTAATATGTCAAAAGATCAAGGAAAATTTGATTTCTCATATCATGATCTATTAATGACAGCATTCACTGACACACATGGACACAAACGCATAGATGTGAGAGAAAATCGAGCACGTATTTGTGCACGGGAGAAATGAAATTCAGCCTCCTTTATTTCACTCCAGTAAAGAATCCTATATGCAGTTTCTCAGCTTGATCAATGTGCAGAACACACCGTGCAAAAACACACACACATAAAGATATTTTACGAGCGCTAATGTTCATAAAACAGCCGGCTGAGATGAAACCAATTAGGTTGTGTTCCCACGAGAAACATTCCCAGCTAGGAGATCGCTCCATACACGCAGAGAGCCATATAAATACAAAAGCACAGAGACAAGCTCTGTTCCCTGTGTCTAGTTTTCTGCCAGGACAGAATAAACTGCAGCGACGCAGGATGATCTGAGATATTCTGTATACAGTGCTCGTATTGACATTTCTACAGGGAAAAATCGGTTTTAGTAAATCTTTTAAAGCCACAGAGAGAGATCATTATAGTTTTTCTGTATCACAGCAAAACATCGGGGGTCAGAACAGGTAGAAGAATGAAAGCATCCTGGTTAACACTCCAGTTTAGTCATACTTCCCATCCCTATAACTGCTCTAAATGTTACACTGCATGAATAAAACAAGGGCGCTTTAACAAATAAGGTAAAAACGTCTAACCGAACCCAACTCTTCTGTGACATGAGGTTGCATTGCAGATGAATTTCAGCTGGTCTTTACAAGCAGAAATCGAATCTCCTTGCACCTCCGAATGTGAAACTGATTAAACCTTCACACTAAATCATTGATAATTCATGTGAAAGGTCTATGAACTACGCTATATATGTTACCAGATTTACTAATGCAATATAAAGAGAGTCTGGAACAGCCATCCAATGCAAGGTCAACGGGTTTTATAAATCCAAAAGGAAACAAAATCTTCTTAAAAGATACCCGAGTGATATTATAAAGCATTTCTGTGGAAGAACAAATCATTGTATTGATGTTTTCAGCATATAATCTTTAAAGGGATAGTTCACCCAAAAATGAAAATTGTAATAATTTAGGCCTACTCACCATCACGTTTTTCCAAACCTGTATAAGTTTCTTTCTTCTGTTGAACACAAAGGAAGATATTTTGAAGAATGATGGTAACCAGACAGTTGACAGAAGCCATTGATTTCCATAGTAGGAAAAAAAAAAATACTATGGAAGTCAATGGGGTACATCAACTGTCACCGTTACCAACATTCTTGAAAATATCTTACTTTGTGTTCAAAAGAAGAAACTCATACAGGTTTGGAAAAACTTGAGGGTGAGTAAATAATGACAATTTTCATTTTTGGGTGAACTATCCCTTTTAAAGGAGCACTCTAGCCTTGTTTCCACCGCAGGAACTTTCCCCAGGAACTAGGGACTTTGGGGCTGTATTTAGTGTGTTTTGATCGCAGGGACCAGGGTCTAAATGAAGTTCCAGGTAAAAATTTTCCCCCTCAGAAAGTCCCTGCTCGCGAGGTAGTACTTTTTCAAAGTTCAGGAACTTACGGGGGTGGGACTTGGGCGCTGAACATGCTGATTGGTTGATTTCACGCAGCATTTTGATTGGCTGACTCCACGCAGCATTTTATTTCAATCTCCATTTTTAAAAGTCTGTTGCGGTGCGTGCAGTAAGGCCCTGTCCCAAATGGCACACTTCATTTGCACTTTTAGTCTTGTGGATTTACAATGGCTGCCGCGTGCGCGTGTCCGTTAAGTCCACGAGACTGTAGGGTGTCCCATTTGTCATTTTAGGTTTCAGAAGGGTGCTTGCGAGTGCCTCTTTGCAGTCGATATGCGCCCTTGATGCGCACTTTTGCTGAGCCCGCACAGACTTCTTCCCGACAGTCAAAGCGGTATTACGTCATGAAAGTTTAGGTTTAGGGTGCCATTTGGGACAGGGCCTAAGAGCTTTTTGCTATTGGAATCAACAATGGAGTTTAAAAAAAATACGGCTGATGGACCGACGACTAGGTTCAGGCTTTATTAAGCTTATATGCGGAGGACGAAATCCAGCATATGTCCTACGTCACCAGACTAATTTGCCTAATCTTCACGGTACTTTAGACTGTAATGGAAACGCAGACAGCAACAGGTCTGGGGGAAAAAAAGTTCTTGGGAAAAAAGTTCCTGGGAAAAATTGTTCTGGGTAATTTCAGTGGAAACACGGCTTCTGTTGCATGCAGACTAGAGCAGAACCATTTGTGGTGACTAACAGAATAATCTAGAGACTGGACCAGACATCATGCTCATTATACATCGTCAAAATAATGAGTTCAATGATTTACACCACAGGAGATCATGCAGTAGCACCAAATCTTCAGTTAACAAGGACATTATTTTTTATGTGACATGTTCTCAACATCGACATCTGATTCCTCACCCTAAATGTATGCATGCATACATTCATTCATCACTGGGTATCAATGACATGTTAATTTTCTTATTGCACAACCAATATCAATAGATGATCCAGTGAGCAAGCAGGCGTGTTGCTCAGCAACAGAACCTGAAATAAATGTATTAATTAAATGAAATAATTTGCTGACATCACTCAACGTTTTGGCAAGAAGTCTACTAACCGACTCAGGCAAATAAAGTCTTGTCTAATTCTGTGAACTTGAAATCAACAGTTTTCACTGTTGATGATAATATAAGGTAGGAAGTAAAACTACCTTTCCACAGAGAGGTGATAATATTGTAAAATGCAGCTACAGAAATCATCTATTGAAGATGAATGGCAAAATTAATTTGTTTGCACAATTTTAATATACAAAATACATAAATTTACATGCAAATGCATTTTCTCATGTCATAAATAGATCAATACACATTCTACGCTCTGCAAATCTCTTTGTTGGTTACACAGCCATGAGCTGATTTAGTTAGAAAAGCACCTGCTCTTATTGTAAGCAGTGATTGTATTAACAAGCATTGACAGAAATTTCAAAACCAAACTGAATCATTAATGCTTATGCTGAAATCGTAAAATGCAGCCTTCTCATAATTATATTGAACACTGTGCTCCTGATATGAATCATATTAATATTTAATCATATTTTTAAACACCTCAATATATTATCTACACGGTTGTTAGTCTGAATGTTTTATACAGGGTGAAAACATTACTCGTGGTTTCTGCTGTGGGAAAAAAGGCATATAAATTTGCTATAATGGCTTCCACACACCAATCAATAATGCATAGGACTGGCTATTGATAATATAAATCTTCCAAACTTAACTGACCACAACTTACTCCTGTCTCCCCACACACAGAATGGCCCCAAAATATATTGGACACTTAAAATGTCTGAATGTCTTTGCAAAGATGATAAAACATCAGTTCAAGTGGCATCTTGACAAATGTTGCAGCATGTTTTCTCAGAAATGACTTTAATTTTCTTCATTTTTGCTCAGTGACTTGTAACTTTAGTGATTGGTAGAACAGTATACCTGATGTTTTATCATTAAAAAACGTAGACTTTGGGGTCGTACAATTTTTTTTTATGTTTCTTATGTATATTGTGGTCTCTTATGCTCACCAAGGGTGCATTTATTTGATCAAAAAATAGAGTAAAACAGTAATACTGTGAATTATTATTACAATTTAACTAATTACTTTCTGTTTTAATATATTTTAAAATGTAATATTTCTGTGATGGCAAAGCTGCATTTTCAGCATCATTACTCCAGTCTTCATTGATCCTTCAGAAATCATTATAATATTCTGATTTTTCTCATTATTATTATTATTATTATTATTATTATTATTATCATCATCATCTCATTGTGCTGCTTAATATTTGGTGGAAACGATACATTTTTTTCCAGGATTTTTTTGATACATAGAAACCTAAGTAATTCGCATAGCAATGCCCTGGCAACGACCAGACTTTCTTCAGAAAATGTACAAATCTAATTTCGTTTGAAATACTTCATTTTAACGCCATTTTCAGAAGAAAAAAAATTCTCACAAGTGTAGTCAGACTGTTTTGACGCCGCGCAAGGTTCTACCAATTAGCTCAGTCCCGCTCTTCCTCCTCTCGCGCATCCCCGTTGAATTTCCCACGCGCGCCGTATGTCACATCCGGTTTCAGCACCTCGGACAGCTCGCGCTCGCACTCCCCAATCTTTCTGCCTCACACAACGAGATACACACAAAGTTTGGGGCTAACCAGACCACCCTGCGTGACGCTAAACCTCCAGAGCCGCTAATCTAACGGAGACAGGAGTCGACGGAAGGCAGACAGACACACGGGAGAAAACGGGAGGCGCGAGATGCCCAGAGACGGCTGCGCGAGACCGAGTTCTGTTTCTCTGTCATTCTGTTGCTGAGAAGAGAGAGAGAGAGAGAGGGAGAGAAAGAGAGAGAAGCGAGAGACCGGGGACAGAGGAGCGAGGAGAGAGCATCAACGAGCGGGTCTTAACAAGACACCGGACCGGATCTGCATGCGAGAGCGAGTCCGAGCGAGCGGAGGCGCGAGATGCAGCGCGTGAACAAGCTCATGAGTCTCATCGTGCTGGTGCTGATGGGCACGGAACTCACGCAAGTAGGTCTATCGCCATCTTTACCTCCCACACACACACATCGAACACAGATCAGACTGCGGTGAATTAGCCAAATTACTGGTAAAAAGAGATTAAGGGACGGGATAACAAGCAGAGAGATATGAAAAGTCCACGGTTATACTCATTACAGCTCACAGCAAACATGAGAAACAATCTGCACGCGACCAAGTTGCAAGAAAAGCGCACGATTTACATGAATTAAATGAAACATTCATTATCACATACATAAGGATTCATGTTACTGTATATTTAATCCTCATGTACTGTTGAGATTGATTTGTATTCTTTGTTTTGGGTCCAGCAATGTATGTGTAAAAATAACAATAATGAAAGCTTTTAATATCTTCTTCTAATTTAATCAAACCCCATCCAGCAGATATGATCAAAACTTAGTCATGCACTTTTCAGAAATGTGACCAAAATGATATCCAATACAATCATGTTGCTTCTGTTTGGGGTCAGTTCGACCATGGAAAATACACACTGCAAAAAAAAAAAAAAAAAAAAAACCTAGCAAGAATGTATCTCTAGAGAGGATCTTACCTTGCATTTCATTGTTTTATACCTGGGGTCTCTGAGACCCTAAAGGATGTTTTAAGTGTGTTATCACACGTTCAAACATAACTTGTACAAGTCATTAAGTATCAACCTGATAAAAGTATGTCTTTGAGCTATTAAAGGCCTTGGGAGACCTCAGACAAGTGCTGAGTAATATTAATGCGCTTCATGTAATGATTTTGTGGAGTTGTAATTGCACATTGCTATTGTTAGCACCACAATAATTACATGATTTTAGATTGGAAAAAGTCTACATAGTGCACATTATCTCACAAAAAGAGGGGGAACGAATATATAAATGTTTCAAATTGGGGCAAATATGTCACCACCTGTCATAATGGTTTCTATATACCTTAGGATAGATGCGATATTTAATTTTACATGAATGAAAAGATGCAATAGTAGATGTTTAGGTGTTTAATGGGTAAAATTGTACCTCTTCCTCGATTTGAATTGTCCAGCCAATGCAACACTGAAACAAAACACACAACATGGTTTGTGAAAATTAAATGTGTCAAATCTACTGTAAGTGTCCCTCATTTTCATTGACGTCACATTTAATATGGCATCTGTACACTCCTGTTAAAATGGGCACTAATATGGCAAAGTGTTACAAAAAGAAACTGGAGCTTTGCACTAGAGAATTCAAGAGCATTTGGCCGCTCTTACTAACATTCCCCAGTGCGCAGTGTTCTTGGCTTCTACATATGCAAACGGTGCTCTTCACGCTTCAGTTATTACTTTAACCAGCATCTCACTGTAGCATGTATTTTCATATTGATCAGAAAGGATGAGCATGTGAACCGTACAGCCTGTGTAAATGTTGCATTAGGCTCGCAGCGGGGCAGCATGCTTACTCGGCATGTGAGCGCAAGTAAATCTCAAACAGACTCTGCCAAACCCATCAATTACCGCCGTGTGGCTCGGTCATCTTCTCATCTCTGAGATTTACGGCTCATTGAATCTGTGACAATTTGGCATTTTGCTCAGCTTTACCCCGGTTAGAGAAGACCTCGCACAAGAACATAAACAGTGCACATGGGTGTTTTTGAGAACAGTACAGTGAATGTAAGAAAGACACATTATATAAAATACTTTCATATCCAAAAATCTTTCCCATAGCTATACACACAGAAAAGTAGTGTTTCTTCTGAGTATAATGGCATTCTGGGATTCAATTTGGCTCTGCTGTCAGTGTTAAATTAAACACATGAGCACTTAAGAGCACAGGTGTGAGCAAATGCATGCTGGGACATATACTTGTCTCACAAAAGTGCAGTGATCTAGTTGCAAACTGTCATGGTTTGATAATTGTGCTGTGGAAACTGGACTGGCTTTCAGTTTGTTTGTTTGTGTGTGTTTGTATGGGAGGAGTTGAGATTAGTCAAGGTCCATCTGAGTTCTTTTTCTGTTCTGTTCCGGCCTACACGTTTATTAACGGACATAACCTCAACACTCTTAAAAATAAAGGTTCCAATTAGAGAGAAAAAAAAGAGTCTAATGTCAAAGGAGAATCTATGCGAGTTCCTCAAGGAGCTTTTTATCCTCTATCTCTTTAGAAAACCATCTGTGTAGTGGTGCTTTAAAGTCCCCATGAAATCGAAATTGAAGTTCTTCAGCTTTTAGTATGAATATGTTCACACCAAGAATGATAATTATAAGATAACTATATTAGCGTCCACACATGCGGACAAGCTTGTTTGTCGCTTTAAATGCTTGCAGGATGGATTCTGATTGGCTGTCAATGTTTTTATCGTTCATCAGCTGGATAAAATCGTTTCTCTGTGCCGTTATCGTTTTAGCTGTGGTGTGAACTCTGCTAATATTGAGAACGATTTTTAGAACTATATCTTTATAGTTATCTTTATAGTTATCGTCCTTGGTGTGAACAGGCCTTCACTGTTATCTATCATCTATCTATCTACTGTTATCATATTAAGCTAATATGCTCCCAAAATTTTACATTTAGAAGATATAAGCATTCAAAACTTACAGTCTCTCACTTCCGCCAATATGGATCAATGATTTTGATGACATCACTCTGCACTTTTCTGTCCAATCAAATGCTCTCTAGAATCTAAAGCGTCCCGCCCCCTACATTATAAATAGACACTGAAGCTGTGGCGAAAATCTGTCACTTGTTTACACATTTTCTATATGTTGCATGACACATAGTGCACTATACATGGGTTAAGGAACGATTCAGACAGTGTAACTATGCTTTCCAGTGGGACGAATGAAGTCTGGGTTCACGTTAGTGTCACGCGAACCGCCGCAACGCCGCACACACACAGTCTGCTCCGGTCCAGAGACAAAATAGCACAGAGCGGATCAACGTATCGGACCCATTTGAATTCTGCACAGAATGCTATATTTTAAAGAGATATTGAGATTAGAAGCGGTTAGAGATTAGGAGGAAACTGTGGTTTTACCGAGCTCAACGGCTCTGGCCGAGCTCTGACATAAACGAAACGCTATTGGCTATTTTAAAAGGGGGGGAGGGGCTTTTCGATATGTTTCGCCCTGTCTTCCTGTTTCACTGAAAATTATGTCAACACATTGAATAATGCTGTCCGTTTCAAGGCACTTCAGGGCCTTTAATGGACCACCATCAATATGCTTATAATGTGACCTCAGGATCTTTTTTGATCTTTAAAGAACCATAATAAGAACTCAAGAACCCTATAAAGAGAAAAGTTGATAAGAAGAACAGTTGAATAACCTTTATTTCTAAAAGTGTAAAGAACACATCCTACCATCAGCATTGATTACAGAACACCATCTTAAAAATCTCTTTAACTTAAATGCCACTTGCAGAACACACCTAAACGCCCACAAACACATGCACCATTCATAAAACAAGACTTACAGAACACCACCCAAATAACTTCTCCTTAAATGTGAATACCCCTCATAGAATGACCCTAAACATGCAGCAGTGCTTAAAGGGTTAGTTCACCCAAAAATGAAAATTATGTCATTAATTACTAGGGCTGGGTATTGACACAAATTTCACGATTCGATTCGATTTCCATTCACAAGTTTTCGATTCGATTACGATTACAATTCGATTCGATTCGATTCAATATCGATTATTGTGGGTATATCAATATCAATATCAGTCAATATCAGATACAGTACATGGCAAATTTTCTTGAGGAAAAAAATTCTTAACTAATGCTGTAAACTATGACATGGTAGTCAGACATGGTACATTACTAATATTTAAGGTTAACATTAACTGATTTAAATCCAAACATAAATTACACTCAATGTTTTTATAATAAGTTATAATACTAACTTTACAATTACATAATCATATTTCTACTCCAATTTGTTTTTTGAAATATAAACTTTTAAATGGTGGCAATCATAAAAACTTGACGGATTTATTGAAACATGCATTAATATAGAAGAACATTAAAAAATTATAATAAATAGCCTATGTAATGTGGTGCATATACTTATCAAAATGCTCATCTCGAGTTTTTTTTGTCTAGCTGACTAATGAGTTTATGGACACTGAATGGTTTTTCTGAGGTAAATGTGACATTACGTGACATATTGTTCACAAGCTGTTTTATTGACGTCTTTCTGCGGTTGAAACACTGATTGAACGATTACATGTGACGTGATAAAGATTTCAGTGCGTTGTACTTATCTTTTAACATACCTTGATGTTCATTCATGTTTAATGTTATGAAGCGACAAGAATGCTTATTGTGTGCAAAACACAAACTAAAATAACGACTTTATTCAACAATCTCTTCACGTCTGTGTAAGTCTCCTACGCTGTTGACATAGTAAATACAGACCAGCACTTCCGAGTTACGTCAGAGCTACGCCAGAGCGCCGGCTTACTATTGAGCGATGCTGTTCACGTCAGCACCACGACGCGTGTGATGCTGACGCAGGAGCTGACCAACGTAAACTGCGTAGGAGACTGACGCGGACGAGAAGAAAGGGATTACAGTCCCTCGGAGGGGTCAGAGAGCTCTCGGATTTCATCAAAAATATCTTAATTTGTGTTCCGAAGATGAATGTCTTACGGGTTGGGAACTACATGAGGGCGAGTAATTAATGACAGAATTTTCATTTTTGGGTGAACTAACCCTTTAAATAGTAACAGCTGCTGAACCTAAACACCGCTCAAGAATTCCCCCACAGTACACCTACTCAACATCATGAAACACCTGCAAAAATGCCACTTACTGCAGACCACCCACAAAACATCTCCTTAAATGGAAAAACCACAACCAATTTACAAAAAAAATCCCATTACACCACCCACAGAACAGCTGATGGATCTCATAGTATACTACAGATTTCTTAATCACCACCATCAGTTCACCCACTTAACTAGTTCTCAGACTGAAACAGTTTGACAGAATGAGGTCTAAAGTGGTCTCATTTTAAAAGACAGTAACATAATTTAGGTCAGAAAGCAAGTTAGAATATATCTATAGAATATATATATCTAAAAATATACTGTATAAAAGCACTGAGTAGGTAATATTACCCAAGCTGACCCCACATTGTGTGATCATGCAAAGTTTGTTTGACAGGACTTTTCAGACAAATGCAGGAAGAAGCATCAAGCACCACTTAAAAGTCCTGGAGACATAACCAAAGAATTGTCCTAATTTCTAATAAACGGGTAGCTCTTTAATTATGTGTTAGATATGTCCCACCCATAATATCCTGTTTTAAATAAAAATGTGTCAACATAGGAAAGCAAACTACACTTGTCATGGTGATTTCATAGAGTCTCTAGTAAACCACATAAAACTGCAACTAAACTTGACAGAACTTTTAAAGCAAGTGATGTGCAACGACTGACAGATTTATTTCATTTAGCCTACAATAACTGTTACATAATTATGAATGAATAAATAAATAATTTTTTTTAAATAAATAATTTTAATTTAAACTATTTTATTTAAAATTGTATATATTAATATCTTATAATATAACTTTAATTTAATTATTTTCCCCTTAAAAAAAAAAAAAAAAGTGAAGTAAGGGATTACTCGTAATTTTAATTGCATTAAATACTGTATAGACTATAGAAGAATTCTATATAAAACAATAGTGGATTTAACATTTAAATGTAACCATCTCTCTTTAAATACTTTGGACAGTTAAAGAATAATTTATGCAATTTTATATTATTTATTTAAAAAAGGATTAAAGGAGCAGTTTCATGCCTATCTTTGTATTGTGCAACTGGTCGAGGTTGACATGGGATTTAGAAAGTAATTAGTAAAAAGTAATGCAATACTTTTTAGAGAGTGTAATTAGTACAGTAATAGTACAGATGTAATTAGTAGCTAGTAATTAATTACTGATGAAGTTTAGAGTAACTTACCCAACTAAATATAACATATATGAAATAACATTATATATAAATAAAATAACTACAATAAATTATATCAACTTGTTCTCAACCTAAAACAGTTTGACAGAACGAGGTCTAAAGTGATCTAATTTTAAAAGTCAGTAACATAATTTAGGTCAGAATGCAAGTTGGAACATTTCCAATATTACATATATATATATGGAATGAAATAATATGGATTTTTTTTTTTCTTGCATGAACCACTCTGACATGACTCGTGTTCCCTGAGTTTCAGTGGGCCTGAAGCTTCTGGTCCCAGTGTTGCTTATGCTGTCTTTTCAATTTGTGTTAATGTCCTAATCGTATTTCAGTCCAAATGCAGAATCCATTCAAACTTCCATTAACGAGAGAGAGAGAGAGAGAGAGAGAGAGAGAGAGAGAGAGAGAGAAAGAAAATGTATCCATATTCTAAAGCTTAGTTCCCCCAGCTATAGAATGGATGAGATTAGTTCTTGATTACCACGGTACAGATACGTGTCTTCAATGCTCTTATCACCTTCATGGAGATAAAGGTCATCACTATGGTCTCACAGAAGAGAATAATCTAGCCTGTGGATAAGAAGAATTATCATATTAGTAATGGTTCTGCCTCTAATCGATTGTGTCTGGTTTTGAGTATGAAAGGGAAAGTGTGTGTGTGCGCGTTTAAAAGGAAACACAAGCTGTTGTTTATATGATGGCATTTCACCACCCCTGACACTCATTGTTTCTCTCTAACAATCCATAAATCACACACACACAAACACACACTTTTCTTGAAATCTCTAATCGATCACTAGACAGATCTATCATCAGCATGCACTCAATCTTTATACTTGTGTTGTCCATCATAATGCCGTAGCATCTGAACTGTGAAAGGGCAAATGTGTGTGTTCATTGTTTTAGAAAAAAAAATGCATAAGGGCCGTTCACACAGAACATGTTTTTTTCCATTCCACTGTGCTAATTTTCCATTGTTTTTCTATGTAAACATGCGCTAGACTATGACGTTTACTGCACTTTGAGTATCCTTTTTTGCTATGAACACGAATGATTTGGAGAAGTGTGCTTTTACTTAGCAATCAGAAGTATGATTTTTGCCATAAACTAGTGGCCAGGATATTATAGAGTCTTGTAGACACTTGGGTAGGCTGTTTTAACCTAAGCCACTAAGAAACCACCTCGTGACCACCTAGAATACTGTAGTGAGTCAGAAAAAAACTTAGCAACCACACAGCAATACATCAGCAAACAGCCAAAACAACCAAGCAACCAAAAAGCAATATAACAACCACCATTCAGAACACTCTAGAATCACACTAACAATTACTAACTACTCTTTAGCAGCATAGCAACAACCCTGGCAGCCACCCAAAACACCATAGCAATCAAATACCAACACACTATACACTAACATCCATTCAGAACACCCTGGGGTATTATATAATTTGCAGGCATCCGGTATATTGAAATCGCTTTTGAAAGCACGCTCGTTTTTTACTTTTACTTTCGAAATTCGTGATCACGCGTACTCTGTATATAGGGAGCGGTGGTACTGACCACACATTTTACAAGATAAGATATTTGTCAATGACAATCTGGATTTGTTGTGTATGGGGATGAAATTGTTGCATTATTCCAAATAAATAGATTGAGATTTACAAATAAATGTAATGATATTCACAAAAATGTATCAAATTCACGAATAAATTGATTAAGATCCACAAATAAATGTGCTATGATTGGTCTGATTGGCTTAAGTAGACGTGGGCCATTCGGGGAGACGGGGAGTCCACTTATTTGTGGATTTGTCTGCACATCTTGACACTAGAAGTGTTTCAAAATCCACAAATGCGTGCAGGGGTCTACAAATGCACAGAAAGCGATTCTCAAATGCAAAGAAAGTGATTCTCAAATGCACAGAAAGCGATTCTCAAATGCAAAGAAACTGATTCTCAAATGCACAGGAAGCGATTCTCAAATGCATAGAAAGCGATTCTCAAATGCACAGGAAGCGATTCACAAATACACAGGAAGCGATTCACAAATACACAGGAAGCGATTCTCAGATGCACAGGAAGCGATTCTCAAATACACAGGAAGCGATTCTCAAATGCGCGATTCTCAAATGCACAGGAAGTGATTCACAAATGCACACGAAGTGATTTTCAAATGCAAAGAAAGTGATTCTCAAATGCACAGGAAGCGATTCACAAATGCACAGGAAGTGATTCTCAAATGCACAGAAAGCGATTCTCAAATGCACAGAAAGCGATTCTCAAATGCACAGAAAGCGATTCTCAAATGCACAGAAAGCGATTCACAAATGCACAGGAAGTGATTCTCAAATGCACAGAAAGCGATTCTCAAATGCACAGGAAGTGATTCTCAAATGCACAGAAAGCGATTCTCAAATACACAGGAAGTGATTCTCAAATGCACAGAAAGCGATTCTCAAATACACAGGAAGTGATTCTCAAATGCACAGAAAGCGATTCACAAATACACAGGAAGTGATTCTCAAATGCAAAGAAAAAGCGATTCACAAATGCACAGAAAGTGATTCTCAAAAGCAACAGAAAGGGATTCTCAAATGCACAGAAAGTGATTCTCAAAACCAGAGAAAGCGATTCACACATGCACAGAAAGTGATTCTCAAATGCACAAATGTATTTGTGAATCTCAATCTATTAATTTGGAATAATGCAACAATTCTATCC
Organism: Coreius guichenoti; assembly: GCA_039654105.1. Lineage (NCBI taxonomy): Eukaryota > Metazoa > Chordata > Actinopteri > Cypriniformes > Gobionidae > Coreius > Coreius guichenoti. Next base: position 7,080,813 of record CM077183.1, read on the forward strand.
CCATAGTTGCGCACCAAATCCTCCGCCATCGTCTTGTCAGTCATCTGTCCTACTCTCGTGACATGATAAATGAAATCTGACTCCTGCTCCACTGTGCTGCGACTGTATGGAGCAGAGCAGACACTTTGTACGTTTATAATTGTAGCATCCGTTGTCCAACTGAACTAAATGACCTATAACGAACTCTAACGGCAGTGCTGCAGTAGGCAAGTAATGTAATCGGGCATTGCAACACCCTGGCAACCACCCAAAACACCCTTGAATCTTGCCTGTGAATTTTGCATGGTCCAACACCACTCATGTTTTCTTCAAGCAAATATCAAAAAACTACCATCTGTTCTCACACACAGCACTCTCCGTCCATGTACCAAGATATACATTTTTTCTAAATCACAAAATATATCCCTATGTTTTGAAGCAGTAGCTGCAGACAGATATTCTATAAACTACCACTGAAAACAGCAGGAAGAACAGACTGCTTGGAGAACGCAGGGGCAGGGGAGAGAGTAAATGTTCAAACAGCAGGGCTCCGTTCCGAATACCTCTGCCTTACCACGGGCACCAGGGCCCAGAGTCAGGCAGAGCATTTGAAGTTTCTGCAGAAGAAAACTTCTGAAAACATGGACTTCTCCTCCTCTTCCTCCTCCTCCTCCTCTCTACACTGCAGAATCGTTAGGGAGGTCTCCAGCGCTCGTGCTCAGACCTATTGATAAATCACTTATATCATGTTGGACTGTTTTTTTTTACATGTAGCCTGAAGCTGAAGGCTTTACTGTAGACCATTACAGATGAGTTACTGCTTCCACACTCTCCTTCTGTCCAACAGCTCAGATGGTTTCTGCTGGTACACTCTGAACCAACCATCATCTAGTGCTCCTGATCTACAGGATATTATTGTTTTGCTGGGGGCTGCAGAAATTACACAGCCTTCACATGAATTATTAAAGATGATAAAAAGAACAGTGTTAAAGGGAATCCCAATTTGAGATTACAGTTTTGCTTCTGAGTAAAATTGATCGCTGTTGCCTTAGAGAACGCAGCTATAAAACATTCATATTAGACGTTTACTGCAGATCTTGTTTCGGAATTAATAGCAATATGTACCTGACCCGACAGATGAGTGCTTTTGTAAAAACCAACATACAGATTAAAGACGCTGTTCACCCACAAATTTAAAAAAAATGAAGTACTCACCTTCATGTCATTTCAAACCCATATGACTGACTTTTTTTCTGTTGAACACAAAAGCAGATGTTTGGCAGAATGTTCACGCTGCTCATTTCCAATGAAACTGAATGTGAACGGATGCTGTCAAGCTTCAAATATGACAAAAAATAACAACATGAGGGTGAATAAATGGTGACAAACTATCCCTTTAAGGTTAGCTTTAACCTCATTTGTCATGGTTAAATGTTAATCAATTCCTGTTGATCAACTCACTGCTTAATCCAAGCACAATCCATTTGGTGTCTTAACTTCATGAACCCACTCATATTATAGAAAAATCTGTTGTCATTTATATTTTAGTGTTAATGTATAGAGAAATAGCCAATAAACCCAATTCAATTCCTCATGTTGATTAAATTAATCAACATAGACATTTGGCATTATGTTTGATTGTTTGATTCATTAACCAAAAATTGCTTTATTGAAAAGTGTTATTTAGCACAGTTTCGTAATTGAAAAAGTGTCAGCTTTTATCAAGAGCCAGAAAGAAAGCTTCGTTGGAAATAAGTATTTAATTAACATGGTCAAGTTCACAGAGAACTAACTTGTTTTTCAAATATGAAAAACAACCTCCCGAGGTTATCTAATTTGTAGATAAGTGTCTATTTGCCAGTTACAAGTCCGAGGCCGTGACACAAGGTCAGCTAAACATTGAGAGCGTTCTAATAGGCTATGCTGAATATTTTTATGCAAAACATCATCTTACCATGTGCGGTGGATATGTTGCTCATTAATCGGAAATAAAAACAAGCCAATGTGATTCAAGTTGCATTGTTCATTGGCACACACACACACAGAGATCTCAAGGCTAAACAAATTCAAGTGATTTGTGCTGAAGTGACCTTCTGTTTCTATGGCTCTATCATTCATTCACTCCATCTCTTTTATGTCTCTCTCCATCTCCTCACACACAAAATGCAACCAGTGTGGTTACCACGTTATCTACAAGGAGGTCATGTGCAGAAAATATTTAACTGTCATCGATTACTCACCTTCGTGCTGCTCTAAACCTCTGGTTTCTTTCGTGGAGCACCAGAGGAGATGTTCAGCAGAATATCTGAGCTGCTCACTTCCATACAATTAAAGCGGATGGGGACTTGAACTGTTGAGCTGTAAAAAATGAGAAGAAAAAAAAAACATAAAACATTATAAAAGTAGTCCATTCGACTAGATTTCAAGCTTGCCATGGACACCATTCAGTTTCATTGTATGGAAAAGAACACCTGGGATATTCTGTTACAAATAACTATTTTTGTGTTCTACAGGAAAACGGAAATCATACAGGTGAGACTGAGTAAATGATGGCAGAACTAGTCCTTTAAGGATAGTACATAAAGATCAGATCATTGTGGATCCACAAGCAAACAAAAATTTATGTGTGTATGTGTGTAATAGACAGTGACAGGCCCGAAAAGAAAATCTGCCCTAGATTCAGTGTTTTAGATGTTTTCTGTGTGATGTTTTATTAAAGTGAGGTTGGATATGCTGACAGAGACACAACTGGATGCCTGACACTCCCTGAATCTCTCTCAGCCTCTCTCTCTCTCTCTCTCTCTCTCTCTCTCTCTCTCTCTCTCTCTCTCTCTCTCTCTCTCTCTCTCTCTCTCTCTCTCTCTCTCTCTCTCTCTCTCTCTCTCTCTCTCTCTCTCTCTCTCAAAGGTCAGTATGTGTAAAGTGCTGTACTATATATGTATTATAGTTTTGAGTATTTTGTCACATGCTGTATGTTTTATATTTTGTCATTTTAAACTCAATTTTTATGCTCTCTTCTACATTGTTCAGCAATACCTATTATATATTTCAAAGAAAAAAGAACATTCTTAAATCTAAACTGCAGGGAGCATAAAGTTCAACATACTACTTATAAATTAATTTAAAACATCCCTTTTGATTTTTTTATTTTATTTTTATCTTTCTGTTTTGTTACTGGCATAAAAAAGTTCAACATACAACCTGAACCGTATCTCTTTTCCTGTGAAATAACAGTAAAAAAATATCCCAAAGCTTTTATGCAGCCTAAACTTACTTGTGCATGCACACACACACACACACGCACACGCACACGCACACGCACACGCACACGCACACGCACACACGCACACGCACACGCACACACACACACAAAATAAATAAATAATAAGAAACAAATAAAACTACCCTGAGAAATATTCACTGGAGTAAGAAGTGACAAACAGTCCCGGTCTCCCCAGTTTATTTAAATAATGTGGTTATTTTTGGTATCAGGATTCATGCACATCTAACTATGACGCGTTTTGCACCTCTTACTGTGTCACGACTACTCACTGGCATCGTGTCTAGGTCTGTGAACAATAGGTGTTAACCAAGTGATGCGTGAGACTGCACACTGCTCGTCCTGCCCAGTACCGCCGATCACAACACGGGGGCGCTAGAGCCATTCTAATGCAATCTGAGTTAATGCACTTACGGCACTGGATGTGCATGATGCACTCTCCCGCGGATCGTCTCCGGGACTCTGTCTCTCTAATATATTCCAGTTTTCACTAGCCATCTACGAATGTGCATGTCAGAATTGACATAGCCTATGTTTAAGGCTGCAATAAAGATATTTCAACCACATATGCTCTTTATGTTTCCCGTCGTTTATATGAGAAATATGTCCTCTGATGTCTCGTGACACATCTTGTGTTCTTTAACTGTACTATTTATAAAAAACACTGATAAAAGTGACTTATGCAGGGCGCTTTTTAAAATAACACTTTAAACATTTCAGTAACCACAAGTGACATTACAAGTTAGTCAGAATAAAAAGACGCTCGTGAACACTTAACTGTGCTTAAAGACAACTTTGGTGGCGCGAGAAGAACAGAAAACTGACAGAAAATTTGTCTTCCATTAAAGTCTTTGTGTAATTTGCACACTGGTGACAGTTAAGAGGGTTATAATAGGGGAAGAGCGCGTGAGAAATGTGATCATTATTCATTCCTGTCGACCCGGAGTGGGGCGTGACATTGGGATGTTTCGTTTACAACCTTCCTGGGCGCGTGGTTATGAAAATATCGGGTCATTAACGCGATCCGTTGCCAAGTGCAAATCCCTGGTGGTGCGTCTCGTGAGCACAGGGGCGCTTCACGCTCCGCTTATATAGGAGCGCGTGGCGCCGCCTCCTTTCTCATCCACGGAGAGCGGTCGGCGTGTACAGTTGTAATCCATTCCGAATAATTCACTTGCGTTGGGAAGGCGGACCAATAAGGGCGTGAACGCACACAAAAGAGGCTCGGATAACAGAAAAGACACCAGACGGGACCAGCGCGGAGACGAGGGTAACCACTGCGCGGTTTTCATCACTTTAACCACACCGGACTCCATTTAACCAACGGCATAAATCAAGATGAGCACCATAAGACCGTCCGAATCGGGACCGTTAGAGGAGATGATGCGGATGATGGTGATGCACGAGGCGTTTACGGGCAGCGATGCTCGCCGTTACGGTTCCCCGGTGGCTTGTGTAGAATGAGAGTTTGGGTCAGTGCGCAGAGATGTCGGTGCCTTTGCTAAAGATCGGTGTGGTGCTCAGCACCATGGCCATGATCACCAACTGGATGTCCCAGACTCTGCCATCACTGGTAGGGCTCAACACCACCAAGCTGACCGCGGCGCAAGGTGGCTATCCGGACCGGAGTATAGGAGTAAGTGTCGGGTTATTTTCCCTGAAAATTCAAATGAAAAGTTGAGATATTAAGCATTTAACATGTAAAAAAATCCATTCGCGCGTATAGCAGCGCGATGCAGCTCCGCGTTTTTGGCATTTAATTTTATTTTAATTTTCGAATGCAGGAAGTGTCTCGTGCGCGCGCCTCCTTGCGCGTTCTTTCTCGTTTTCAGAAAGTGCCATTCACAGACATGCTGCACGATGTCGTGGAATTTCGAACGCTTAGCTCATGAAAATTAAAATTTGCAATGTTTTCGCATCCGAATATGAGCGTTCCAATTCGCCCTAATAAAACTTTTTTATTTTAATGAACCAAAACTGCTGCTATGTGTCAGCATTTATTTATTTATTTATTTTTTTGCGATTTCACTAGATTGAGATTCAGAAAAGTGCATTCAAGAGTAAAAGAGACGCTTTTGTCAAACTTGGCACAACGTCTTATGTCTCGTAGCGTTCAGGAACGCAAGAACGTGTCTTGTGTGAGAATATTCTTGTGTTCAAAAACAGCATAACTGAATGGAACAAAGTATATCACCAACATTTAAAAACAGATGTGACGCAATTGTGTAGTTCTTCCATAGTTCTGTCATTTTCACTTTCACAATTTTAATATTAATATAACTTATAATATTAACAAATATAACATGAAAAGACTGCAAAGCTGAGAGAATCAAAGTCTATTTGCAGTGTGGTAATATTCCATAAGTACACCATTGGTTTGGAGATTTAGGACTCTCCAGACCTGCACCAGCGGATGTTCATCAATCCTCCATCTGTTCCTCACTCTCACCAACTCCACACAGACTGTGTTTGGATCTGGATCTGGATCTGTAACACGAGCTCAAGAATGACAGTTGAACGGGATAAGATCCCTTCACTCTAACAGCTGTCAGTCAAATACAACTATAAAGCTGTGTGCGTGAATGAGACTGATGTTTGTCTTAGATGCAGTGCTGCTGCATTCTGATTGGCAGGTGGGGGTATGGGCGTGGTCTGATGTGGCAGGAGCAGATGGGGTTTTGCGTAATCTTGTGTCAAGTGTTTGTAATGCCAATGAGTATGAGATTATAAATGAGACTTTAGATGTTGTAATACTGCTAAGATCACCCTTCCCTTTCTCTTTCTCTCTTCTCTCTCACAGGTTTTACCCGCTAACCCAGAGGAGTCCTGGCAGGTGTACAGCTCGGCTCAGGACAGCGAGGGCAGGTGTGTGTGTACGGTCGTTGCACCTCAGCAGACCATGTGCTCGAGAGACGCCCGCACCAAACAACTCCGCCAACTACTGGAGAAGGTGACCTCCCGACCCATAATGCTCTGCTGGTTTGCCCTTGGGCATCATATTACGTTTCTTGCAAAGTTGCCACAGACACCAAATCTATGACAACCAGAGCTTTCCTCCAGAGATCAAAATGACCTAGAGGCATGAGCCTAACAACAATATAATTCACATACAAACACACAGAGTTAATGAGCTCCTCTGGAACACGGCAGGTGCAGAGGCAAACAGCCTTACCTCAGAAAGACAATGATGCAACTTCTCGGACACATCAAATGATTAGCAGACGTGGAATAGCTGCAGAACTCACTAGTTTTTTTCCGATTAATTGCATCTAACATAAACGTGTGTGTTTTAAATATATATATATATATATATATATATATGTGTGTGTGTGTGTGTGTGTGTGTGTGTATATATTATTATATATATATTATATAATATACATATACACACACATATTAGTGCTGTCACTAATAATCAATCGAGATTAATCCCATCTAATATAAGTTTGTTTTTATAATATGTGTGTGTGTGTGTGTGTGTGTGTGTGTATATATACACACACATATACACATATATATATATATACACACACATATATATATATATATATACACACATATATATATATATATATATATATATACACACACACACACACACACACATATATATATATATAAAAATATAATTATATTATATACATATATATATATATATACAAACACACACACACACACATATATATATAGTAGAGCTGTCAAACTGATTAATCGCATTATAAAAGTTTGTGTTTATATTACACTCACCTAAAGGATTATTAGGAACACCTGTTCAATTTCTCATTAATGCAATTATCTAATCAACCAATCACATGGCAGTTGCTTCAATGCATTTAGGGGTGTGGTCCTGGTCAAGACAATCTCCTGAACTCCAAACTGAATGTCAAAATGGGAAAGAAAAGTGATTTAAGCAATTTTGAGCGTGGCATGGTTGTTGGTGCCAGACGGGCCGGTCTGAGTATTTCACAATCTGCTCAGTTACTGGGATTTTCACGCACAACCATTTCTAGAGTTTACAAAGAGTGGTGTGAAAAGGAAAAAACATCCAGTATGCGGCAGTCCTGTGGGCGAAAATGCCTTGTTGATGCTAGAGGTCAGAGGAGGCGGAATCTTGAGGCGGATGGGCTACAACAGCAGAAGATCCCACCGGGTACCACTCATCTCCACTACAAATAGGAAAAAGAGGCTACAATTTGCACGAGCTCACCAAAATTGGACAGTTGAAGACTGGAAAAATGTTGCCTGGTCTGATGAGTCTCGATTTCTGTTGAGACATTCAGATGGTAGAGTCAGAATTTGGCGTAAACAGAATGAGAACATGGATCCATCATGCCTTGTTACCACTGTGCAGGCTGGTGGTGGTGGTGTAATGGTGTGGGGGATGTTTTCTTGGCACACTTTAGGCCCCTTAGTGCCAATTGGGCATCGTTTAAATGCCACGGCCTACCTGAGCATTGTTTCTGACCATGTCCATCCCTTTATGACCACCATGTACCCATCCTCTGATGGCTACTTCCAGCAGGATAATGCACCATGTCACAAAGCTCGAATCATTTCAAATTGGTTTCTTGAACATGACAATGAGTTCACTGTACTAAAATGGCCCCCACAGTCACCAGATCTCAACCCAATAGAGCATCTTTGGGATGTGGTGGAACGGGAGCTTCGTGCCCTGGATGTGCATCCCACAAATCTCCATCAACTGCAAGATGCTATCCTATCAATATGGGCCAACATTTCTAAAGAATGCTTTCAGCACCTTGTTGAATCAATGCCACATAGAATTAAGGCAGTTCTGAAGGCGAAAGGGGGTCAAACACAGTATTAGTATGGTGTTCCTAATAATCCTTTAGGTGAGTGTATGTGTGTGTGTACATGTATACGTGTGTGCATACACACACACACATATATATGTATACACACATATACATATGTACACACATATATAAATACAAAATGTTCTGTTAGATGTGATTAATCGATTTGACAATTTCGATAATTTTATGAAATGTTTATTTTACAAAACACATTATATCATCTCTAATACTGTACCTGTGTGCGTGTGCGTGTGTGTTTTTAGGTGCAAAACATGACGCAATCAATCCAAGTATTGGACCAGCGGACCCAGAGGGACCTGCAGTACGTGGTGAAGATGGAAGATCAACTCCGCGGCCTGGAGACCAAATTCAGACAGGTGGAAGAGAACCACAAACAAAACATTGCCAAGCAATACAAGGTAAACACACAATTATATGCAAGCACTGCACATATTTCACATGAATCCACACATAAGCCCATATGGATACAGCACACACACACACACTACAGCTTGCATGCACACCTATAAATGCTTGTGTGATTTTTGTGAAATGTGCAGACCTGTCTGATTCCATCCGAACGATTAGTGAACTTTTGTGCAAATGTAATATTTGTATTTTTTGGTGCAAAAATGTACATTTTTACATTTACTACCATCAAAATTTAATCATACGAATAATTATAATAAAAAAATAATTAAAGTTAAGCAAGGAAAACTATAATTAAACATTAATAAAGGATCTGCACATTTCAGTTTCTATAATGTACCATAACAATCAAAACGTCCCGTGACAAACACTTTGATACTACGTGACACATGCATGCAATGTAATATTGTTTGCACTCTGTAACACAAGCGTGCGTGTGCAAGTACATGAGTGTGTGCGTGTGTGACTGTGAGAGCACGTGAATGTGTTAGATAGGTTAGCGAGTTAGCTCCCTGTGCTGAGTGTGTTGTTTCTTGCTTGCAGGGCTAACTATAAAGACATGATAGGAGAGCCAGAGGCCAGAAGAGGCAGGTCTAACCCACGATTGGCTGAAGTGGGCGTCAATCATGCTGTTTATGTCACGATTCTCATATTCTATACGACATTACATAGCTGTAAGAAACACTCCTCCCCCTCCCTTATCCAACCTCCAATCAGATCTCCTCCTGCATGCTACTCTAAAGAATTGTTACGTTTTATTTATATGATCTACATTATTTAGTTTCATTGATATATTGCTATTATTATTACTACTACTACCATTATTATTCTCATCTTTGCTAGTATTGCTTAAGTTTTTTGTTTAAATTATTATTACTCTTATTATTTGTCACTATGAATCCTTGGTTTTTGAAGTAATATGCGTTTTTGAAGTAATGAATTTAATCTTAACATCACATTGTTGTATGTGAGTTGTAATTTCAGCATGTGTCCCTTTCTGCTGTTGCATTCTAAACGATAACTAATAAAGTCTTTTCCCAATTGTTTACCGTGTTCAGAGCGCTTGATTTCGTCGATAAATGTTTGTAGATCTATCATTTTTATACGAATCTCAGTAGTTTTACTGCAGCTCGGCCTCTGGTCTCTCACTGGCTCTACAAGCACATACACACACACACACACATGCGCACACACACACACACACACGTTTTATGGGGACTTTCCGTAGAAATAATGATTTTGATACTGTACAAACTGTATGTTCTGTTCCCCAACCCTAACTCTACCCCTAAACCTACCCATCACAGAAAACTTTCTGCATTTTTACATTTTCAAAAAACATCACTTAGTGTGATTTATAAGCTGTTTTCCTCATGGGGACCAAAAAATGTCCCCACAAGGACAAGGATTTCAGATATTGCCATCTTTGTGGGGACAAAACGTCCCATAACGTAGGGTTTGCCAGGACCACATAAACATGACCTTCACAAAGAAGATCTATGCAATCTTTTGCGATCACCCAACATCAGTACCTGACCTCACTGATGCTCAGAAGCAAATCACCGCATCCACGTCCCTGCATCTAGAAAAACCTTCCCAGAGGAGTAGCTGTTATTAGTAAGCTGTTATCCAAGCAAAAGAAGGACTAACTCATTATAAATGCTAATGGTTCTGAAATAAAATCACATATTAATGTGGTGTGTAGGTGTCCACATACTTTGGGGCATACATAGTATTCTATAAGAAATTCATTTGCTGTTAACATTTATTTTCAAGAGTTTGCAGATGAACACAGACACAAATTGATGCATACACCTTCATGTATTATTCACATATAACATTATTCAACATCTAGAAAGTTCAAATCACTGTAGTCAGCAAGGGTTCAGACAGGCTTCACAGTGTACAAGTAAGCCAGATTTTCCAACTTTCCCACATTGCGTATTTGCAGGCCATAAAGGCAAAAATGGCGGAGCTGCGTCCGCTAATCCCCGTACTCGAGGAGTACAAAGCTGACGCCCGACTGGTTCAGCAGTTTAAGGAGGAGGTGCAGAACTTGACAGCCAGCCTCGGCCTCCTCCAGCAGGAGATGGGAGCCTACGACTACGATGACCTGCACTCCCGCGTGGTTAGTCTAGAGGAGCGGCTACGCGCATGTATGCAGAAGCTCGGTAAGACACACACACAGTTAACATAGACATACACGTTTTCTCAACATGATCCTTGATTGACATTGCTTATTCATTCTGGTATTCTGAGTGTACAAAATAAGTTAAAGGGTTAGTTCACCCAAAAATGAAAATTCTGTCATTAATCATTCATCCTCATGTCGTTCCAAACCCGTAAGACATTTGTTCATCTTCGGAACACAAATGAAGATCTTTTTGATGAAACCGGAGAGCTTTCTGTCCCTCCATAGGTACGCAACTACCACTGAGACATTTCAAAAAGGTCATAAAGAGATCGTTAAACTAATCCATATGAATTGAGCGGTTTAGTCAAAATTTTCTGAAGAGGCACGATCACTTTTTATGATGAACAGACTGAATTTAGACTTTTATTCACGTTTAAATATTTATCATAAACAGAAGCTCAACCGAACCTGCTTGACGCGCAAGAAGAAACCGCGTGTGGAAGCTCAAACATGCATAACATGAGAATGAACCTCATTGGTTCTTGTTGAAGCTCAAGCGTGCTGCATAACACGAGAATTAACCTCATTGGTTCTTGCGGAAGCTCAAACGTGCTGCGTAACACGAATGAACCTCATTGGTTCTTGAGGAAGCTCAAACGTGCTGCGTAACAAGAATGAACCTCATTGGTTCTTGCGGAAGCTCAAACGTGCTGCGTAACACAAGAATGAACCTCATTGGTTCTTGCTGAAGCTCAAACGTGATGCGTAACACACAAGAATGAACCTCATTGGTTCTTGAGGAAGCTCAAACGTGCTGCGCAACACAAGAATGAACCTCATTGGTTCTTGAGTAAGCTCAAACGTGCTGCGCAACACAAGAATGAACCTCACTGGTTCTTGAGTAAGCTCAAACGTGCTGCATAACACGAGAATGAACCTCATTGGTTCTTGTTGAAGCTCAAGCGTGCTGTGTAACACGAGAATGAACCTCATTGGTTCTTGCCGAAGCTCAAACGTGATGCGAACACACGAGAATGAACCTCATTGGTTCTTGCCGAAGCTCAAACGTGATGCGTAACACAAGAATGAACCTCATTGGTTCTTGTTGAAGCTCAAACGTGCTGCGTAACATGAGAATGAACCTCATTGGTTCTTGTTGAAGCTCAAATGTGCTGCGTAACATGAGAACGAACCTCATTGGTTCTTGTTGAAGCTCAAACGTGCTGCGTAACACAGGAGAATAAACCTCATTGGTTCTTGCAGAAGCTCAAACATGCTGTGTAACATGAGAATGAACCTCACTGGTTCTTAGGGAAGCTCAAACGTGATGCGTAACACACGAGAATGAACCTCATTGGTTCGCCAACACATTATCATCTTCCCAGCATTATTCCCGCTCATTTGCAGGGTCTGCTTCAGACACACAAACACCTTTGATTTGGCACAGGTTTTACGCCGGATGCCCTTCCTGACACAACCCAGCACTGAGAGTGCTGGGACACATTCACACTCACACACAATCCTACAATTTGGCATATCCAATCCACCTAACCTGCATGTCTTTGGACTGTGGGGGAAACCGGAGCACCCGGAGGAAACCCACGCTAACACGGGGAGAACATGCAAACTCCACACAGAAAGGACTGCTGGCTCAGGGTTCACCAACACATAATGGTTTTCAAAAGCCCTTGAGAATAAAAACCTAAAATTGTTCTCATCATCATGCTGTAAAACCCAGACCAGAACCTTTATTTTTAAGAGTGAACTAAAGAACTGTTTAAAAAGCTTGGGTACAAATCAAGGCATTGATTATGACTCAACCCAAACTCACCGTCTCTCTCTGATTCACTCTAATCTGATTCCTCAAACACGTTGTTTGCTTTTTCCCCATGAGAGAGAAAAAAAAAAAAATCAAAAGAAATCTCTTTGAATTGATATTACTGAGATAAAATGGAGAGCAAGTGGAGACTTTTGCTTAAGAGTCCTGCTTCTCAGATGTTTCTCCTGAGAAAAGAGCCCAGAAATCTCATGTGTCTCTTCTAGGGTTTTCAGAGGAGATCTCAACACTGTGTTGGTTGGATTTGACCAAAGTCTGTAATCAAAAGTCGTAGATTTCAATATGAAACATTTCTAATAAGTTTCTAATAAGATCAAATGATCTGAGCTGCTCTACATTCATTTTGTAGCTCTGTTAACATTCCGGCAAGGTTCTCTCAAAGTTATGAACAATCGTTCTTCCAGAATGTTTGTTTAAAGTTATCTGGTCTTTAATAATGTTCTCAAAACATTATTTATACAACATTCATTTTGTTTTGAAATGTTTTAGTTGTTCAGAAAACATTCAAAAGTAACGTTCCCACATAATGTTTGTAGAGTGATAAAATGGAATGTTCCTTTAACATTCGTTTAACCAAGAAAAACAAACAAACTTTAAAACATTTAAAAACCTGGACATTTGGAACATTCAGAGAACGTTCTGAAATAACGTTTCTAAACGCTAGCAGAACGTTCTTAGAACATATTTTTGTCTCTTACTGTATGCCATCTATTCTCTCATTTGGGTCTGTTTTTATTTTAGCAGAAACATACGAGACATAGTTGATACTTAAATGAAGTCTCTTGAGCTATGAAAGAATGAAATTATGCATTCACCATCAGAGCTTCCACTTCCCAGCATTCACACACTCTGGCATCTTTCCTCTGGTGTGTATCATCTTTCTCTCTTCTTCCCGCCGAGTTTCTGGAAGAGAAATCGGGCCGGTTTCACTGTACGATCAATAATGGCTGTTTCACACACACTTGAGCTTCATCCATGTGCATCGCTTCTGATAAATATAAAACCTTTACAGGAAAACCACGGGAATTTCACATAGTCCTATGAACAATTTCATCCTACACGTGGCATAAATGAACTTGTATTAGGTCGAGGAGAGCTGTATTACTACTACTTTAAGCGATCAGACTTACGCCATCACTAACATTTTCATCAGAAATGGTAAAATCTAGTTCGCATCTGATTTCACTTGTTCAAATATAAATCCTCAAATGCCACTTTGATGTGATCACATGAGATTAATCAAAAACACAAATTTAACATTCCCACATGTGCTCAATTTTTTCTGTATGACACAAATGAATCAATAATCATGCACATTGTTCCATCCCAGGTGAAAAATATGTACTATTAAATGCATTAAAAATATACTTGAGTATGTTTTTAGTACAATACAAATATACTATAATGCATTTTTAATGGTCTTTTTCACCTGGGATTACATTGTGTAAGACGATTGTGTATTTTTCTGCAGATGTGTGTCTGCAGTTTGAGAGAATCAGGGCTTTAGTCTAAAGATAGTAGTGTAATAATTTAGGCCTGTATGTCCCTCCAGACAACAGATTATAGCTCAGTGTGTTAATCTCAAGCATGTATGTGTGTGTCTGTGTGTGTTGAATGGGGGAGGCTGAGCAAAACACACACACATCACGGTTATTACACTCACTATCAACACCACAGGATGTCAAACACCATAATTTTTTGCATTTGTCTTACATTTTATCTGTACATTATATCCTCTCTCTCTGTCACACACGAAAAACATTCATATGTATTCATATATCAGTGACGCTCGACCCATTTGTTACTGTAAGTCAACATGAACAGCAAAAAAGACTTAGCTTTGTTAATACATGTATCTTATTGTGTACAACTCAAATGGCATAAGCATTCTAAAGAAAGTTTGTCATAGATAGATAGATAGATAGATAGATTTTTTTCTCGCTCTTCGTCGTGAAAGATCATAATGAAGCTCAGTGTGACTTAAAGTCATTTAACCAGAACCTTCACTCCAAGATATAAGATAACCACAGTAATTATGACTGTATCAGACTCATCAAAACATTACTGCATTAAATCACTAAACTCATTAAACTTGTGTGAGTGACTTTAGGCAAAGTGTGTGTGTGTGAGAGAGTATACATGTGTGTGTAATTAAACGTGCATGTTGTGTGTCCTGCAGCTTGTGGTAAGCTGACCGGCATTAGTGATGCAATCACTATTAAAACATCCGGGTCTCGGTTCGGATCCTGGATGACGGACCCCCTCGCTCCTGAAGGAGACACTAGGGTGAGTATAAACGCATATAGGCTATAAAAAATTCACACACACACACACACACACGCGCATGTGCTATACATCTTACATAAATCTTTGTTTCTTTGTTTTTCTTTCTTTCTTTCTTTCTTTCTTTCTTTCTTTCTTTCTTTCTTTCTTTTCTTTCTTTCTTTCTTTCTTTCTTTCAAGTAGTATTGAAACAGTACACTTACAAGTATACTTCTAGTACATTGATATACGGACCATTTTCTGTAAACCCTAGAGATGGTTGTGTATGAAAATCCCAGCAGATCATCAGTTTCTGAAACACTCAGAACAGCCCACCTGGCACCAGCAACCATGCCACAAGTCACTTAAATCACCTTTCTTCCCCATTCTGATGCTTAGAACTTCAGCAGATCGTCTTGACCATGTCTTAGGGCCCTATTTTAACGATCTGAGCGCATGGTCTAAAGTGCATGGCGCAGGTGCACTTAGGGCGTGTCCGAATCCTCTTTTGCAAAAATCGGTTAGCGTGCCAGGCACATTGTCCAAAAGGGTTGTACCTAGTCTCCTAATGAGTCATGGGTGTGTTTTGGGCATAACGTGCAATAAACCAATCAGAGTCTCATCTCCCATTCCCTTTAAAAGCCAGTTGGGCTTGCATTATGCTTGATTCACTATTTACATGGCGGAATTTTCGAGTGGAAAGACTGAACACTTCTCCAGAGAGGAATCCTTTAATTCTTAATATTTAAAAATGTCTGTGTGCTGCTGCGCATTTAAAAGGCAGACTGTACATGCGTTGTGCACCCGCCTATAGGCGCATATTACTAACGCGCCCTTTAAATAACATAAAAAATACTGCGCTATTGACTTTAGACCAGGTTTTTGTTGGTCAATGGTGCAGTCGTTTTCAGTTGCCTCAAAATAGCAACGCGCCAACAATGCGCCTGAACACACCTCGTTTTCAGACCAGCACGCCCATGGGTGAACAGATGGGCGACAGTGCATTTGCTATTTAAACAACGTGGCGCTGGATGTGAAAATGATAACTGCATCGGGCTGAAACTAGCAAAAAACACTTGGCCTTGCGTCACATTGCACCGGGTGTATGATAGAGCCCTTTATGCCTAAATGCATTGAGTTGCTGCCATGTGATTGGCTGATTAGATATTAGCATTAACGAGCAGTTGAACAGGTGTGCCTAATAAAGTGGTCGGTGAGTGTATAAAGAAAGAATAAAATATAAGAAAATAAAGATATATAGCACTTAAATGTTTCATTTTCCTTTGGGAAAAGTTTAACTGAAACATTTGCATGCATAGTTTGCGTTTCTTATTATTTGGTAATGAATATAAGTGTAACTTCCTTCTATGGGACATACAGGATTCATTCATGAGATTCTTTAGGATGCAGATAGTGGAGGATAGCTGGTTAATTTATGCCTGTAGTCAAAACCCACGAGCACATAGCTGCAGGCAACGCTTTATAACCATGTTGCTTTAGAACCACAAAGAAAAAACACAAAAACAAACCTCAAGGCAGAGCCGTCATTCACAAATGCAAATATACACGCTTGAGGAAAAACTTACATCCTATATTGCATGTACATAGAAAGAAGTTAATAATTCTTCACCCTTCATCTAAATATTTAGTGTATCATCAGGATCAGTAAAAATCACGATCACCGATGAGTCGGTTCATTCAGATTCAGCTTCAGTGAACCAATTCAAAAAATATATTTCAGTGCTTCATTAAGAATCATAAATATTCCCAAGATTCAAAACAATTCCTTTGACTGTATATAGTAAAATAAATAATTCATTAGTTAAATACAGCTGTTTATCGCTTTATATTTTGTTTCATTATATTGACTTTTGCACTGGGAAAAAAAACAACAAAAAAAAACAGTTCCTAACAAGCATTCATTTACTAGTCGGACGTGTGTGGAGTTGAAGCCAGGTCGCTAACACTCACAGCGACACAAGGGGAAGATAAGCAAGGCCAAATAATTTTCCACTCGTCCAGACGTGAAGTGCTCCAGCGGGGCTCGTAATGGAGGGCGCGGAGGGGCTTCTGATAACGGGTGGAGGTTAAGACAGCACACTGTGGTGGATGAATGAGGGCAGCTGGAAACGAGTGTGAGACGTTCCTGATGGCCTTTGCGTATAAGCCGATTCTAAGCCTAATCGTTTCCCAGAGATTTGTGAGAGTGTGAAAAGTGTTTTTGGTGATGTTGTTTGAGTGGCATTGCAGAAGTGTGCTATAACTTTTTGACCTGTTTATCTATTGGGTTACATGCCGTTGTGTTTAAAGATCTGGGCGGTTACCAAATTATAGTATGGTTTATGAGCTCCCATGGCCAGAATCTTAACCCCAGGTTGCAAGAGACTGCTCCTGTAATAAATGTTCTGCATGTGGTTTTATATTAAAGTGTGGGCTAAATGACAAAAGGGCAGTTAGCAGTTGGCATCCCAGAGCTGCATGCTGCATATGCTTTAGCTGGTGCATTTATAAGAAGCTTCTCAGCAAGCAGCTTTGCCAGTTCTTGATGAGAAGTTCAAAATCACTAGTCCTTAGTTTCACAAGCATCTCTTTTGTTTCAAGAGGAGCCAAATGACATCCAACTCTCCCTCTCTGAATCTAATGGGCGGGGCTTGACCTAATCATGTTCAGGGATAGGGTTAGGGTGTGGCTGGACCTTCAAGCTCCACCCATTGGCTCTGCGGTGAGCAGCCTCTCTTTTATTTTGCCATTAACCCTCTAGTACTGTTCACGTGTCGGTCAAAAAATTTTTTTAACTTAAATGAAATGATTGTAGTATATTTTAGTTCTATTTTTTTGTGTTTTATTTTGTGGTACTAAATTATATTTATGCAGTAGTTATAATCCATTTAGCCACTGAAAATGACTTTAAAAATTAAAATTCCACCTTAAACCATCATAAATCTTGAATGCTTTGGAGCACAGACTTAAGTTTGGTCTCTTTTTAAAGGCTACACTTGACAAATTTGTCTGTCAAAAATGACAGAAAGTGTTAGTAACAGTGTTAGTAAATTATTATTGTTTTTAAAAGATTATCAATAGTAATCTAAATGTTAAAACAGGGGAAATGAGCATACACAATTAAATATCCAATATCAACTGAATAAAAAAAAATATCTCTATTATAAAATGTAAATTAAAATCTAAATTACAGTATACTTCAATATCAGCCAATAACTGGTACCAGAAAGCATTGTATTTAAAGGAATTTGCTTCATAAAATAACAATTTAATGACAATTTTTGTCCTTAACTTGATTCTCGAAGGCCGTCTTATATTAGGAATATAGTCAAATCAAATTTATTTGTATAGTGCTTTTCAGAAAATGATGTTAATGTTTATAATATCTTAATTTAGCAGATTAGAGCTGGTGTAGTTATAGTTATAGCTATAGATTACAAGCAATCAATCATTTGAGATTTGTTATATAGTAGATATCACCCTAAACATGTATGCAGGACAGTAAAGCTGGACATACTTATATATCAAATTTCATATAAAGAGCTTGTGTCATGCAGCAACCATTAGCTGTAACTGTATTCACATTGTAGTTTAGTTCTCATAATGTATTGCTTTAATAGTGCCAGTTGTGGAAGGAAAACACATCTGACATCTGTATGACATTTTGCAAAGAATTATAATGGTACAGCAGACTGGAAAATATAAAAGAATAACAAAGAGTCTAATATAAAACTACACAAGCAAATAATAATAATAAAAAAAAAAAAAAAACATTAGAGCCCATTGAAAAAGCTCATACCAGATCTTTGATTTAGAAACAACACATATTCGCCCAAAAATACACAATTATACACCCAAAATGCCATTAAAGTGATGCCTTGCACAAGCTAGTTCCTCCGAAACCCATAAACGCAGCAGAGCAATTATAAATCAGGCTAGAGAATATAACCTTCATTCACACCCACAGACCCGGTTAGTGCTTTCCCCCCCTCCCTCTTCTTCTGTTTTTCTCACACTTTTGGGTTGGAGGCTCTTGTTCTCAAAGATTGATGAGACCGTAGGCTGTATGTGTGAGACAGACAGCGGGAGAGAGAGAGAGACGCGCGCACGTGTGTGTGTGTGTGTGTGTGTGTGTGTGTGTGTGTGTGTGTGTGTGTGTGGGAGTGAACAATAAGCAATATCTCAGAGCGGTTTTTGGCTCTTCAAAGATAAAAAGCTTTGGCACACCACTGTGTTGCTGTCAGAAATATCAAGCAGAGATGGAGCAGAATTTAAGCATTGAGTTAAAGCCCAAACAAACACCCTGTGACCGACCACTACGGTCCAATTTTAATGCTGCATTCCATATTCTGATCATTTTACTATTTGATATCTCCAACTTTTGACCATAAAGGTATTCTGTGGCTCAATGCTCAAAAGCTGATGTACTGTATATAGAAATAAAATAACAATGCTACCAGAAGCTTTACAAATCAACAGAAAATGTCCTGGCATAACATGTTCAGCAATATATTTACAAGAACACTATCAATAGTAGATGATTATTTACCATGTTTTACAAAACCAAATTTTGCATTAATTAGCATTAAATGTTGAACATTTGAGTCAGTTGTTATATATATATATATATATATATATATATATATATATATATATATATATATATATATATATATATATATATATATATATATATATATATATATATATATATATATATATATATATATATACATACACTTTAGAGATGCACCGATGTATTGGCCAATAATCTGTATCGGCCGATAAAAGCAATTATTTTCACTTATTTAAAAACAGCCGGTGATCAAGGCTGATTATATCTTGTCAATCAAAAGGCGGCGGAAAAACGTGTTCAGACTGCAACTGGTACTGTGTGAAGAATCGCTCGTGTCGAATTTAGGGCAAGTTAACGCGACAGTAATGCGTTAACAGTTAAAACAGGCCTCATTTGACCCTATGAGTCGCCCGTAGTTCAAGCCAGGGTTGCCAGGTTTGCAGATTTTCCCTACATCAAAAATAATTTGTATTGTACCAAATGAGAGGGTTCGCCGAATAGTCTGCAGCATTATTTGGAGATTTTTTTTTCCCTTAAAGACCAAAATCAAGTTTTTTAATGTTGTTAATATATGTCTATGTGGTGTTTTTAATATGAATTTCCACATGGTTTGTCTTAAAGCATAAGTCAATACCATTGCTGAGTATTTTCTCCTTAAATCTGGAGTGAAAAAAAAAACGGTTTGAAATCGCTGGTGTTTCTGACGACACAAACTACCTTGTAACCAATCACGTCAACGTGTGGGCAGGCTTTTAGCATATCATTAACTATTCTCTGAAGCAGGGGAGTCTCAAGAGAAGCCAGGTTATCCCGGTATATATTTTGGTTGATATGAAAAATGGTGTACATTTAGAAATATAGCGAGTGAATTATGTATATGATGTATATTACGATGTTATGATGAACTATATGACTGTCTCAACTGATGTTCTGAGTTCTGGACGTGACCAAATGGGTCTCTGAGCTGGTGTGAGTGAGTGGAGGCAGGGCTAATTTGCATATTCATGGACCAATCATTGGCTATCAGTATCGGTGGAGAAATATAGTGTCAGTGCATCTATAATAGGGTTGGGAATCAAAAAACGATTCCAATTCTGGAATCAGATACTTAAAGTCAGGAATCACACAGAAAGCCGCCTCTCATACTGAGTAGTGCGCGATACTTAACTGAGTCTGAACTTCCGCGTCTTTTTGCACTTGAACAGACAAATACACACAAAAATATGTCAAAATATCCCCGTAAACACAGTTGGTTATGTCTTAAGTGAACGTAAACAGTTGACAAAGAAAATGCATGTGTAACAGTATCTGTGCAGCTCTTAAAGTGACAGATTCCTTCTGCCGACTATAATAACGTTAATCAAACAACAAAAGACAAAGACAAAATTCACTCACTGTTCTTGACTGAATAACTTTTGTAACTATATTTGTAATGTATATTTTATTCATAAAGTGCAGTGTTATTTTACATTTGATTACAGTTTCTGTACCTGAATACCTGAAAAACTTAAAACACTGTTTATTTAAAAAAAAAAAAATGTATTTGTGCGATTGCTAATTTGTTTATTTGTTCTTTTTTATACGTTATATTTATTATATTATATTATTTTTAAACCATAGGCAAAAGTTCCTTGTGTAAGTGTTCTTTAGCCTGTTGATTTATGTTCATAGTATTCAGCTACAATTAAATGTTTTGCAATAAGACTTAGAATAAATATGAATTATATCTAAGTGTTTTTTTTTTTTTTTTAACCTTATTGGAATTGAAATTCGGAATCGATAAGAACTGGAACCGATAAGCAGAATCAGAATCGTTAAAATTCAAACGATACCCAACCTAAATCTCTAATAATCTCTAGAGTTAGTTAGTAAATTTATAATAATAAAAAAATAAATTATTATAATCAAACCCAAAGTTTTACATGGGAAACTGACCAGAACCTGGCCCAAAAATCATCTGTTTGCAAGTTCTGTTGGACTCACCTCAGATTCTAGTTCATTTTCTGAAAAACTTATACCTGTAAAATATGTTTATTGGTGTTAGCCAAACGATGAACATCCTCAGCTGATTCTTGGCACTTCCTTCTAATCTTACGTCTATTTTAGGTGTTTTATAATTGCCACTTTGGCCCAGGACTCGCTCACCGAGAGTATAAAGCTGTTCTGTGTAAAGCTTTGGAACAGTTTATATTGTAAAAAATGTTGTTAAAACACAATTAGATCTAATCAAATGTTATTGCTGCAGTCATACAGTGAACAACTGTGGCTGGATTTCAAAAGAAGGGGTGTGCAGTTTGTTCCAACATGCAGAAGAGTGTGTTGATATATACAGTAGATGTTTACTGCTTTGTGCCTCCTATAGAGAGCATACAGACGTCCCGATGTGTCGCGAGTCTCTGGAATATTCCATAAGCGTGACTGCTCTCTTTCCATTCGCTCACCGAGAGACAGAAGCCCCAGCCATGCTGGGAATTCTCCACGGAGTGTCGGCTTTTATCCGGAATGATCTGGAATTATCCCCATAGGGTTCGTAATGCCTGGCACACAGCAACTTCCTGGCTGTCAATTTTCACCGCCTGCGTTCTGCCACAGCCAGGGGAAGGATGGACACCTTCAGTCTCAAATTTAATTAAGACCTCGCAGAACACATCCTGCTGTGCTGGCAAATTCATGCCAGAACCAAAAAAAAAAAAAAATCAAACACAAGCACAGACAAAATAAAGAACAACTTGACCCACTTCGATTAAATAGTCTGTAGTTTAACCTTCTGTACTTACATTTTGATTCTGTGAACGTCAAGCCAGAATTTTATACACCGATAGACCTATCTATCTGTCTGTCTGTCTGTGTCTGTCTGTCTGTCTGTCTGTCTGTGTCTGTCTGTCTGTCTACTCGCTAGTCTGCCAGTTTAAATAATCCATCCATCTATCTATCTGACATTCAGATCCAAATTTAAATTCAAGTCCATGTTTACTACCTCATATTTTATTCAAATTCAATTCAAAATGATTCACAACCCCAAGGAACATGGTAAAAACATTAGATTCATGTACATTGACTCAAAAACATCTGCTGCATGTCGTGCTAACATCTGACAGGGAATGTTTTAGGAGACATATTCCAGATGAGCAAATAATAAAAACGACATCTTCCGGATGAAAAAGAATGCACATCTGGTCAACATACTTGTGCTATCAGGGATGTGTCTCATTAACTCAATTACTAGTATTGTTAGTCATTTATATGAATTAATCACTCACTCTCTCACGTCTGTTCAGGTGTGGTACATGGACGGTTACCATAACAACCGCTTCGTGCGAGAGTACAAGTCTATGGCCGACTTCATGACGTCGGATAACTTCACGTCTCACCGGCTCCCGCACCCTTGGTCTGGGACGGGTCAGGTGGTCTACAACGGCTCCATCTATTTTAACAAGTTCCAGAGTAACATGATCATCAAGTTTGACTTCAAGACCTCCACCATCAGTAGGTCTCAGCGTCTGGACAACGCAGGCTACAGCAACACCTACCATTACGCCTGGGGCGGACACTCCGACATCGACCTCATGGTGGACGAGGGCGGGCTCTGGGCTGTGTACGCCACCAATCAGAATGCGGGGAACATCGTCATCAGCAAGCTCCACCCGCTGACCCTGCACATCATCCAGACCTGGACAACCAATCACCCGAGGCGCAGTGCCGGGGAGTCGTTTATGATTTGCGGGACGCTGTACGTGACCAACGGCTACTCGGGAGGGACGAAAGTCTACTACGCCTATCACACCAACTCCTCAACGTACGAGTACAACGATATTGTTCTGCAGAACAAGTACTCGCATATCTCCATGCTGGACTATAACCCACGAGATCGTGCGCTATACGCCTGGAATAACGGACATCAGGTCCTGTACAACGTTACTCTTTTCCATGTCATTCGCTCGGAGCAGCTGTAACCATGGAGGATGTAGTTTGGAGAATCTGAAAGGAACAGAAAACTGAACCCAAGACAATCCTTTGGAATGTTCTTCAACAGATTGCTACAACACTGAAAAAAAAAAAGGAAGAAGTTCTTCCTAAGTATTTTTGTGTCGTTTTCCAGTATGAATATCTAAACACTCTCAAATCAAGATAGATTTACTGGAAATGCAAAATTACACTGTAAGATAAAAAGTCTTATTTTAAATTTATAAATTTTGAAAGCTTGTTTCCGCCACAGAATAAAAAAAAGAAAAAAAAAGGTAATTGCGACTTTTTATCTCGCAATTCTGACTTTTTTTTTTCCAGAATTGCGGATATAAACTTGCAATTGCAAGGAAAAAAGTCAGAATTGCGAGAAAAAGTCAGAATTGTGAGAAAAAGTCAGAATTGTGAGATATAAAGAGTTTATATCTCACAATTCTGACTTTATAACACGTAATTCTGAGAAAAATAGTCATAACTGTGAAATAAAAAGTCGCAATTACCTTTTTTATTTTTTATTCAGTGGCGGAAACAAGCTTCCATAGAAAATATCTGCCAATGGGCTAAGAAAAATACATTTGTTTTCCTATTTTTCTGACCCCAACGGCAGATTTTTGTTCTTGTTTTAAGCATAAACTCACTTCATTTTGATCATTTAGTCAGAAAACATGAATTCTTATCTGGTGTCATTTTGCATCTGAAGTAAAAGTATCCTGATGTAAGAATGTTTAGATATTTGAACACAAGACAAGACAAAAATACCAAGTAGAAAATATTTTTTGCAGTGAAAAAAACGCTATGCTGAATGAAAACTGAACCATTTAAAGAACAATAGACACGTGAATGGAAAATAAAATATAAAATCATGAACAGATGCCAAAAAAACGAAATAAAGCCACGCCTTTCTTTTTTTACAAAAAAAACAAAACAAAAACAAAAAAAACTTTCTTTCTAGGACACTATCCGTGTCAGATGTTTTCCAGTAGCAGTAAAAAGACATTTGTCCATGTTTTTCTGCACACTGAAATATGGAGAACATTGGGATTTAGTTACGGACTAGTAGCCCACATGGAATCCTCAACCCTTTCTTCATAAACTGAGTGTGTGCAGGAAAACCGATGGTGCTTCACTCGGCAAACTAACTCGGACGGCTACCAGTCTGTGCAATATCATAAGTCCAACGTGTGTGCTTTGCAGAGCTCATTTCTTTAGATAATCCATTAAAAAAATGTGATTGGCTGAAGGCGCTGACTGTTGAAAGCTCTGTCGTCGTTCAAAGGACTCTCGTGAGATTTTACTTGAACTCCTCTGCGATTAAGTTCTCTAGATGTGGACCATACCATGATATTTTTTAACGACCTACATGTATGTAGCACCTGAGAACAGACCAAAGCGTGCTATTAAAGTCAACATGAATTCAAAATTCACCATCTTTACTGTCTTATCACACTTTCTTAACCTGAAAGGGGTCTGAGGGGGGTTTGGGGCCCTGGAGATGTTCTGACATGCCCTGATATTTGTGCTTATTTCAGTTACTTATATCATTTTAATGGCTAAAGTCTGTATTCAGCACAAACTCTGCTACACTGTATTAAAATTATATGATCAATAAGTTATGACAACATATGTTTTTACACTGCTCAAAATAAGTTAAGCAATTTTAAAGATTCAACTCTTTTTTTTAATTTTTTTTTTTAAAGTAATTTAATGTAATTTAAGTTGAAATTACTTAAACATCCAAGTTGATTGTACTTTAAATTTAAGGCAGCAACTGTTTTTTACAGTGTACAATAATATGTGAGCAGCATGTATGTAAAAGTTTGTCTTTTTGAGAAAATGACGTTTATGCGTGGTTAAGTCACTGAAATTATTGTACCTTTTATCAAAATAACTCTGAAACCTTTCTTTTTGGATGACATCACCAAGAACCCTTATTTTTCAACCCCTTCCCCATTTGAACATATCCATCTTTTTTAGTAATTTTCACAATGCAATCAATTCCAATTCTCGTCCTGCATTTTCTCATTGAATATCCTGTTAATCACAAACACATCACATCAGTGAAATGGGTTGCGAACATCATTTCATGTTGACTTTAAACCTTCTCTGGTGAGAATATCACCATTCAGGCTACCGTTACACACTTTGTTGTGCTTGTAAATGGATGTCAGCTACATCATGGTTGCTATGATTCTCCAACTCCATGTAACAGATGTGCAGGTTTTACTAGCAGATGGTTCAGGTACAATCTTACTCCGAATTAGTCTCTGTGCTGGTGAATTCTTGTAAAATGATTTCTTTAGTTTTGCATGAGCAGTTTCGACATGCGCAGGTGTGCTCAATGGAATGTTTACCTGTATGATGGGTTGGGGTTGGTTATAGTCTTTAGAAAAAAAGATGCTTGTTTCTATCTGGTTTGTTTCGAGTGGCTTGTTTCTTAACGCCCATTCTTGATTTTTGTAGATTTACAGTTTGACGTTTTTTGTAATATAGTACCGTCTGCTTGGGTGATGCTTCAATGTCTTTGTTTTAGTTTGATGGTGTTAGTAAGCCACATTTCTGTCACAAAAACTCAAAAAAAGCTCGATATCAGAATGTAAAATGTCTCTAAGTCACTTTAGAGGACATCTAAAATATGAACATGAAACTATGACGTCATTGAGCAGTCTAATATGTAATGTAAACATTTTAACAAGGCTCATATGGTCTTATAAAGCTAAATAGCTGAACCTAATTCCAGTTTTCATTCTTTATGCGCTTAGCTGGATGTGTGTTGTACCCACAATACGATGGTTCTTATCAATAAATGGGGATTTATATCCTGATGTTATCATACTGTATTGATCTCTGAGTTTGTTTCATCATGGGGGTCAAGGTTTTATCCTGGTTGAAAGAAACTAGCAACTAAAAACTAGCTGGTTTCTGCTCATCAAGCTGTTTAGCTAGCTAAAACCACCTTGATTAACCAGCTTCATCAGCAATATAATGCTGGATGATAAGCTTCATCAGCTACTGTAAGTTTGGCTATTAAACATGCAGAGGACAGGGTCAATTAAAGTTCATGAACAAATTATTAGGGCAGAAACACTGAAGCCTCATATTTAATCTCATTTTCTTTCACTAATACCATTTTATCTTTCATCATTGGGTCAAGGTTTTATCACTGTTGAAAGAAGACAGCAACAAAAACTAGCTATGGGGTACTGGTTTGTGCTCATCAAGCTGTTTAGCTCGTTAAAACCACCTTAATATCGGTTTCATCAGCACCTTAACATTTCACTTTGAAAGGCACGTGGTAAAAAGTACCAGGTTGGACATTGTAATGAGGTTCATAAAACGTTGCAAAAGGACATGCTAACAACATCACAACATTTCTGCAACACTGTAAAAACACATATTACACAAACAAAAAACCTGACATTTGTTGTATTAACTTTGTTTAAAATGACCTTTTCACAACCACAAAGTTTGAGCTTGAGCCCACATGGGGCATAATGTAGCAATGGCTAGCCCAGCTAAAACATTGCTGAGCATTGCTAGTTTTTGTTCTTCCTGGTGAGGGCTCCAATTATATTAAAATTATATACTTTGCAGACACTTTCCAAACCAAAATGTAAGTGGTAGCCTACACAAATCACATTACTGTCACCTACCAGGACAGGAAGCAAAGAATTACACAATGCTAAACTGGCTAAGCTAAAAAGACAGGAGTGAATATAGTTTTGATATTATTACTGTATGAATTATAATATTATTGATGTTTTTGGAGTGGAATGGAAGGAGCAGATACTAACACTATAGAAACACTAATGATTTTGGAAGGGACATTGAATTGATTTAAACTACTTTTTTAACAACAAAATGCTAATGATGCTAATGTTATGCATACATCTCAGTGTCACGTTTAGGTCCAGATGATGATGCTTAAGAGTTCAAAGGTTCCACAACACAAAAGATTGATTAAATAAAACAAACTCAAGTAATGCACAGATGAAGAACAGGCAAATAGCAACAGTGTAGGCCTGTAGAAACGACAATACCGGACAACTGAGTGGTGCACAAAGACGAACTTAAATACACAGTGATGATGACTAAATAACAAACAGGTTTGATGATTGAATGAATGTTCTTGAATGAATGTCCATGTCTGGCAGGAAACTAGAACAAAGAGTCAGGTAACAAAAGAGAAACACACTAAAAGTCCATGAAAATGAAAGTAAACACATTGATCGTGACACCAAGATTGCAACAGAAAATAGCTATTGATATTTTACATGTTTTTTTTAATTTATTTAATATATTATATATATATATTATATATATATATATATATATATATATTTGAATTTTTTTTATATATGTATGTGAGTGTCTACATAGGCCTACATATATTATAAAATTAAAAACAAAAAATTTGCATTGTTATCAATAGCTATTTTCTGTTGCATGTCAAATCCCCACTTTTTACCATACAAAGAATTGTTTGTGGATAAAATCAAGTCCAGTCCAATATTTTGTACTGCTTAAGTAGGAAATACTTCACACCACTGAAGTCAAATGATTAGCAAATGCTAATTATTTTTTTTTATTAATCCAGAGGAACAGTTTCACCTTTTAAGTTAATAATGGAAATGAAATGGGCAGTAATGCAGTGTGCAGATACAGCATCACATGAATATAAGAGACCTGAGGCAATGACCCCTCGTGTCCTGATGAAAATATGATGGGATTTGGGCAAAAAGCATTAGACATTCGGAATGAGAAACTATCATCCCTCTATCTTCCTGGAACAGCCCGGAAAAGTCAAGTGCTTCTTTCGGTATCTCTCTTCCTTACTTTTTCTCTTTCCTTCTCCATTTAGATAGCTTTTTTTTATCACTCTCGTGTGGGTTTTTAAGCGTAACGATAAATGAACTGCTAATTCCTCCCTTGCCCCATTCCTTCCCCTCTCTACCTCCCTCTCTTTCCTCTGGAAGCTGTCTGTCCTGTCATCCTCTCCCCCTTTCCTTTCTCTCTCATTTGATGTTTCAATCGATGAATAAATGATTGTTTCTATTCTGAGCTGCTCATTCTGGGGGAAACGGAGAGAGAGATTGAACAAAATACGGAGCGAAATAACAGAGTCTCTCTGAGTGAAACAATGTGCCGTCATTTGGGCTGAATCAATCTACATCCTAAACAGGGCGAATATTCTGCTCTCCACCTCAGCTCTTCTCCTCACATCTGTCATCTTCCACCTCTTCATCAATCACTCTTTCTCTCACCATTTTCTCTGCCTTCCAGCCTGTTAGACCACGGATGTTTCACTTGTGGCCCGCGGGCCCAATCCGCCCCGTCAATCATTTTTATACAGCGCATTGATACATGAGAGCGCTCTGTGTGCTAAACTCAGCAGTCATCTATTAGCCTATTGCAGCACATGCCAAGACTGTGTTAAGGTCTTTCTGGCCATATATAGTTTCTCATGCATGAACTTTAACAGAATGCCATACTTTCAATATAAAAATCACCCTGAAACCCATGAAGTAGAAGAGCTCTGACATGGACTGAATCCCATTTTGCCTGTAAACCCTAATGCTCAAAATAATTAATTGGTTTGAGTAGAGCCAACTCAAATTAAACAAATGAGTTCAAACAAATTAACTTTTCTGAGTATTTAGAACTTTATTTTTCTTTTGAGTTCTCAAAACTGACACATTTTAAGTAATCTGAATTGTTTCATTGTTTTGAGTTTTATGAACTTGTTTCTTTTAATTTAGACAAACTTAAATTTAACTGAAACTGGGCTGGGATTTCTATTTCCCAGCATGCTTTGCCATGACACTCAAAAGGGGACAGTAAATGCCAAAATGTGTTATATGATGTTTTTTTTCGGTGCAAGATTAACGTTAAGTGGGAGATTTAGTAGTGTTTAATGTTTTGTTATGCTAGTTTAGAAGAGTTTCTGTTATGTTGTTTTTTTTCTAGGGTTACCATCATGGTGACGAGTGGAGCACGAGCGCATTTTGAGAACAGATATACAGTATTAAATGTTCTATATTGCTGTCCTCATTCAACAAGTGCTATGCTATGCTAATGCTACCAAAGCATTGTGTAACCAATTAGCAAGGTAGCATGTATTGAATTAGCTAGTTAAGGCTAGTCAAGTTTCCTAGTCAAGTTTCCTAGTTTTATATTTATTTAAATATATAAATTAGCTTACTCAAATATTTCAAGTTCAGACCGATTAAAATGTATGATTACAAAATAAAAATCTGCCAGTTCTGCTTACTTAAACTTTAAATTTCTTAACTTAAAAAATTTAAGGCAACTGATTGCCTCAATTTTTTTTTTAGTTTTACCAACTTATTCGGGTTTACAGTGTACCATTGCTGTAATTTAACTGAATAGTATGGAATGATATACCAGACAATATTCAAAAGGAATTGCAAGTTGTATTTGCAATTGTATTTCCAATTAGTGCATGCATATGTTGTGACATAATGTAAACACAAATGCGTGATTTGCAATTGTGTATGTAACATGTCTTCCAAATTTCAAATGGAAACGCAAAGTCCGTTTGCAATTGCATTTACAATGACTTACGAGTTAGGACCCTGCCATTTTGGAATAACAATAGAAAATCACCCATTTGCTATTTCACTTCCTCCGCGTCCTGCCACAACCCTCACAAAATTTAACTGGAATCGCAATCCCCTTTACACTTGCATTTCCTATGTCTAACACAGTCAACTGTCAATCAGTCTTGAGGGCGGGATTTATTGATATAGTCGGAAAGTATGATTTTCTATTGCTATTCCAAAATGGCAGGGTCCTAACTCGTAAGTCATTGTAAATGCAATTGCAAACGGACTTTGCGTTTCCATTTGAAATTTTGCAGACATGTTACATACATGGAAAAGAAAATCCAAACGCAATTGCAAATCATGAATTTGTGTTTCTATTATGTCACAATGTATGCGTGCACAAATTGAAAATGCAATTGCAAATACAATTTGCAATTCCTTTTGAATATTGTCTGGAATATCATTCCATAGTATAGCATTTAATAAATAATGCATTCACTCATATTGGATTGACCCTTCATTGTTTGTTGAACTTGTTAATTTAGGTTGGTTGAACATACATACCAACTTTAAGTTTGTAAAATCAATTAAACTCAAGTTGAGTAAACTCTAAAAAGTCCTGAAGCTGGTTGCCTTAAATCTTTAGGTTTTGTCAACTTAAATTTCTATGTTAGGAAAACTCTATATCTATTGTCAACTAAACTTAAAAAAAAAAAGTTTGGTGTACTTGGGTATAAAAGTTGTTTGAACAGACACAACTTGAATTTATAAGTTTGTACAACTAACTGAGCTTCAAGTTGAGTGAACTCAAAAATGTCCTGAAGCTGGTTGCCTTAAACTTTTAAGTTTTCTCAACTTCTGATTTTTTACAGTGTACCCAGCTAACAAAAATATGTTGTAAGAATGTTTTGAAAATGTTAACATTAACGTAAGTTATTTTAAATTTTATTTCTTGAGTGATTTTCTTCAGTGAATTTATTACTACTTTACTTGTTTGGTTATTTTCTCTTTTAATATCCTATATTCCAAAATATGAGTATTCACTAAAATGAATAAGCTTAAAAACAAAAGACTCAAATCATTTAAAGTATATTATGAAAAACACTCTAAAATGAGCAATCTGATTGGATAAACAATAGGGTAACCAGATGTCCCATTTTTCCCAGGACAGTCCCATATTTCAGCTCTATTTTTGTCCCGACTTATTATGAAAAAAAATCATGTTTTGTCCCATATTTCTTCTTTCCTAAATTATCTTTTAATAGGTGATCATATAAAACCGAGTAGCAGTCTTCTGTCACGTGATAATAGCCTAATCAAAGGTAGCCAATCTTGTCATAGTATATTTTGAAGAACAAAATTACCATCCAATCACAATTCGTTATCGATTAACTTGCAGTTAGAGAAGACGGGATATTACAGAGCGCAGACAAAGACTATAAATATAGAAAGACGGTTCACTTCTATTACTTATGAATGGGCGAAACTGCAACGTGCAATATGGCGGAATAGTCCCGCCTTCTAAAGTAAAAGAGCCAATCGCTGATTGGTAAAGTCATTGCGTCACTGCAGCTGCCGTTAGAAATTCCGGTTTTCATAGAAACCTGAGACTGGCGCTTACTCTACATGCGCATTGGCTGGTCTAGCCTGAAAAATAAGCTTTTTTAGCGTTAATAGGAATAACAACATTAGGAACATAATAGGAAACAACATTTAAGGGACAGTTCATGTTAGATTTTGTTGCTGATTTGAAATATGTTATTTAATTGTGAGTTCAGCAAGCAGTTTTTGAGATTCCAGGATTCCACCATTCAAATAGATAGGACTTGGTCTTGGATGCCCGAAATAGCTGCCCGGAGGCGTTGCAAATATAGCCGCCGAGTGAACGGACTTTCCTTGGAAGGGACTTTGGCGCAGAGGAGATCAAGTCAGACGTGAAGATGTCAAAGCAGCATGTGTGTACATTTAATGAGGATCTTCAAAAAGAGTTTATCAAGTTATTATACGCAGTAAGTTGTGAAAAATATAACTCTATGTGGATTCCGAATTCACTTCTCTTTGCGCCTGAATGGTCAAATACAAACACAGTTGTCAAAATGCCCATCATGTGGAGTATCTCACGTAAATACAGTCGGATATGGCTAAAGTGAACTTAAACAGCTCGGTGAAAACCGGATGTGTGTCAGTATATTGGATCCAAGCAATCAGTCTTAAAGTGACAGCAGCCTATAATACCTGTCTGTCATTAATGTTAAACAACAAAAGATGTTAAATGTATACATGTTTAATAAACCTACTGTAGGCTACTTGAAAAACGTAGTTTATGCCATTTGTAACTCTATTGTATTTGTCCTATTGTTTGAAATGTACTTCTTTGTTCTTTTTTTATATAACAAAAATAAAATAGCTATATGATATATTTTGTCATCATGAAATAATAAATGGGGGCTGTCCATCCCCATCCTGTCCCGTTTCCACCATGAGAAATCTGGTCACCCTAATAAACAATAATAAACAAACTTTGTTTTGTGCTTTATTTCATAAAAATGTCCACACTGTACATACTTCTCATTTAAGTAGAATTATGCAAAATGGGATTCAGCTACACCTTCCCCCCACCCAGGTTGCCAGATTTCCAAGTGTGATGTCAGACAGATCAATCTCAGCATTATGATTTTTGCCAGGCTGTTGCCTGAGTAACACCTGCTCTCTTTATTATTCAAACGGTCTCCAGATTGAGTCTCCTCATGCACCTGTTGAGCGGGATTTCTGGCTCCAATCAGAGAGCAGATGAGAGCTGCTGAAATGAGCTAATGTTTATGCCACATCTGGATAAAAGCCATGTCCTGAGATGACACTGAACACACACACACACACACACACACACACACACACACAAACACACACACACAAACACACACAAACACACACAAACACACACAAACACACACAAACACACACACCTGTCAGCACTGGACATTAACCTTTACATTTACATTCACATTTAAAACAGGGGTGTTCACATGTGTGCGGATTATGAGAGTCATGACCAAAGTCAGAGACTGTTACTAAACAACATTGATAATAATAATAAATGTTTCTTGAGCAGCAAATCAGTATATTAGAATGATTTCTGAAGGATCATGAGACACTGAAGACTGGAGTAATGATGCTGAAAATTCAGCTTTGATCACAGGAATAAATTACATTTTAAAATATATTCAAATAGAAAATAACTTTTTAATTTTTATTTGATATGTGTTTGGAAATGTATTTGAACCTAATTTAATTGTTACAAATTTGATCTTATTGAATAACATTTTCTCTCTCAATCTTCTAACTGTGTGTCTGTATATTCCCCATCTGTCCTTCTCTTATTGATAGTGTATTTCATCTAAAATCTCATCACTTCACCAAGGGATTGCTCTGCATCTAAACACACACACACACGCAAGTCTCTTTCTCTCCCTTAATGTGACAGACGCAACCATCAGCAGCTATGAATAATCAATGAACTCCATCTGTTCATGTGAGACCTGAGGAAGAGAATGAACTCACACACACCTAATGTCTACATTTCTCTGTACAGATGTGTGTGTGAGAGAGAGGCTGTAGGCCACATCCTTGTCAGAGCAACTCTATTAGTCAAAAAGACAAGCTGACAACATAAATTAATGAGAATATAATAAAATTTCCATTTCCTGCAAATTAGCTTATTAATCTACAGAGGAAGCAAACATTTACTCCTTATTTTCATATGCAAAGCATTTTGTGTGATGTTGTTTGTGTGTGAATGGACCCCCTCAGTTAGGTGAAC